>JANHMN010000001.1:93629039-93651578 GCA_030674055.1 Rhabdomys pumilio
GTAAGTGGGTCAGTGGGTCAGGTGGGTCAGGTGGGTCAGGTGAGCCAGGTGGGTCAGGTTGGTCAGTGGGTCAGTGAGTCAGGTCGGTCAGTGGGTCAGTGGGTCAGGTGAGTCAATGGGTCAGGTTGGGTGGAGACATCATTAAGTGGTACTACACACATTCAGCCTGGGTCAGGCCCCTTCCCAGAATTCCTTACCCTTGTCGGCATTTTAGTCTTCTGTTAATATCTTTTTCCCACTTCCTGTTTCACTTAATTCTGAATAAGTCATGAAAATATTTTTATTGTTAATTGAAATTTCTGTCTAAAGGTTTATCATTCCATTCTTGACTCCAGACCATCTTTGAATTACACATGGTTGTCCTGAGGGGCTGCAGAGATGCTTCAGTGTCAACTCCCCTTCCAGAGGATGAGGGATAAAAGGCAAAGGATCCGGGTACAAAAGATACCAGATAAAACCCACATACAGGAATGTAAATTATTGATGCAGTTTTAAAGACTGCTCTAAACTCTTAGACATTGTCATATGAAGAACTGTGTTGAATCCTATTTCTTTCAGTAGTACTAACAACTTTGGCAACTTTGATAGGCCAGTGTAAGTCCCTGTATTTCTCATATTCACCCTCTCAATAGATTAGTTACCAGACTGAGAGAGTCAATCATCAAAAAGGCATGGAAAAACGTCCTGATGGGGGGCTTTTATACATCCACTCTTCTGCTCGACTCCCTTAGATTATTGGTTCTTAACCTGTGGATCTCAACCCCTTCGGGGATCTCATATCAGCTATACTAAATATCAGATATTTACATTACGACTCACAATAGTAGCAAATTAGTTATGAAGTGACAACAAAATAATTTTATGGTTTGGGGGCTCACCACAACATGAGAAACTGTATTAGAGGGTTGCAGCATCAGGAGGGTTGAGAAGCATTGCTCTATATGAAGGTCTGACGGAATGGACCTTTCAGATGGATTCCAGAATCCATCTGACATTTGAGGAGCACGGTAGGTACAAGTGTTCTTTTTATTTTGTTGTTTACATTGTGGGTGGGGGTTGATGTTGGGAGCCGACTCCTAACAAAAAGCGGCTATCATCTATACAGCCATCTCGGGCCATGTACCCTGACTAGAGACTTGTTTTTCAACAGCCCACAACAGCTGAACACACTCTGATAAACATCTTGTTTTTCTCTCATATCTTGTTTTGTTGTTTAGTGCCCCCAGCTGCAAGGCACACGTGGTAATGTGTCTTCAGCTGTGTTTCCCTGCTTGTCCATGGCTGCAAGGCATGTGGTAAAACATATAAACACCCAAGATTTCCTTTCACTAAAGGGGACTTGATCAGACCCTCTGTCTTGTCTCCATTCTTCGTGTCTCTTGCCACTTTATCCCCACTCTCTCTCTTGCTAGACCCTGTTGACTGACCAGAACAGACTGGGTCACTTGGCCCCCAAGCATGAATCATCGTGGGCCAAGACAGGTTGACAATTTTGTACTTAATACATTCCGGATGCTCTCACCCTAACCCCTGCCCACCTACCGCCTCTCTCCAATCACCTTTCTGACATCTGTGTCTTTCAGCAAGTGATCTACCATCCTTAATCAGAGTTGTTATGTTTTGAGGGATGAAACTACTCATCAGCAATGCAGATTTTCTCACCTGAGCTCCCAGATAATGAGAGAATAAAAATCACTTCTCTAATTCCAAAGAGCCAATGAGCAGTGTCAAGCAATCACTTTGTGTCACAGTTTTGAGGGCTACGTTCTAACCAGCAATAACAAATTAGTGTGACAATACAGGCCACTGGAGACTGCTTTTGAGTTTTATGTAGATGTATTTATAGTTTGACCATACTTCAGCATGGTTTTCTCTGAAGATTAAATTGCTATTAAATTTTATCCATTTTGTCATGATTCAGCTAAGGCTCACTTGCCTACACTGTTGTTTGATATTCTATTGTATAAATACACCTTAACTTGATCATGCATTCTGCGGTCAGCTAACATTTGGTTTGTCTCCAGTTTAGGGACTACTGAAAACAGTGCTGTTAGGAGCATTTTTATTCACGATCCCTAGTGTATACATTCACAAAATGTAATACTTAGAACCGGAACGGAAATGTTTCCAGACTAGTTACCACATTTTAGTTATAGTCTCAAAAACTGCAGGGAAAAAAATCACCATTTCCCCCTGGACTCAGTGTTGTCCTGTATGTTGGGTTTTTTATTTTTATTTTGCTTCATTCTTACAAGATACTGTAGTATCATTGTAACCCTGATTTTTATTTTATTGGTGACTGATCAGTTTGTTCAATTTCATGTTTCACAGCTATCTGGACTTCATCTTTGGAAACTATTGGACTGAGTTGTTTTGTAATGAGTCTTGAAATTTCATGTCTGCTGTGAAGGATCATTTCATATTTTTTATGGATATTGGTCCTCATCTGTTATCACTATTTCAAATATTTTCTATCTATTGTTATGCTGTGTTTTTTTGTTGTTACAATGTTGTGTCTTTGTAGAATGGAAATTCTTGACTCTCGTATAATTTAGACTGGGGAAAATAAGCGAAGAGAGGGAGTGAGTCCATCAACTTGTAGAGAGTTGCTGTAGGCAGACAGAGAGGGGAGGTCCATCAACTGGTACAGTGTATTATTTGACAGGAAGACAGAACTCTAGAGTTTTGTGGTTCAGGTGGTGATTACAATTAACAGTACCAAATTATCACAAAACATTTGCAAGAAAAGAAACAGTATATACAACAAAAGGAAACTGATCATGGAGGTTTATGATGCCCCGTATTCTGATTGACACAAAAGCATTGTATTTTACCTCCAACATATGTGCAAGTGTTATTTGTGAGTCTAAATAACGAATGAATGAAACTAAAAGCTTTTCTTTCTTCCAGATAATTTTAGGGGGAAAAAATCATCGAGCCTTAAAAAGAACAGAATGTTTTCATGTTGCTGTTGTTCCCCACCTCCAATCCCCTCCGTTCAGTGTGAGCTTAGTGTGGTTGTGCTTGCCCTGTAACGCCAATGCTTCAGGGATACCGAGACAAACGTATCAAAGGAACTAGCTGGTTAGCTAGACTAGCTGAAAAAAAGAACAAGATCCAGATTCAGAGACAGAAGAAGACGAAGAGTTAGAGAGCAGGACATTAGGTACCCTCCTCTGTCTTCCATATGTGCACACATGGCATGGGTGCCTGCACACACACGTGCACAGGTACATACATCACATACACACACAGACACACATGGACATATATCACACACACAAACACACAGACATACACACATATACATATGGACATGCATCACACATACACACACACAGAGAAACACATGGACATACATGACACACACAGACATGCACATGTACTTAGACATACATCACATACACAAACACACACACATACACACATATACATGTGAACATATATCACACATATACACACGGACATACATTATATACACACTCAGATATACATCACACACACAGACATGCACATGTACATACATTACACAAACATATACATACATGCACATGGACATACATCACACACATATTTTATAGTAATCTAAGGTAATATTTTAAAAGCTACTCTGAAAGGATTGTGATTTTGGCTTTATTTTTCTAAATTAAATTGTAATATATTTAGACCACAATAGAAAGTTTCCATCTTCAAGGCTTTTTTCCCCTTGAATTGTTTTAGTATGTGAAATTTTTTTTTCATTTATATTAAAATAAAATGTGCACCTTAATAGTTCAATGATGAAGGAAAGCATATTTTAAGGACGTATCTGTAAAATGACAGAAGGCAATCAAAATGACTAACAGAAGCCCTTAGGGACTGGCACACTCGGCTTTTAAAAACGTTATTACAAGGCTGCCTGAATACCATCCAGGGAAGGCACTTGTAATGCACTCAGGGACTGATGACACTAAGGACAGTAAATCTCATCTAGATGAAAGTATCCTAAAAGCAGACATGGCTCCCTGACACCATGGTGACCAGATAGAGTAGGCACCCAGGGAGAGGATGGATAATTTGCTCCATTAGGTTACATGGGGTTGATGGTGTCGACTTCATGCCTCTTATATCACAGCCTAGAAGAACTTCAAGCCATTAAGGAAGGGAGAGAAGATGTGAGCTATGGGCTTGGGTTCACCACGGACCTTGGGCTAAGTTGCATGGGGATTGGAGGAATCCAAAAGGAGGGCACTGTTGTTTGAAGCATCACTGTATTTATGTGAAGAGCCTGTTCTCATAGCCATTAAACTGCAGGCCATGTTTACAAATGAATTGGTGCATAACTCCTGCCCTGCTTTAGACATTCTAATGATCAGACGGGAACTCCATTTGCAAATGCTTTCATACAAGATGGAGAAGAAACCTTTGTTCTTTCAGCAACTTACTACCAATGTCTATTTGTCCCTGACAGACCTGAGACCTGAAATTTCTCTCGGGTGTGCCCACATACATATGGCCTGACTCAGAAATATATGTGTAGTGTTTTCTTTAAATCCTAGCCCAGCAGCTTGGACAGCGCCTGACTCTTTGAGACCTAACCCAGTAAGTAGACCATACTCAGGGAGGTTCCTCAGTGTCTTGGCTCTGACTCTTGGGGTGGATTCGGAGCACCTGGGCTAGATCTCTCCCTGCTCAAAACAGCCAGAGCAATTTAACTTTCCAAACAAAACACTGACTGACAAAAAATACCCTCTAGCTGGAGGTGAGGGGCTGAAATATAAACAAGACTGGTCTGGGGCTCCTCCTATCGTCCTTAGTCTTCACTGCTGGGTACCAGCTTCTCTGTTAACACCAAAATTCTGAATGCGGTGCGTGGCTTCAGCGAAACCATCACAGTTTCTCTAGATCTCAGGTGAGTTTCATATGGACATCCTCTTGTTAGGACGTTTTGAGAACACATTCAAGTCTTCTTCAGAAGTCTTTCTCAAAACCCAGAGTTAGGGAGATTCTGGGTGTTTTCTATCAGCACTTTAGCATTACAACCAAAGCCAGTCATTCTGTTGATAAGACATTGATTTGCTGAGCAGGATTGTAAGCTCTCTGATGAAGCTGTTCTCAAAATGATACCTCCTGTGATGTGTGACATGTGATTAGTATAAAAATAATGAACTTTGAAGTAATGAAAAAGCTTTGCAAATTAAAGAAACCATTAATAAGTACACAGAAGAGTACTAAAGCCCCCTCCAACTTTCAATTTTCCCTCTATACTCCCATCAGAATACATTTTTCTAAAGTAATTTCCTTCCTCATCCCTGAATTCCGATCATTCTAGCTTTCCTGGTCCTTTCATGAACACAGAGGTAACAGACGCCTGGCCTGATGTACAGATATCCACAAGATGTGTGCCTTCCTTTGTTTGTCTGGGCATTTAATTCATTTTAACACACACCTGGCCATCTGCAATGACTGCAGCACTGGTCGTAAATAGATGGTGACACATCTTACCAGCTGTTGTTTTCTCCCTTTCATCTCTCCTTGTTTAAAAAATCTTACTCACTCTTTGTATCTCAAACCAAGCATCGCCTCTCCACAAAAGGCCCTTTATCAAACCGGCTCTCTTTGCTAAGTTCTCAAGGATGTTTTCTTTATTATTTTCAGGGTTTTGAGGCAATTTGGAAGAATAAGAAACGGCAATTGAAATCAGACTTAGAAAACAGGTGGATGGTTCCATGAAAAACGAACACAGAGTTGGGGGGGAGGATGTGAAGGTGAGGAGAGGGTAGTGGGGGCGGGGAGTAGGTGGGGGCACAACCTCATAGAAGCATGAGGAATGGGGAAGGGATAGGAGGTTTCTGGGTGGTGGGAGGAAGTGGGGTAAGGGGATAAAAATCTGAAATGTAAATATAATACCCAATTAAAAAATTAAAAAAAAAGAAAGAAAAAAGAAAACAGGTGGATGACCAGCAGTGGTGATGTAGACCTTTAGAGTTTGGTACACTGACGTAACAAATGAGCTTCCATCCGATGTGATAAGAGTGTTTGGTAAATGAACATTTTAACAAGCATAGCCTAATGCATGTTACACTGACCTGTTTTGAGGGACTATAAAATGGAAGGGACTATGTTTGAAATCTATTTCAAAAACAAGTGGAACACTCGGTGCTGGTGGCTTTCCAGCTCATCTTTTACAATCCTCTTAAGAACCTGCCCTTTTGTGTGCTTGTTGGGTTAATGTCATTTAATGCTGCTGAGTATATTTTAAGCACACTAGAAAGGACTCTCTTCAGCTCTCGGCAGCGTTTCTTCCTAAGTGTGCCCCGTTGATTCATTCACCCATGTGTACTCTGTGTCCTCTTTGGAGCTTGTTGACAACTATGAAGCCCAGTGAAGGGGATTAATGTCAGAAAAAATGATGGATATTGTTGACTCTGGACATGACCGTCCTAAAGAAATAGTAGAAGAAGGCTGTGGAAGGCAAATGGAGCCAGAAGGCCTTTTGTAGTTGAGAATGAGCACAGGGAATGACTGTAACTTTTGGTCATGGAAATAAAACAATCAGGTTCAAGAGACTGTGGTTGATACGGTTGGAAGACTGGATGCTAGGAAAAGACTTATGCTGTTACAATAACCCGTTTGACAGAGTAATTTTCAATATAATAGACAATAAAGGAAAGGAAGGAGATGGCTTGGGAAGTGTGTTGGTTTGGAAAAGAAGAGTATCCCATAGACTCAGGTACGTATTTTGTTATGGAAAATATTTAAATCGTGTCCCAGGGTTTCTACCCCACCTTTGGTTATTGAGTTCCTGGATAAAACACACACACACACACACACACACACACACACACACACACACACACAAAACCTTTATATTTATGATAAGCCTTAAACAGCACAATAGCTGGGTAGCTGCCTACCCTCTGTGCTGTTAGAATCTACTTTCCTGCAGATAACCCCAAGTTATTACTACTTACTATGTTTCATCTGGACCACTCTTAACTCTAATTGGACAGCCCTCAGGGCCACACTCTCTTGACTTTTAACTTTCTCCTCTTCTCCTGCATGTTGTTTTTGTTGCTTTCCTCCCCCTCCTCCTCCTCTTCCTCCTCTTCCTCTTCCTCCTCCTCCTCCTCTTCTTCTTCCTCCTCCTCTTCCTCCCTCTCCTCCAACCTCTAGCCTGTGAAACCTAAACCCCACCTATGTCTCTTCTGCTCAGCTATTGGCTGTTGACATCTTTATTTACTAACCACAATTAACTGAGGTAAGGTCAATTAACAATTCTCTGGGGCAACCAGTTTTGGAAGCCCAAATTAGCATTAGAATACAAGCAGCATTGGGTCAACACACTGACTTGGTCACAAAGACTTGGTCTCCAGAAGGTGGTGCTGTTTGTGTTCTTGTCATGGACACTTGGGGGATACAGCCTTGATGGAAGAAGTATATCCCTAAGGGGTAGGTTTTAAGAGTTCATAGTCTGCTCACTTCCAGTTTTCTCTGTCTCCTTCCTGTTTGCAGGTGAAGATATGATCTCTTAGCTCCTTGCTCTGGCTGCCTGCTGCCATGACTCCCTCACCATTATAAACTTTCTCTATGGTCTATAAACCAAAATAGTCTTTCTACCATAAGTTACCTTTGATCTTGGTGTTTTATCACAGCAACAGCAAAGTATCTAATACAGAAAGTAATTTTAAAAACCTCTTATTTGAAAAATAGTATGAAATCACAATGAGGCTTGCTACAAAATTCGCAGGTCTCAGGTCAAATGCTTGATGGTAAAAACTAAAACTGTTGAGTCATCTTTCTGAAAGTAAGAAGCAGAATCAGGAATGGAACTCAAGAGTGAATCTTCTTTAAAATCTTCTCAC
The DNA here is from genome assembly GCA_030674055.1 of Rhabdomys pumilio. Taxonomy (NCBI): domain Eukaryota; kingdom Metazoa; phylum Chordata; class Mammalia; order Rodentia; family Muridae; genus Rhabdomys; species Rhabdomys pumilio. Next base: position 93,636,884 of record JANHMN010000001.1, read on the forward strand.
TAAGAGAATTTAAAGATAACAGGGATATAGGAGAAAGAACATAAACTTGACACATTTAAAAATATCACTGCTATAATTTGATATAAGGTTGGATCAGAATCTCTGTACTGATAGAGGGAATTAAGTGAACACTAGAGTTTTCTACTTACATGCTTGTAGTGACTTACATCATTACAATTTATTGTCTTAATACAAAAATGCTTCAGATTTGACTAGGTTTAGAAAGTGGTTAGTGTTCTTAACAAATATAGAATGCCAATTTATTATTTTATAATTTTTAATGTTGGGAACTTTTTATTAATTTATATATTCACTTTACATACCAATCACCATCCCCCCACCTAGCTCCTCCCAGTCCCACCCTATGAATCCCTTTTCCCACTAATCCCCTTTCTCCCCAGGGAAGGGGAAGGCCTCCTTGGGTACCACCCCACCCTGGGACATCAAGATGCATTAGGACTAAACTCATCCTCTCCCACTGAGGTCCAACCAGGCAGCCCAACTAAGGAAAGGACAACAAAGTCAGAGAAAGCCTCTGCTCCAACTGTTACGGGGCTTACATGAAGACCAAACTGCACATCTGTTACAGTGTGTAGTGGGCCTAGGTTCAGCCCCTGTGTGCTCTTTGGTTGGTAGTTCAGTCTTTGTGAGCCTTCTCTGTGAGCCTTCCTGGGTCCGGTTTAGTCACTCTGTAGGTCTTCTTATGATGCCCTTGACTCCTGATTCGTTCAATTGTCCTCCACTCTTCTACAAGATTCCCTGAGCTCTGCCTGATCTTTGGCTGTGGGTGGGAAGAATTTCTTATGCTCATTTAATTGCTGGCTCTGTGAAGAAAGGTTTATAGGCCATATATATATATATATGTATATATGTATATGTACATGTACGTGTACGTGTACAGATATATATAGCTGGAGTTGAGAATTCTCATAGTATATTCCTGAAAATAAAATTCAAAAACCTTATTCCAATAAGTGCATTTTGTATAATTTGTTCTTACTTGTAAATTCATAACTTGTAAATCTATTTTGAAAGGCACATTTTTACAGTGGTGTTCTACAATCTCCAGTATCTCCTCTAATCTAAAAATATTTGTAACAATTATAAAAAAAATAGATTCAAATTTAAAATACCTGCTTATGCACTTGTTTTCTTTGTTATTTCCTCTTATATTCTCTACTAAAATGAAAAGTTAATTTGAAAATTGTTTTCTGTGTTAAGAATTTCTTCTTTGGGACATTTAAATCAAGCTATGTGATATTTATATTTTAATTCTTTCTCCAATCCTGTAATATTTGCTCTTTTGCAATGATACAGCGGTCTTCAAGTTTAAAAATTCAGATTTTTTAAAACATCTTTTACTATATATATATATTTTTTTTTAATTAATTTACAATATAGCAGGTTTCTGTATGGCATTTCCCACAGGTCCCAGGTTGATTCCCACACAAAAACTCACTCCTCCCCAACTCCTACCACACACACACACACATACACACGCACACACACACACACACACACACACACACACACACTGTACCTTTATTCCTTCAACTTTGAATTCAGCATCTTGTTTCTTTTATTGGCCTCCTGTCTCCTCAGTTAAATCCTTGTTTTTTCCCCTCTCATGACCACCTTTCTAGTCTCCTGGCCAGTACCCACATTTACTCCAACCTGAGGATACACATGTAACAGTTAGAAGACAGAATTCAGTATGAGAAAGGACACGTGACATTTGCCTTTCCAAGCATGGGTTGGCTCCTTTAATAACATTGTTTTTTTTACTTCTGTATACTGTCCTACAAATTTCATTCTCAGTGTCCATTCTTATGATGCTGAGCTTCTCAGCGGATTCTGCTTTTGCCTTGAAAAGAGAAACAATGAACATGGCTGTTTAATGTCTCTGTGGTAAAATACAGAGTCCTTTGGGTACATGCCCAGGAGTGGCATAGCTGAGGCTTATGGTAGCCCTAGTTTTAATTGTTTTTGCAAAGCCTCTACACTGATTTCGATAGTGTCTGCCCCAGATGGTAGTTCCATCAACAGTAAACTGGGTTTCTCTTTTCCTCACAACCTCATTTGCTAGTTGTCTTCTTGATGATGGCCTTACTGACAAGGGAGAGGTAAAAATCTCAAAATAGTTTTAATTTGCATTTCTGTAAAGTTTAGGAATGGTGAGCACTTTAAAATTTTCATTGAACATTTGTATTTCTCTCTTTCTTCCTTCCATTTTTTTTTAGAACTGTTCATTCCATTGGCCCATTTATTAGTTGGCCATTTGAATTTACATCTTGGTGTTTAAGTTTGCAGTCCTTTCTATATTCTAGATATTAACCTCCTGTCTATGGTATACCTGGCAAAGATTTGCTCCTATTTCTTAAGCTATCTGTCCGTTCTGCTAATAGTTTCTCTTAAGGTACAAAAGGCTTTTGATCTCAGGTAATCCCATTGCCACTGTTCTAAGCCAGTCTCTGTGCTGTTAGAATCCTTTTAAGAAATTCTTTGCCTGTCCTAAAGGACTTCCTTTCCTTGTGTTTTTCCTTTACTCCACAGATTTCTCCATGGTATGAACCTGCCCACCAGACTGAGTGTTTGCTGTGTACTGCTCCTATGCCCGCACCTGCCAGTGGCCACAGCCCTGTGGCATGCCAAGTCTCCTCTGTCCCTGGGCTCTTTGTCTGATCAGTCTTTACTCACAAAACATAAGTTGAAAGATAAAATGGAGCTTCTGACCACAGAACATTAGGCTGCATAAAGGCCTGTGGAACAAGAACAGCTCAGAGGATCATGACACTATCTCCAACCATGAGGAAAAGAGAAATGCATCTGAGGTGACTGTAAACACTGAAACTTGAGGAAGTGCTGTGAACATGAGTGTTTATAGTTGTTTCTCTTCTCACAGCTCTGACAAAACACCTGAGGAAAAGCAACTTATGGGAAGAGAGGTCTATGTGGGCTCTCAGGGTTTCAAAGGATACAATACAATATGGTGGAAGAGACTTGGTAATGGGGCCAGCTCCTGTTCCTGGGGGCAGGAGGCAGTTTGTGCCAATGCTTGCAGAAGAAGGCACTGCTAGTACTCAGGTAGATTTTTCACTGTTTCTCTCAGTCTGTGACCCCAGCACATGATAGGGTAACACTCACACACATGGTGGCTCTTCCCTTCTTCTCTCATTTGTTTCTGAATGTTTTCATCGTCACACCCAGGCTGTATCTCCTAGATAATGCCAAATAAAATCAAATTGTCCATAAATGTCACTCATCACAGATGCTCTTGAATACTTACTTTGAAAGGCCAGCAATAATAAGAGTCAAAAGGCAGTGAGTACACCGACAACATCACCTACACGGGGAGGAAAGTGTTAAGCATGCTAGTGTTTAAACATCAGGCAACTTCAGTGAAGACTCACTTGGCAGATACAAGCGGTCCATTATAATTTTTTTTATTTTTTTTTCTCCTTCAGTTTACTTTCCAACTTTGATCCTTTCTCCACTTCTCTTTTGTGTTTCAGTGCTGCACTGGGGATGCCAAATGGGCCCCAATGGTCCACATGCTAAGTAAAGGCTTGGTGCCCAGTATGATGCTATCGGGATATGGTAGAACATTAGATGGTAGATCCTAGAGGAGAAAGACAGGTCATTGGACTATGCCTTGAAAAAACTGGGTGACGGCATTTCTTTTTAGTTTCCCCTCCATAAGGAGAATAGCTTTGCTCAACCATACTCTACCGCCATGATGTATATGCTACCTTGGGTTTTAACAACAGGCTCAACTAATTATGGACTAAAACTTTCAAACCATGACCCCCAAATAAACTCTGTTAATTACTTCAAGTATTTTGTTTAGAGTGACAGAAATCTGAGTGAAACACTGAGGAATATTGCAATGTATTTCTAATATAGTCCGTGCAGCTCAAATATACACAGTTTTTGTAGTTTATGCCTGGTTCTCAATACCCAGTTTTCTCTTGAGACACTGTGTCTTAGAAGCTGAATAACAAGAAGCCCCAGGCTTATGGGAGAATCCATGTGTGCCTTTTGTTGCCTAGTTCAGGCTTATCTCCACCTTTTAGGCATGTTAGCCCAGGTACTGTGCCTGTCGGTGCAATGCCCACAGCAGGGTGTGCCTCTAGCCCTTAGCTGTCACACTCAGTCTTCAAGTAGTCAAGTGAAGTTCCAGACATCATGAAACAGTGTCAGTCCACTCCCATGGTGTCACTTTTGAATTCTTGTGTCACAGAAATAAAAGCATAATTGAATGAGTGTTTTTATACCACTAAGTTTTAAGTTGGATTTAACCCAGAAGATGGTAGCCAACATGGTCTCTCCTTTCAACACAAGTTGGGGCAAAACTGGAATGTCTTCTTCATTTTCTTCTCAAGTTAACGGAATAGATTTGGATTTTAAAGACTTGTAGCAAATTCTGGCAGTAACAGGGATAACATAATACAACAGATATAGAAAGTAAGTAGCTTGTGTGTCTTTTTCTAGGATGATATGGACAAATACCCATTCATTACAGACAACACATTGATGACAGACCAGAATAGTGAAGACCTCATAGAAGCTGCTTTGTGGAATTCTGCCTTCAGTCACCTTTCCACATCGTGTCAACTCCAGCACCTGCCAAGTTTGTATGCAACCTGGGTAAGAGAGTAGTGGCTGGGATTCAGGTTGAGGGTCCTTTGACTTTCCCTCCCCAGAACTTCACAGGATTTATTCATAGCACCATCGCAATCGCAGGTACCACAGACCCAACTGTCATTATATCATTTAGCTTGTTTCATTTTCAAGGTTGTTTCTGCTCTAGGATGGTGATCAGACAGTCACACGATGCCTGGAGGACAATGACATGAGAACGTTTATGCTTACAAGAGTTACATATTTATTCTTTCACATTTTCATACCTGTATTTCTTTTGTCAAAGTTCCCATCCCAAGTCCTTCTACTTTCTTTCATAATGGTGTCTGTGAGGAGAGGAGATAGAAAGAAAGAAAGAAAGAAAGAAAGAAAGAAAGAAAGAAAGAAAGAAAGAGAGAGAGAAAGAGAAGAGAAGAAAATAGGTGATAGATAGATAGATAGATAGATAGATAGATAGATAGATAGATGGATAGCATTTAAGCAGGACTGCCTGCATAGGCATGAGTAAGATTCATTTACTTGAGCAGTATGCTGTGACTTTACCATTGTGGAATGTGACACCCCTGCAATGTAACTGCAGTGGAGCTGTGCGGTGGAGCCAGGCAGTGCAGAGCTGGGTCCTCCATGGGCCTCTCAGGGCAATGAACAGGATGTGGTCAAAGTGAAGACCTTTGAATGCAGCTGGTCAGGTGCTGTGAGTGCTACCTGCCTGCACACGAACCATCGTTATTCTCACCTAAAACTTTATTCTTACAAACTTTAGAAATAAGTCTTTAGTCAAAAGATGCTCGATTCATTTTCATTTCAATGTTTAATTACAAAGCTATTTTAAAAATAAGTCCTTTTAATTGAGGAGTAAAAAATACCTGTAATGAAGGCTTTTGAAACTCCTGGCAAATTTCAACAAATTCCCTCTTTCATTTACCCTTTTCTGCATATGATTTGAAAAAAAATTAAAGTGATTTCATAAACTTGAAAGGGCATTTTACTTAATAAGCTCTAGCAGGGCTTACAATTATAGCCATAAAAAGCCACTCAAGAACTTCAAAGAGAAGTAGTAATTAAAGACATTCGATTGTAGAAGAAAATTCCAGTATCGTTTCAAAGACTAGAGCTTAAATATTCCACACGTTCATTGCGTCTCTGGTATGTCTGGTGACATAGGATGGGGCACAGATGACAGAAAACAGAACTTGTGCTGTCATGGAAAGTCAGCTGCAATCTTAAAAACTGCAAAAACGCTGACCTTAAAAAAGTTCTTATCCAAGCCATAAATGCATCTCTCTCTCTCTCTCTCTCTCTCTCTCTCTCTCTCTCTCTCTCTCCTCTCTCCTCTCTCTCAACAGCTAAACATTAAATAAATTCAGTATTTACTTGAAAATATCTAGCAAAACTAGAGGAAAAATGATCCTGACTCACTGGTCAAACAAGGAACTTTTTTCTCCCTGGTGCCTGGTTCCCCTCTGCAGCTTCAGAAGTATGCTACATGGTAGGCACGCTGCAACGCTAGAGCTAGAACTCAAATAGTTTATGCTTCACTTTCGTCTTAAATTCACAAGAAAATTATCAGCAAAATAGGTTTAATTGCACTTTCTGCTGCGCAAATCTACACTCTGATGACAACTGGCCAAAAGTACTTACTGATATCAATGTTTTTGAGTAAGAAAACCATCAAAATTTCTCTGGCTCTCATACTCCCAGGTGTGTGTGTGTGTGTGTGTGTGTGTGTGTGTGTGTGTGTGTGTGTATTACAGTGTTTTTGTATGGACAATTTTGCATCTTTACAGGGTTTGAACATATTATATGTTTCATAGAAACACACACACAAAACAAACAAACAAACAAACAAACACCCAAAAAAAACAGTGGTATTACATCAGACCTTTAGGAAAGATATTGTTCCAAGCATTTTCAGATATTTTCTCCCCCTATTTAAATAGACTTTGGAGTATTTTGTCTCAAAATCAAAACACAATTTAAGCTGAGAAACTAATAAAAGTTCCTTCTGTTTAATGGTTCATTTAACAATTTTTGTTTTCATGATAGGCCGCACCAAGCATTTTTATAGATTAAGAAGATGTCATCTGTGTTTCAAGCTGACAAAGGGTGGACCTCTGATGACTAACAATCTCTGTCCATTTGGCTGGCTTTCTAAGCACACCTGGGAAAGCATGTCTCTGAGTATGCTTGTGAGGACATTTGCAAACAGGACTCACGGACAGGCATTCTCAATCTTTACTTCCTGATAGCTGGGGTGTGGATTGACCTGTGCTACCTATCATGATAGTCTAAAATCCTCAACCAAACCTGGTATGTCAGGTGATGAAGTCATTCCTATATGCCATTGCTAAATAGAGACAGGTTACATCCATGGGACTTCTGCCTTAAACAGCTCCCATTTTGATCTACATTGAAAGAAAAGGGGAGTTGAGAAATAAATCTGAGTGAACACAATGTTTTCCTTGATTTTTAAATATTTCTTATTTTTATGAGTATGAGTGTTAGCCTACATGTATTTATAGGCACCATATGCATGCAGAGCCCACAGAGGTCAGTAGTGGAGCTTCAGATGCCCCGGAATGGAGTTCCTGACAATTGTAAAGCAGCAGTGAGTGGCCCTAACAATGAACTAGTTCTCTATCCCCAAACACAACATTTTAAGGGCAAGGTCATTATTAAAACATCAGATTTAGAGAAAATCAACTTGCTTAAGGCTATATTTTACTTGGGCTCTTTTAGAAACAAAATAAGAGACAATTTCAAGATCTCAAACACTGGACGGCTCTCAGCTGGTTTTTAGTTTCTTCACTGCCAGGCTCTGGCAGTGTGAAGCATCATTCATTTATTATCCTGTCCGCATTTGGCTTTGGGTTAACCCTGGCATCATTGTGTTCATAATTGTGTGCATATGGTACCTGGCCCAATTTTCCAACACAGATTAATGGTTGTGATGTTCTATGAGATCCAATGTATACTGTTATTAGCTTCAAAAATGTGGGATTTGTGACCCCATTAGTTTTCTTATTTGGAAGCAACCTAGTAACTCTAACCAATATCTTCTTAGGCAACTCAGGACAACAAGCTTAGTGACATCTGTGGTAGACTGCGTCCCCTTCTATGTTGATGTGCCTTTTGCAAAGTGACATGGTAGACATACCTGTTAAGATGCAAAATGTAATTCTCTCAGGGGAATTGGAATTAAAGTTCACATTGGCTTTCTCTAAATGCCAGGGAGGCAGCATTTAAATGTACAAGGTCCTGCATTTAAAGGACTCTGCTGGCATCCACTCAGTCTCACTGGGATCTCCTCACTGCTGCGAAGCCAAGCCCAGGCTAGCCTTCCTTCTGCAGGGAACAAGAATGTGTGAGGAGAAGCTACTGCTGCTGAGCCCACCTCTGCCTCCCCAGCTCTGGGAAATCTACCAACTGACTGCACAAACCAAAAAGGGCAAGCCTAGACAACAGACCAGTCTGCCTCAGGACAGAACAAACAAACAACTGAACCAGAGCCTTCCAAATCGGAGCTTATGTGTTTTGATACAGAACAATCCAGTGTAACGTTGGTCATAGCATATTAACTCACAGTACCTCCTGGTTCCTCGTAGTAATATGAACAGCCAAGGTTTTTGAAAAGGTGGCCCTTCTATCTGCTTGTTGTAATACATAGGATACATCTTTGGATAGAGATACAAATGATCTAATGGGCTGATACTAAAGACGATGCTTAAACTAGAATTTTTCAATATTCCCCAATCACGTTAATTTGTTCAGCAAATTGTGTCTTTCATATTTGCAGAATGCCACCCTGGCAAGGCTCCCTGGGCTCATTCAGAGAACAGAATGTAGACTGAGATTTGCCTGCATAGGCATTTTGTATTAGGATAGGCACCATGACTGGGAATTTCAGTTACTTCAATAACGCCAAGGCATGGTTCATTAGCATGGAACACAAATGTTTCTTTGGAAATGAGCTTACGTTCTTGGGAAAGGGAAATGATATTTAAAAAACTAAACAGCTAAATAAATACCTACTTGGGAAACAAATTCAAATAATAGAAGTAGAATGTATTAATAAAATGAAGATAAAAGGAAATGCCTTCATTAAGGAGGAGACCCAATAAGTACTTATTGTATATGTGTGAGGACCCTAAGTCAATGGTCAATAAACACATAGAAAGCCAGGCAGGGAGGTGCTCATCTGCCATCCCAGAGTCAGGAAGGTAGAGACAGGAGGATCCTGGGGGCTCTAGCCAGCCAGTCTAGCTAGTCAGACACCTCCAACTCCAGTGAGGAATGTTGATCAACAAATAGAGTGGAGGACAGAGAGGAAGACATTGAATGTCAACTTCCAGCCTCTGCATACACATGATCATGAAAATCTGCATACACATATGATCATGAAAATCCATCCATACATGCACACATACATGATACATGCACATATATACCACACACACAGGCACGTATATACTATACACACACACACACACACACACACACACACACACACACACACACACACACAGGAAATACCTAGAATCTATTTCTGGGTGAGCCAACCACAGTATTGAGCACACTTCTGAACCTCAAACTCGGTCCACTATGGAAGGAAATGTACACCCTGGCTGAGCTAAGAGTAGAGCAGAGACTGAAGGAAAGGCCATTCAGAGACTTCCCCACCTAGGAATCCATGCCATCTGCAGACACCAAACCCAGGCACTATTGCTGGTGCCAAGAAATGCTTATTGACAGAAGCCTGATATAGAGAGGCTCTATATCTCTATATCTCTGTCTCCTGAGAGGCTCTACCAGAGCCTGATCAATACAGATGTGGATGCTCGCTGCCAACCATCAGACTGGACATGGGGACCCCAAGGGGAAGAGTTAGGGGAAGGACTGAAGGATCAGAAGGGGATTGCAACCCCATAGGAAGAACAACACTATCAACTAACCAGGACCCCCCCCCCCAGAGCTTCCAGTGACTAATCCGCCAACCAAAGTTACACATGGAGGGACCCCATGGCTCCAGCCAAATGTAGCAGAGGATTGCTTTATCTGGCATCAATGAGAGGGGAGGCTCTTGGTCCTGTGGAGACTCAATGTCTCAACATAGGGGGATGCTAGGGCAGTGAGGTAGGAGTGGGTGGGTGGGTTGGGGGACACCCTCAGAGAGTCATGGGGAGGGATAATGGGATAGAAGGCTTTCAGAGGGGAAACCAGGAAGAGGAACAACATTTGAAATGTAAACAAATAAGATAACCAATAAAAAAAAAAAAAGAAAAAAATTCTCAAGAGCTTCTCACATCCTTACAGAATCCATTCAGATGAGTACCTACCTATTCTTTCTTTCTCAGAAGGTGGGCAATAAAAAGTCTATGAACTATAGATAATAGGCTTTATCTATAGTTTACACTTAAATCCCATAACACCATATGCAATGGTTGTGGACTTTTGATACATATTTGATACTTTTATATTTCCTCAAGAAAATGCTGTTGGTTTGCATGTTTTCCTAGTTGAGTCAGTTCTGCTGAGCACTGAGGTCATGTAAATCTTGGTCCACACTGTGTTGGCTATTCAGGGACACCCCCTGGCCTTTGTTCATGAACTCGCTTAGAGCTCACAGTTAGAGCCCCTGTGTCCTCTTGTTACAGTTAACCTTGGACACTTGTTTCCATCATGACATGACCCTGTTTGGCTCACTGGTTGCCTGAGGCCATATCCCTTCTGGCCAACCATGGTCTTTAGGGTGATTTGTACAATTGATTACAATTCTATGTCCTGCAATAATGGAGAAAAGGGAACAACAAATTTCTCCTGTTGAGAAGAATAGCCTCAAAATGACAAGCATACCACTATTGTGTGTGATTGCATAGTAATGGATTTTGACTATGATTTATGCAAGTTGAAAGAAATTAGGCATTTTATGGAACCAACAGGAGGGCTGAAGAATCAAGCTTTTGTCTGTGCTAGGGAACAATGACCCAAATCATGCACAGGTGTGATCTGATGAGGAACTGACGTCCCCACTGTGCCCAAAAACTAACTGAAGCTTGCGCTGTGAGCCTCTCAGCTCTGACAGCAGTGTGCTTGAGGGGTGGGGGTGGGGGAAACTCCGTACTTCCTGCTCGCTGGCCTCAATAGATTCCCGGCTCCATCTCTGAGCCTCTGTGGCTGGTTTGCAGAATCCCAGTGCTCAGATTGGTATGTCCATGTTTGACATTTTTGGTCTCTATAGTATGAGGTTGATTCTGCCCTATGTAAGAAACAAAAAGCCTCATTATACTGTCTCGGATGGAGGCTGGGAATTAATGTTCCATGAAGTCAAGAAAGGAAACAGGTCCACTGCAGCATCTACAGCCTGAATGGCTACCATACTGAGAAGAATCCCGTGAGTGGGGATACTGCCAGACCACAAGCTTGGCATGCCTAAGCATTCATTTTTATTTACTCATGTTAGTGTCCCCCACAGGGCACACACATGCAAACACACATACACACACACAGAGAGAGAGAGGGAGAGAGAGAGAGAGAGAGAGAGAGAGAGAGAGAGAGAGAGAGGTACAATCACAGATACTTTGCTAAACTGTAACTAGAGATAGAGAGCTGATTTTTCTATTTGTGCTGAATTGTCTCATGAAAATGATCATGGTGAGTAGACATTAACTAGGAAAGATAGTTTTAGTGTGATGTCTGTCAAACATGTTTTGGAAACATCAGAGGTAATGTATGTGTGGTTTTTAAGCAGGCCAGGGAGACATGGGCCTGGCACCCGACTGCTGCTCTTGGCTGCTGTTCAATAGCACACTACCATATTCTGTTACACCGGGAAGATAATGGATGAGGTCTCCAGTGTAACTGTATAACCTCACTGAGTTCTTCTCTTTCTTTTAACAGCTAGGTGCTATGTTAAAACGTGCCTCACAGATTGAGTGACATTGCATGATGCTCATTGAAAAACTCAAAAATCTGATATCAATGAAAATAAGAAATGTAACAACCAGAGCCATTTTATATGTGCATGCTTGTTACCTATGAGATAGTGGGATGTGGAACTAAGGTTGCTTATCACCAACAGACGAGACATCAGAAGTCCTTTCAATCAATGCATCTCCCAGACCCACTGTCTGTATAGAGGATTAAGATGCATATACACAGATGACTAAGGCATGGACCAAACACAGCACTCTGGATCTTGGGGTCTGCAAGATTTAGAAAGTGTGTCTCCTACTTCACTGATGATGACAGTATTGCCCAACCAGCATAACCAACTGTGTAAAGATCAGATAGGCTGCTATAAGGAGCAGCTTCGGGGTTAACACTCAGGATGTGTAACTTGTAGGTTCTTCCTCTTACCATATACCATAGGGTATCTCTGTCACAAATACACTTCATCAAAATGCTGGAAAGGCAAAAAAACTATTTCACAGCAGCCCTTTGACCTATAGAATATTAGCATCCAAGATAGAGGACATTAGATTACCTGTGCCTGAAGACACTGCTGATGGTGACCATAACTCATCTGCCATTCGTGTGTGACTTGTGGCCATCAAAGTGACATTGCACTAAGTGTCAGACAAATGCTTCTGTGATAAGCCATTTGATGACATTCCCTGTGATGCTCGTGAAGCTTCTGCTACCGCAGCTGATCATGCACACAGCATGGCTATGAGTGGATTCTCAGTGCAGGCATCTGCAGTACTGATAAAAAGAAGCCCAAACATCATTAAAAGAAAAGATGCACAGTGAGCGAGGGGGAAAAGAGGGAGGGAGAGACAGAGAGGCAGATAGACACACATACTGGGGAAGAGAGAGACAGAGAAAGAGAGACAGAGAGAGAGAGAGAGAGAGAGAGAGACAGAGAGACAGAGAGACAGAGAGATTTTAGTAATTGTTGCAACATCAGATAAAACATTATTGCTAATAAATTCAATGTAGCTCATGTACCCGTTCATTTAGCCCTCGTTTTCACTTACATTGTTTGACTCTGCTGTGTTCTCTGTGAGATTTCAAACATGTTGAGGATTTTGGCCTTTATTTTTCAAGTTAGCAACTTACTTAACAACAATAAATATAGGTAAAAGTAATTATTGATGTGGAAAAATCAACGACTAAACAGGTTTGACTTATGAACTAAGATGTCCGTTTAAATTAGAACACTTTACTTCACCTTTATTTTATTAAAATCAAAATACTTATGACTGACATGAGGCAGAAAGTTGTAGTCATACCTGTTTGTTACATTGTAGAGAGAAGAATTTTAATAATTGAATTTTAAAACCACTGTTACAGGACTGGAGAGATGCTCAGTGGTTGATCAGTTCTTGCTGTTCCTGCTGAGGACCCAGTTCATTTTCCCAGCACCCACATGGTGGTTCACAACTACATGTAACTCCAGTTCCTGGGGACTTGGCGCCCTCTTCTGGCCTGTGCAAACACTGCACACAAGTGTACATAAATGCATGCAGGCACACATACACATAAAACATGTAAGTATTTTAAAAAATATTATAATCCTTTTTTGACAACTAAGAAAGTCCAAGAGAAAAGTGGAAAATGATAGTTACATAACAGACATGTCATAATCTCAGAAGATTAAGACTAAATAGCAAAAAGAAAACAGTTTTTGACTTACAATACCTTTCTACTAAAATCATTAACAAATATGTTAAACTTACATTTTTAGAATCATGTAGAAAGTGATATTTGCTTTAGATACAAATGTGATTGACATTCACTTAGGTCTTCAATTCTGGAAAAAATAGCTTTGATGATTTAAAAAAAAAAAACCAGCCCTCCTGTTGGACATAAAATTAAGACAGAATGTAATCAAGCATTTAACAAACAAAAACTACTTACTCACTCTTCACAGTGCAGACTGGGAGCTATTCAAATACTAGTTAGTATAATGTTTCCCAACCTGTGGGTCACCAACCCTTTGGGGTCATATATCAAACATCTGTGTATCAGATATTTACATTATGTTTCATAACACTAACAAAATTGCAGTTTCAAAGTAGCAAAAAAATAATGTTACAGGTTGAGGGTTCCATAACATGAGGAACTGTATTAAAGGGTCACATCACCAGGAAAGTTGAGGATCACTGAGTTAGTTACTATTATTTGAAGAATCTTGAAACCACGACAAGAGTTGTCTCCTTGGGGACAACTCTTGGTAGCTCTATGGCACCAGAAGATTGCATGAGTATGCCAAATTTGAGTTAATTAATCAATTAAATATTTTTCTCTTTCACTATGCAGAATAAAGGCCTAGCATGATTATTTTATTTTTGGCATGCTAAAAACAACAAACAATCTTTGTGACATGATTGGAAGAGAAGAATATATTGGGAAAAAAAAACGCAATTGACTGAATAACATGAAGTAAGGGAAGCAGCTATGCTTGGAACACATCAGGAGGGAATGTGTGCATTAGAGATGGGCTTAAAGATCGTCAGCATTCCCTCTAATTGTTAACTGTGCAAAAATGAGTGTTCATTTTTACCATAATCCTATGACTTGTGCATGTGTGTTATGTACACTTTATTCTGTATATGGCAAAGTTCCCAATTTTGCAAATAAGGATTAAAATGGTATTTACATTTGTTGAACTTTTAAAATCACTCTACATATCCTTCTGTTAGCCCATCTCATGTTTGATCATTACAATGACAGAGAATTTCATATTTTTCTAAGTCTATTGGCCCTTTATTTCTTTTAAAACATGTTAAAGATAATTTTAGTCTTGTGCTGGGGAGTGTTATGCTTAAATGTGCTACCACATGCATGCATTGCCAGAAGAGGCCAGAAGAAGGCATTGGATCCATCAAGTGAGTGTTGTGAATCCAACCCTGGTCCTATAAGAAAGTAGCCAATGTCCTTTGTTTCTGAGCCAAGAGGAAAAATACACACACTTTAGATAGAGAGAGACAGAGACAGAGACAGAGACAGAGAGATAGATAGTTGGATGGATATAGAGATAGAGGTAGAGGTAGAGGTAGAGGTAGAGGTAGAGGTAGAGGTAGAGGTAGAGGTAGAGGTAGAGGTAGAGGTA
>JANHMN010000001.1:93651588-93731325 GCA_030674055.1 Rhabdomys pumilio
AGGTAGAGGTAGAGGTAGAGGTAGAGGTAGAGGTAGAGGTAGAGGTACAGGTACAGGTACAGATACAGATACAGATACAGATACAGATACAGATACAGATACAGATACAGATACAGATACAGATACAGATACAGATACAGATATTATTAGAAAGCTGCTGCCTTTATTGAAGTGTATTCAGATTGCCAAGTTGTAGAACCAGTCTAGTTCTGTACTAGTAAACCACGTATGTAGATGTTCTCATCTGTAGATGGTACAATACCATATCATACCTGTGATGTAAACTCATGAAGCTCATGGACCTCACGTCCTCAGACAACTGAATAGATAAAGAACATTCTTCATCCCAGGTAATAACATGAGGTTGAACTAGCCTGTCTGTCCAACCCTCATCAGCACTCTTCCTTCTCATCCAACTGGATATGTCTACAAGTTCACATAAGTTACCATTTCTCCAGGCTGTTGTTCTGATACTGTATTCTTGCACCTGTTTGAATATTAAACTTGGTAATGGGTTATTAACCCATGGTAATGGGTTTCCTCCTTTCATCCTCTCTGGTTCTCAACACACAACCTAATATAACATGGATGCCTAGGATGATTGACGTCATTGTGAACTTGACATAACTTAAAATCACCATGGAAGCACCACTGTGGGTGTGGCTGTGAAGGCTCTTCCAGAAAAGTTTAAGTGATGAGGCAAGACCCATCCTGAAGTGTGGATAGCATCATGCCTTGGGGTGAGCTCCCAGACTGAATATAAAGGAGGAGGCTGAGTGAGCCCATACTTCCATCTCATCATGAGACAAACTGCCTCTGTGCTCCATCATGCCTTCCTTGCCCACCATGATGGATGTTCTCTCACACTGGGAGCCAAAATAAAACCCTTCCCTATTCAAAGACTGTTGGTAACAGCACCAAGAGAGATGACCAATACAGTACCTATGGGATGGTTATAAGGAGTGAATAAACTCAAAGCCCAAACCAGAATAGATGCTGATAACTTTAGTACAGGAGCTGTTCCCTGAGAATAAAATAAATACTAAGATTAAAGCCTCGAAGTGAATTACATTCCATTTGCCTACCACAGCGTGATGGGATTAAAGTGCTGAGCGGTTTTGGTATACTACACAGAACTTGAAAGAACACAAAATGCACTTTGTAAGTTGGGTTTCATTTGCACTCCTACCAGTGATGATTCAGTTACAAGATGAAGGGCAGAGGCTAACGAAGCCTAAAAGGTAGTGAAATTTTACAAAGCTTCTTCAGAGATGGCTTTCTTCAGGAGGCGAGACTGGCTTTTGATACTGGAAAGGACAGTGTTTATGCTGAGATGGGGGAAAACAGATGGTTTTCTAGAAGTGGGAAGTATGGGGAGAGGGGAGGGAGGCTGCTGAGTTAGTGTGCATTGCTAAAGCCCACTGGGAGGCATAGCGGGTACTCAGAAGGTCGAAGAGGAATGTAATGAAGCTTTGAAAGTTACTAACAGCCAAAGAAGTTTGAGGGTTTTTCTTTTTTTATGGTAAGTGAAGCAAATGATTGATTGATGAGATGGGGAGAAGTACAGATTCTGTTGATTAAACGTTGACCATTATAATTTTCAGTGTAACAGCTGTGCCTGAAATTGCAGTAATTCAGAATGAAAAATAGACACTGTTGTTCTAAAATAGCCCGGACCATTTGGAGCCCTGCAGCATGAGTCTGTGCTGTGTGGTTTTGCCGGGAACATAGTGGGGTGCGTGTTCTTTCTCTTTCATTTCATCATAATGGCTTGTTCTATGGGTGGGGAGCTCAAACTGAACAGCAATTTCCCAGCGAGGGCTGGTGTGTGGGCTGTGTACAGGAGTAGAAGCACCAGCCAAAGCTATGAAACCTCTTCCTGTCTACCTAGTGATAATTTTTATACAGAGTATTTTAATGATGAAACATCCACGCTTTGTCTGCTAAACATCTATTATCGACTTATTAGCATCTGCGTTCTGTCATTCAGTTATATTCCTGAGAAATTAAACCTTAGGGCTGTCATTCTGCTTTGGCATCACGTTTAATTCATTAACTATGCTATACCAAAGGGTAGAAAAAATCCATAAATATGATCTACAAGTCAACTCATGACTCCTTGGTGTTTACTTCTCGTCATAATTTATTTCAAGATCATTGTTTTAGCCTCCAGTGGCTTAGCACTACTATATGGCCAAATAAATTAGGTTGTGTTAACATATAGTACCTCCTGTACTAGCATTATGTTTTTTTACATTTCTAATTTATATCAACAATTCATTATATCAAGGAATGCGAGGCATTACTGCATTATAGAGTTTAAAAATCAAGAGGATTGCTGGAACCCTCGCAACCTTTGCTTTAGAAGGACAAATTCTGGTACCAGGAACAAGGTGAATTGGAGGACAAGGAACAAGATGTGCAGGCAAAGGGATGAGTTTTGAGATAGATGGTCGGGGATGCTGAGTGCATACAGAAAGAGGAAACAGAGCAAGGAGACGTCTCCAGTGCTGATTAGAACTTGTTGTTGAACAAAGAGAATGAACATGCTCACAGTCTCAGCCAAGCTTACTGAGACTGAAAAATGGGCCTCTGCCTACTTTAGAGAGAGGATGGCACCTTTGTAAGGTTGGAGGTTACCATGGCAACAGTAGCTTACCAACTGCAAATAGAGTCCATTGTTTCTGCCAGGGACCAATAGAGATTTTTCAAAAGGCCAGAAACATTAGCATTCTGGCTTAACTGGTCTTTTGTTAAGGCGAAAATGATCATTAAATAGGCACCATAAACATGGTCAACACAAATTTTATATAAAGATAGATGCCTAGGGTATTTCACTGTAGGAAAATGTATTAGTCAGGTTCTCTAAAGGAGAACGGCAGGCAGAATGAAGTGAGTTTATTAAACTATCTTACAGGATGTGGTCCAGGTAACCCAACAATGCTATCCCACACTGGAGATGCTCCGTCCACAAGACTGGCTGTCTCAGTAGTCCCATTCCAGCACTGATGCTATGGGGGCTTCTTCAGTCTATGTTAGCAGCCCAGAGAAGCTGGTTCTAAAGAATGCCACAGTCACAGTATAGATGAACTTACCAGAAGTAAAAGCAAGCAGACTCAAGGCAAAGGCTCCTTCTTTTGTCCATATTTATCAGGGCTTGTACCAGAAGATGCTGCCCACATTATGGATGGGTCTTCCAGCTTCACATTGTCTGATGAAGAAAATCCCTCCGAGGAGTGCCCGGTGGCTTGTTTTAGTTGATTCGAGATCCAATTAAGTGTACAAATGAGATTAGCCATCATTGACAGTACAGGTGCCTAGCTCCCCTTGGCTCACAGTTCTCATCTGTAGATGGTACAATACCATATTATAGCTGTTATGTAAACTTATGATGCTCAGAAAACATGTAGCACAGGTGAGTGGAATACCAGCCACCGTCAGCAGCAGCAGCATCCCGGAAGCAGCACAGAACAGCAGTCAAGATCACGGATGCTAATCGGAATGCCTGCACTTTTATTGCTATAATTTTTAATACACTTTTAAAACACTGAGATCAGACTTGATCTTTCTGTGTTTCCACTTTCTTCTCTGTAAAACGGAAGTCATGAATAACCTTAACTACTTCACAGAGTTGGCATGTAGACTAAATGCACTAATATTTGCAAAGTACAGACAAGACATAGCAGGTAGTGTTAAATGAGTAAAAATGTCTTGATTAGGTTCCTCCTAGGTTTATATCTTCACAACAGCTCCGTTTTCCTAGTAGTTTTGAAATTCTTTTTTTTTTTAAAAAAAAAGATGTTTGTTTGTTTGTTTGTTTAATGTAAATGTGTTTAAGTGTGTGTGTGTGTGTGTGTGTGTGTGTGTGTGTGTGTGTACCACATACAGGCAAGTGACCTTGAAGACCTGAGGAGGGTGCCATATTCTCTGGAACTGAAATTATGAGCAGTTGAGAGCCACCAGTGTGGATTGCTGGTGACCAAACTCAAGTCCTCCGGAAAGGTGCACACTCTGTCCACTGAGACGTCACTCCAGACCCTGCTTTTCAAACATCAATTTACTTTTATACTTTCCTGTGTTTAAAGAAATCAAAGAGAAAGTTTCAAAAGCTCAAAATGTGTGTGGTGGGGAGGAGGGTACCTGGAAACAAACAGACCCTGGGGGCTTGCTTGTCAGCTATTCTAGGCCAATCAGAGGGCTTCAGGTCCCAGGAGAAATCCTGTTTGTAAAACTAAGGTGAAGAATGAAAGAGGAAGACACTGATATTGATCTCTGGTTTCCACACAAGCACACACGTGGATATACTCACACCCCATCCCCACCACCAGACTCACGCATACTCACACCCATGAGTGTGCGTGTTCACACACACACTACTCAAAAAGCCTTAAAATTATTGGATGTCTGCTGCGTTTTGGGCTCTGCTCATGGCACTAGCCCATTTAATCCTCACCAGAACCACATGGAGTAATAAGCAGCTGAAGGAGACCCAGAAACTCATTCCCTAGATGGTCAGGAAACTCCATTCCATAGATGGTCAGGTTAAAGCCAGAATTTAAACCCACATATCCTTGATTCTGATGTTAATAATTTTAAGATTATGATTACGTTGTATTTCTCAGATAAGTTCAAAGTAACTGATAACTATTTTCAGTTACTATTATTATTGCATATCAATATTTCATTCTTGTTTATTCTCATCAGATGTTCTGGTTTTGGTAGCTATCCACTGGGACATATAACAAACTGTCAACCTGCTACATTGCTTCAGATGATTGCCATGTTATCTTCAAGGGACAAGTTTAATAGACGTTTTTATGGTGGGTTGGCAGATTCAAGATGGGTTTGGTACAGTTCATCCTAACTTATATGAGCATCCATAGGCTGCCAGCATAACTGAAACACACTGGCTTACTAATCATTGGACATAGTTCTAATCATTGGACATGTTCTAATCATTGGACATAGTTTTTTAAGACTACAGCAGCAGTTTGGCGTTGTGTGGGGGGATGTGTGAGTCTATGGTGTGTGTGCACAAGTTTGTATGTATGTGCACCAGAGGAGGCTGCTGAGTGTCTTCTCTCATTCTCCACTTATTCCCTTGAGACAGGGTCTCTCACTAGCATGGGTGCTTGCTGTGTTGTCTAGGCTGGCTGTTCACCAAGCTGCTGGTTCCATTTTTCTTCACCCTGAAACACAGGTTATTGACATGGGCAGCTATGCAAAGACTTTACACACATTCCGGGGATTCAAACCCATGTCCTCAGCACTAGGCTATATCCCCAGGTTCCTGCACCAACAATTTTCTATCTCATGAAAATATTTGTAGCATGCTTTATCCAGTAATTTTATTTTATTGTGTCTTGAAATTGTAGTGAGAGTCCTTTATGTCCTTTAGGCAGGTTAAGCGCTTAATAAAATATTTATAAGGAAATAAGATATAATTCAAACCTACATATAATTCACTACATATCAGACTAACAGTTGACCCACTGTCCACTTAAGATGAGTGACATATTTGAGACACGTGGAATCATCATTTCATTTCCCCAATGTCACCAAATTTAGGCTTGACACAAATGACTTCATATGTTATTTTCTAGATAATTTTCAGTTCAGCATTTTGTCAAATTTTATTTATAGCCATCATCCCCAATTGCACAGAAATGGAATCTCTCCACATCAGAGTTTAAAGGGAACAGACACAGTCTCAGATACCAGGGCAGAGAGACAATCACCTCTCTTACTCACTCCTGAAGGCTCAGAGAGAAAATAGAAATGATTTTAGATGAAACGATAAAGGTTAAATGAAATTCCTTCTCCACCGTGCACTGGTTACAAAACAGGCTCAGAGATGAGAGCATCATCCAACAGGAAGTGCAGGAATGCCCGACACTGTGCCTCTCAACTGAAACCCCACATCCATTACAACCCATCTAGCCTACACATTCTTTGCCTGAAAATCTATCAATGTGCATTATTTTTATTCATTTGCATAGACCCTTAAGACTAACGTAATACACCTATGGGTTTTTTTTCTGATAACAAAACAACAAACCCTCAAAAGTGAGTAACCTATTAAGTTCATCGAAACAAATGTATTTTTCAAGGTACATGTCTACATTTTACCCATCACACTAAAAACCCACGGCCAACAACAAACAGAATAAAATAAAATAAATAACAACAAAAAAACCACAGAGAATCTCTCAGTACCCACAAACCAGCCCACATTTCCATTTAATATGCAAGCAAGCTAGAGAACAGTCACTCAAAAGCCAAAAAACAATGGGAAAACTTATCTGTGTCATGGTTATCTATAGTATCATTTTATACTATGAAATATCGGTCTTTGTGACATTGACTTTTTAATTGGGGCTAGAAAGATGGCTCAGTGGTTCAGAGTGGTAAATTAAATGGAAGTATATGTACTTTTAGACAAAGCTGGGGAAAGAGAAGTTTCTAATCTCTCTTTTCCTTGCATACAATAGTGTTAACATCTATTTAAAAAAATACAAATGCCAGGACCTGCTCGTGTGTACATTTTAGCTACTTAGGACAGAGAATTCAATCTCTTGTCGAATAGGACACAGTCTCTCCTCTGGCTCCAGGTCCCATAGACAACTTCTCTGCATCTTACACATGGAACTTCCAGGAGACATCCCAACTCATAAGCTCCTGTTAGACCAGAATTGCTTTGGTTTTCAATCTCTCTCCTTCTCTCTCCCTCCTTCTTCTCCTTCCCTCTCCCCTCCCTCTTCTCCTTCCCCCCTCTCCCTCGTTCCCTTCCCCCCATGAGTGTGTGTGTGTGTGTGTGTGTGTGTGTGTGTGTGTGTGCACATGTGCACTTGTATACATGTGTATACAGGCCAGCATCAGGTGTCTCTCTCAATCACTCTCCATCTTACATGAACAGGCTCTCTTACTGACCTTAGAGATTAGTGCGGCAGTAAGCCTAGCTGCTCAAGAAGCTCCAGGGACAACCTATGTCTCTGTCCCCAGTATTTTTCTTAAAGTAAACTCCCAGGGCTGTTTTAAGTTTGTTGTAAGCAGAACTATTTTAAACAGAATGAATGTTGAATGTGTATCAGTTTTTCTGTTTCCCCACATCTCCTCACTCTATTCTTCATCCTGGACTCTGATCTGATGAGCTTGAATTGCACAGGGCCCCCTGGCTTACAGCTGGATTTGGCCCATCAGGAATCCTATATGGAGGTAGAGAGGGACCATAGTACATACTGAGGCTGACCTTCACTAGGCCAGAGCTCCTGAGTGTGTCTGTTAGTCCACCCACGGCCACACTGGCTCCTCTCTTACAGCCATTTGAAGAGAACAGTAACATTCCCATTGCATTTCCTGCCAAGTCTTCTACACTGGTTAGA
Source organism: Rhabdomys pumilio (assembly GCA_030674055.1). Classification (NCBI taxonomy): domain Eukaryota; kingdom Metazoa; phylum Chordata; class Mammalia; order Rodentia; family Muridae; genus Rhabdomys; species Rhabdomys pumilio. The sequence continues at coordinate 93,658,971 of JANHMN010000001.1, forward strand.
GCTTCTACTCTTGCTGGTTTCAAGGATCACCATCCCCTGTGATAATGAATGTTCCAAATTCTAACATGAGTTTTTTCAGTCATGGTTGTTCTGGGAAGGATTTACTTCTCTGGAAAAAATTAAATAGTCATTCTTTTCTTGAGCTAACTTATAAAGAAATACTCAGCTCTAAACTGTAACAAAGCAGAAAAGTAGAAATGTTTTCATAATACTAAGAGTTAAACCGAGTGAATATTAACTAGACTGAGCCGTGAATGTGATGTTTGAACACGTGTGGGCGCTTATTGATTCATTCAGCTGACATTTGTTAAACACCTCCCAGGTGCCAGGCACATGCCAGAGACTGCAGAGACAAAGAGAAGCCCTTGCAGCTGTCAGTCGGAGATGAGCTATAGACGAGATCAAAAGCTGAGTTACCAGTGCCACAAGGATTCCTGCTCGAATGTCCTTTAAACATGATCACAGACACCTTTATGAAAACATCACATGGCCTGCTGCTCTGATACCTCAACATGGTACTAAAACTTGGTACTCCTCATCAGAGAGAGGCACAGGGTGGCAGTACCTCTTGTTCATCAATTCCATGACTTGCCCCGTTGCTCCACCTGGTCTATGCCAAATGGCTGCACATCCCATGGTTTCCTTAAACTCCTTCACATTATCCTTATGGATTACATTGCCACTGGCTCTTCTGTCTTGAGACATGAAAGATCAGGCGAGTCCCCTTTTCCTTACTGATACATGCAGAACAAACTTCATGGAGCAATATAGTCTCCCAGGCCACACCACCCTCTTTCAAAAGGACCCTTGCACTTGAAGTTTAATGCACTGTGGTCACCATTAATATCTATTTTTGTGTTCTCAAATGCTGCTCTGCCTCTTCTTTTGTACCTCCTTTTTGTTGTCCACGCGCTCTAATCTTCATCCCCTTGCTCTATGGCAGCAGACACATCACACCTACAGGGAGAAAGAAGCCTGCATCTTCTTGTTTCCCTCTACCATATGAGCATCTGAGCAGGGGCCTGGAGAAGGGCAGGACTTTCTGTATGTTTCTTGCTGGGTCTAGAGGAAGGGCATGGTGATGAGCTCCTTCTGTGGGTGAGCACTACACAGCACATTTAATAACAGATCTCTGTTTCACCCCTGATCCAGGAACCCAGTGGTTACCAGTTATGAGGCGATCATTCCTTGGATGCTTATCCACTCAACTGTGGGTTGGGATGATGACAGAAAGGAAATGGAGATCCAAATGCAGCTTGGGTCATTGCATCGGCTGACCTGAAGGAAACTCCATTAGTGCATGGGGGAAGCAGAGTGTATATCATCCATATGGATAGAAAAGTGTTTACATACTGGCTTGAAATACTAAATGAAGATACTGATGACTATGGCATATCTTGGTTATCAACCTGACCTACCTGGGAAAATGACACCTCAGCTGAGGAACTGCCTGCATCAGACCAGCCTGTGCACATGACTGTGGGACATTTTTCTTGATAGCTAATTGATTTAGATGACCCCAGCCCATGGTGAGCAGTACCATTCCTGCTGGAGACTGAGCAAGCCAGGGAGAGAAAGCCAATAAGCAACATTCTGCTATAGCCTCTGCTTCAGCTCCTGCCTTTAGGTTTGTATTTTGTGTTCCTTCCCTGAATTCCCTTGAGGATACACTGCAAAAGAATTAGCTGAAATAAACCCTTTCCTCCTTGACTTGCTTTTAATCATAGTATTTATCCCAGCACATGGAAGAAGAAAATCAAGACAACAACCATTAGTACATTCATTCTGACAATGAATTTTTACTGTCTTTATAGTTTTATTTTGGTTTTGTTTATTCCAAGAATATCATAATCACAATTCTAGATAACTAGTCTTTTTTTAATCAGTCTCTTTCACTTAGCAATGGAGATTCCTCCATTTTTCATTGTTTAATAGCTGATGTTTTGATCACTGATTGATGTTCCATGTCACGGAATATGCTATCCAGTCTTCTGTTAAGGAATATCTTGGTTGCCGCTGAGTTTGGTGGCTTAGGAATAAAGATGCAGTAAATTTATAGAAGCATGTCTTTGAATGGTCATGGTCATACTCAACTAGGTAACACTTAGGAACATGGTCACTGGCCAATTTGATAAGTATGTGCTTAATTTTGTAAGGGATTGCCAAATCATCATATGCAGGCTGGAAGTAAGCAAGAGTTGTAGCTGTGTGTTCCCTTCTCAACTTGGTCAGTATGTATCCTGGTACCCAGCGGTAGATGTCATTTGTAACTACACCATAGTATGGTAGGCATCTTTTATAAATTTGTGTGCATTCTGCATGTCGTCTTCGTGAGTTATAATCTTTTTCCTGTTTTTGAACTGTTCATTTTCTATTGCAGAGTTTTAGGCCTCTTTTGTTGTTGTTGTTCATTTGGGATAACAATCCTTTATCTGATGCATTTTGTGGTAGCTTCATGTTTTGTTGTTATTGTTGTTTTATTTTATTGTTGTTCTGTAAAGATTCTGCTTCATAGAGCAGGAAGTTTCAATTTTCACAAACTGTAGGATCATCCTCATCAAAGATTCTATTTTTACTTTATTTTTTTTTTAACTTCATGGAACTGGAGAGATGCCTCACCAATTAAGAGGACTGGCTGCCTTTACAGAGGACCTGGGTTCAGGTCCCAGCTCTGACATGGAGGCTCACACTGCCCACAGCTCCAGAGGATGTGACTCCCGCTTCTGGCCTCCCTAGACATTGCATGCACGTGGTGCACAGACATACATGCAAGGAAAACACTCACACACATGAAATGGAAGTAATTCTTTTCAAAAACCCATCAAAACAAAAAGGTTACCTTTCAGAACTTTTAGCCTTGCAGTTGATATTTTGGTCTGTGACCTCTGTGAACAATGCGCCCCTTCTGAGCGCAGAGATCTAGGAAGGAGCGCTCGCTCTGCAGGGAGAATCAGAGTGACGGTGTTCACTTCACACTCTTTATGGGTCACCAGCTTTTAAGGAGCACAGACACTGGTCAACTGACACTGAGCAGTCCCGGGAATACCCTCTCAACTGGCAAAGTGAATATCTGCTATTGGCAGAAAGATTGACATACTATTTTGGATTATATCATGCATTGAGAAAAACAGCTGTAAAGCTGTCAAGATGCACACCATAAGTGAAATTACTATCAGACAGAAGGAAATTCAAACTGAGGTGTTTCTGTGAGAGGACTGAAATAGTCCCCCACACCACACCGTCCAAAAAGCCTGCCCTGTAGTTCTGAAAGGGATAGAAGGAATTATACAGTGTCCACATCAGAAGGAAAAGGCGGAAGGCTGACTGGACAGGTATCACAGATCTAGCATCTCCCTTGCTGTTCTCTCTCATCTTTTATATTATGCATTCCTTCTCAATTATTCCTGTGCTTTTGGTAGGGGCCGATATATATATATATATATGGCTTTGAATGTTTTAGAAAGTTAGAGTAACTATGAAGCCAAAATTTACTTTTTCAGTATTTTATTTTTACATTTATTTACTGAGTGTGTGCTGGAGCAGTGGGAGTCAGAGGATGCTTTCTTGGAATTGCATCTCTCCTTCAATTATGTGGATTCTGCAGATAAAACCCAGCTTACCAGGCTTGCTAGCAAGTGCCTTTACCCACTGAGCCACCTCACCAATCCCAAAATTCATTTCTAGGTTTGTTTTCGTGTGTGTGTGTGTGTGTGTGTGTGTGTGTGTGTGTGTGTGTTATGTTAACTGAACCTAACTCAATGGCAAAGTCAGATTGAAGTCACAACATGAATGAATACTTTTTCAAATATCATAGGGTTACTGAGGAAATCAGAAAGGTTCCGTCTCATATTCCACACAAAATAAATGAAATATATTTTAAAGAAACCTGTCCATGGCACTCAGAAATGGGATTAAATCCTTGTGTGAGCATGTGAGCTGCCTTGCATTAAATTACTCTTATCTCTTACAAACCGTACTCAGCTTTGTGATGTTTTCCGTAAATAACTTGACCCAGATTTTTGTTTCACTGTATTGTGTATCCAAATACTCTACTTGCAAGTTTGCACCCCTCTCTATACCACACAACGCTTTCTACTTCCTTGATAAGGTATTTTTTGGACACATTTTAATTGCAGTTCCCAGCTTGTTGGGAGCTTGGCTGCAGTGTTCTTCCCTCATCAGAGAATAGAATGTACCATATGATAAAAGTGATTTTATTACATGATAACTGTCAGCATCTGTTTTCCTTCTGTTTGTGGCACAGAAACTCTCAGACATCAAGATTCAAAACATTTTGTTCCAAAGAGCCACGAAGCTCTACACCCAGGAAACAGAATCAGATGTAACATCCAACTTATATCAGAAGCCTGTGCTCGGCGGGCTTGCAAAAGACTTCCTGGCTCAAGGGTGTTTACTTAAATGAAATGTGTGAATTCTATTTATTTGGGGAAGACTTTAGGGAAAAGGGTGTGGGGAAGGGTCAGGATGCCAGGCGACATTGCTCACAGTCCCATCCCATATTTCAGTGAGGCCACATGAAGTCAAAGCATGGCTAGTAAGCTTCAAGAAGCTCCCCAGAAATCTACAGAGGGATGATGGATTTCCCGGCAAAGATCTGAACCAATGGTTTCTGAATTCTAATTCCGCCATGCAGACGCTCTGAGAGTTCTGTTACGGTGAAGTGATGCTCTGTGAAAAGCCACCTGCCTTGCTCTAAGTTAATGTATACAAATTGAATTTATCATAGAGCCTGCCAGTTGGACTGGAATCAAAGATATTAAAATGTGGAATTTCAAAGACATATACAGGCACCCCACCTTGAGCTCACTTGCATTTGAGCTTAGAAGTGAAGCATTGTGCTGTTAGATCAGTATTCGGGAATACGGGGATGTTAGTGAGCATCTGGCCACTATAACAAAATAGCTCCGGTGATTAAGGAATAAGCAAAAAGCGTTATTTGCACTCAGGCTGAAGATCAGTTGGTCCCATTCCTGGAACCTATGATGAGGTGACACATTACCCAGCTGGTAAGAGCATCTGACACAGCCAAGGTTCTCTTTGGGTAACAACTTTTCTTAAAGTGCCTACCTCCTTGACCCACAAGACCTCTGACCTTTCAGAGGGGTCTCACTTTTGGTCAGTAAAGTGCCTTCCCCTCCTCACAAGGATCAGTTGTAGTTCTAGAGCCCAGGTGAAAACTCCAGTCATAGGAGTATACGTGTGTAATCCTAGCTCAGAGATGTAGAAACAGGATTCCCTTGGGTTGAGTGGCCAGCCCAACCTACTTAGTGAGTTCAAGGCCAGTGAGAAACTGTCTAAATTAGACAGACAATGTTCCTGAGGATGGCACATGAGGCTGGCATTTGGCCTCCACATGCACAGAGCACAAATGTACACATTCCGTGGGGGTAGACGTGCAGAAGAGAAAGGGGGTGGCTCTGGGGACCTGGGAACACCATGATACCCAGTGACCATACCATTTTTTCTGCTGGCAAATATTTACTGAGTAACAGGCACAGTTAGAACTTCTGAACAATGAACTCCTGCTTAATGAGGATGTTATTTTAGAATAACAAAAATCAGCTTTACAAGGAAAATAGAAATGAGGTGTCATAGCAGGTGACGTAATGTATGTTGCTTGCCTGTTCTCACACAGAACAGCCAGGAAAGAGAAACAGCTACTAGGGTGTCAACTGGAGCTTCTCCTGGGTCTCACGTGTTGCTTTCCACAATCTGCAAGCTTGTCACTCATGCTCGCTGTGATGAGTGTCACATCCCCAGTGTACTTTCTTGATTGCTGTGTTTGTTTGCGTGGGGGAAGGGAAGTTTTCTTGACAATTCCCCTAGAAAAGAAATTCATCTTCTTAAGAGGTCTGAATTTTCAAAACAGGCTGTTTCAATTTTGCCACGAGCAGTGAAGGGTGGGAGACTTAAGTGTGTCCAGTGTAGAGGTATTGCTGCTGTTCTTAAAATAACCTCCACTGGGCCAATGTTGACGCCATCTTTACTTATCTTTCTTCTCAAAAACATCAACTCAACATTTAGGAAAGGCATTGTGAAAAAATTTAAGAAGCACATAGGTGGAGTGAGTATAATGATATATAACTGTTCAAATTCTAAGGAAGAATACAGTGGTCCTCAACAAAGGTTGAATTTTCCACTCTCTGGAAATACGTGTCTTTGGACGGCTAAGGGTATGGCAGTAGGCGGGGTTGCCTCTGGTTTTCTAATAGGTAGTGGCCAGGGATGCTGTTAAACAACCCACAGTGTACATGATTACAGAAGCGCCTGATCTCATCTGTCATCTGTGCCAAGCTTGCCGTGCACTCAGCCAGTTAATGATTCCTGAGCACTTACTCAAAGTTCAATGATGTCCTACCCGTGTCACGCTCATAAAATGTCATAGCTATATTACCAACTCTTAATCCTACATGTTTTCAGTTTAAATGCACAAGTCCTGATAGAAGAAAATAAAAATAAGATTTTTAAAAAATATCAGTTTTTGCAAACCAGGTGTGCTGCTGCCTCCTATCTGTAATCCTAGCACACTGGAGGCCAACACAGAAGTATCAAGCCATCCTAGGATACAAGTGAGTTCTAAGCCAGCCTTCGCTACATATTTTGACTTTAAATAAAAGTATTTTTATATATTGCATTATATATAATATTTATAATTATGACTGTGAGATGCAGCTTTTATTTTTATTTTCACTTCCATATTCAATTCCTTAGGAAGTAACGTTGGTGTGGTGAGACAGGTTTTTAATCTCAGCACCCAAGAGGCATAGACAGAAGATCGCTGTGACTTTGAAGCCACCTTTGTCTACAAAGCACATGCCAGGCCAACTACAGCTGCATTATAAGACCCTGCCTAAAAAATAAATAAAAATAAAATTAAAATTAAAAAAAGGGGTAGGGGTGACTGAAGTCATTTCTCAGTGATTAAGAACACTGGCTGCTCTTCCAGAGGACCAGAGTTTTATTTCCAGCACATGGCAGCTTACAACAGTCTTTAACTCCAGTTCCAGAGAATCAGAGACTTTCACACAGACATATACACAGCCAAAACACCAATACACATAAAAGAAGTAATCAAAAATATTAAGAATATTTAAAAATAAACGAAAGAAATTGACACTTTGCCACCCAGGTTCCATCATCCTCAGGTTCCTGAGTCAGCCTCTCCCACATCATAAGGAAACAGTAGGCACATCCTTAACACTGACTGGAAGCTGCTTTCCAAGTCAGAGATGCATGGAAGAACGTGGATGAATGACAGGACCCTGAGTTCTAAGAACCCTGACCCATTCTACTCTTAAGGCTTAATCACACCCATTTCCCTCTGCTTACAGTCTAGTCTCTTTTCTGCTGTGATCAGCTATGGTCCCTGGTGCCTCTAATCCTAAATCCTCTGTTAAACTCTAGTTTGGAGATGCTAGTCAGATTTCTTACATCTGTGTCTCTTTAGCTTGAAGACAATCCCCCAATGACAACCTTGCAATTAGCAAAACTAGCTGATGACTACTACCCATCAGAGTACTGCTTAGCGGGCCTTATTTACATGCTCCTCTGCCTTCTAGAACACTCTGTGCTCTTTAGCATGTTGAGAACTGGATTACAGTAGTTTCTTGATGGACTCCTTCCCCAACAATCCCAAATCGCTCCCTAGAAGAGGGATGGATTTTCATCTCTATATTAAACCTATAGATGAAGCCAGGTGGGATGTTGCATGACTATAGTCTCAGTACAAGGGAGACAGAGGCAGGAGGCTGGGTCACTGTGACTTTAAGTTCAGCATGGTCTACACAGTGAGTTCCAGGCTAGTCAGGACTACACAGTAAGATGCCATTTCAAGATATTAAAAATAAATAAAATTAAAAAGCTACAGAACAGAGTATGAAGAAGGGACAACGGGTTTCAAAACAGTCTCATATGGTACTGTTACTTAAAAACAATTCCATGCAGTTTTCGTCTTTGGCCAGTAGTTATCCCATGAGACTTCAGATTCTAGGACCATGCATGACTTCGTTGAGGTCCCTACTTCTACCCTGCTTGGAAGTCAGTCCCTGCTTATTTTTATCCTGGTTCCATTGACATGAATAACCCATAATATCCTACATTGTTTTGTACATAGGTCACTGCATAGAAAATCAAACATTATTTTTGTATTTAAAAAAAAATCTATATAAAAGTACTTTTTTGTCAGTTTGACACAAGCTAGAGTCATGTGGGAAGATGGACCCTTAGTTGAGGAATCGCCTCCATTGGCCTGTGGGTATGTCTGTGGGAAATTTTCTTGATTAATGATTGATGTTGGAAGGCCAACCTACTGTGGGCGGTGCCACTCCTGGGCAGGTGGTCCTAGCAGGATGGGCAAACTGAGGAGAGCAAACCAGTAAGCAGCTTCGTCCATGGCCTCTGCTTCAATTCCTGTCCTGGCTTCCCTCAGTGATGGACTGTAAACGTTAACACTTCCCTTCTCACATGCTGCTTTTGATCAGAATGTTTTATTACAGCAACAAAAAACCAAAACAGAACAGCATCTAAAGAATTAGTAACTGCTTCAAGTTTCTCTCCATTTAATTTGATATTGGCTGTTGGTTTGCGGTATATTGCTTTTATTATCTTTAGATATGGGCCTTGGATTCCTGATTTCTACAATACTTTAAACATGAAGGGGTGTTGTATTTTGTCAAATGCTTTTTCAGCATCTAATGAGATGATCATGTGACGTATTTTTTTGAGTTTGTTTATATAGTGGATTGCATTGATGGATTTCCGTATACTAAACCAGCCTTGAATCCCTGGGATGAAGCCTACTTGATCATGGTGGATGATAGTTGTGATGTGTTTTTGGATTTAGAAAATTTTATTGAGTATTTTTATATCAATATTCATAAGTGAGATTGTTCTGAGGTTCTTTTTCTGTGTTGGGGGCTTTATGTGGTTTAGGTATCAAGGTAATTGTGGTTTCATAGAACGAATTAGGTAATGTTCTTTCTGTTTCTATTTTATGGACTAGTTTAAGGAGTACTGGCATTAGCTCTTCTTTGAAAGTCTGGTAGAATTCTGCACTAAAGCCGCTTTTTTTTGTTTGGTTGGTTGGTTGGGAGGTTTTTAATAACTTCTTCTATTTCGTTAAAGGATATGGGCCTGTTTAGATAGTTTACCTGATCCTGATTTAACTTTGGTACATGTTATCTGTCTAGAAAATCATCCATTTCATCTAGATTTTCCAGTTTTGATGAGTATAGGCTTTTTTAGTAGAATATAATGAGTTTTTTGAGTTTTCTAAATTTCTGTTGTTATGTCTCCCTTTTCATTTCTGATTTTATTGATTTGAATACTGTCTCTGGGCCCTTTGGTTAGTTTGGCTAGGGGTTTTTTACTTGTTGATTTTTCTCAAAAACAAAACAAAACAAACAACAACAACAAAAAAAACCACAGCTTTTGGTTTTGTTGACTGTTTAGTTCTCATTGTTTCTATTTGGCTGATTTCAGCCCTGAGTTTGACTATTCCCTGCCATCTACTCCTCTTGGGAGTGTTCGCTTCTTTTTGTTCTAGAGCTGTTAGGTGTGCTGTTAAATTACTAGTGTATGCTCTCTCCAATTTCTTTACCAGGGCACTTAGTGCTATGAATTTTCCTCTTAGCACTGCTTTCATTGTATCCTATAAATTTTAGTATGCCATGCCTTCATTTTCATTGAATTCAAAGAAGTCTTTCATTTCTTTTTTTATTTCTTCCCTGACCAAGTTATCATTGAGTAGGGTGTTGTTCAGTTTCCATGTGCATGTGAGTTTTCTGTTATTTTTGTTGTTATTGAAACCAGCCTTAGTCTGTGGTGATCTGATAGAATGCATGGGATTATTTCAATCTTGTGTCAATTAAGGCTGATTATATGGTCAGTTTTGGAGAACGTACCATGAGGTACTGAGAAGAAGGTCTAATCTTTCCCTCTCTCCCCATATCTGTTTAATATAGTACTTGAAGTTCTAGCTAGAGCAATAAGAAAACAAAACAAGATCAAGGGGATACAAATTGGCAAAGAAGAAGTCAAGGTATCACTATCTGCAGATGATACGATAGTATGCATAAGAGACCTCAAAAATTCTACCAGAGGACTTCTACAGCTGATAAGCAATTTCAGCAAAGTGGTCGGATACAAAATTAACTCAAATAAATCAGTAGCCTTCCTCTACTCAAAGGATAAACAGTCTGAGAAAGACATTAGGAAAATGACACCCTTCACAATAGTCAGAGATAATATAAAATATCTTGGGGTAACTCTAACCAAACAAGAGAAATATCTGTATGACAGGAACTTCAAGTCTCTCAAGAAAAAAAATCAAAAAAGACCTCAGCAAATGGAGCTCTCTCCCATGCTCATGGATGAGTAGAATTAACATAGTAAAAGTGGCCATCCTACCAAAAGGAATCTCCAAATTCAGGGCAATCTCCATCAAAATCCCAACACAATTCTTCAAAGATATTTCAGAATCTTCCTTAACTTATCAGTGTTTTCCCCCTGTTAGAAAGCTAACCAGGCAGCGTACACCAGCTGATATGAGACCCCAGATACACACACAGCAAAAGACTGCCTGGTTCAGCCTCAGTGAGAGAAGAGGTACCTAACCCTCAAGAGAGCTGAGGCCCCAGGAAGTGGAGAAGCCTAGTGTGGGGTGGGGGTGGGTGGAAACATCTTCTTGGGGAAGGGGTCTGGGGGGGGAAAGATATGGAATGGGGAGCAGATATAGAGGGAGATGAAGTCTGGACTATAAAAAATGAATTAAAGAATAAAAATAAATAAGTTTTAAAAATTAAAAATAATAAAGAATTAGTAATGGCCATCATTTCTGTGGATGCAACAACACAGACCCCAAAGAACCCTTAGGTTCCTTTGTTGGATCACAACAGAGCTGCTCTGTAATCAGAGGACCTGAAGCTGATGCCCACATCTCAATTTAGTCAGGCACAACTCAAATATAGAACAAGAAACATTTCAGGAGCAAACCAGGTGATGGAATAGCATCCTTGTGGGCTGGCATGGCATTGCTTAAAAGTGGTGACAGTAGAGGAATGCTCACATTAAAGCCAGCCATTCAAATAGAAACTGGGATGAAAGAACTGGTCTATTATCCAAAATATTACCTATGACTAAATGACGTTTATAGCAATGCTTAAAAATGGACGAACCTGTAGGGATTGCATTTGAATAACTGTGAAGTTACTCTTTATAAATAAGGTAATGAAATATCTCTTATTTTGAGAGGATTTTATACTATTATTCAGATCAGCAATGAAAATAAATATAAGTTTTTAAAACAAGTCCACACTTAATATTTTGCTATAGAAACAATTGAACTGTGACAGGGATCTACATAATTTAAAATAATCTGAAATTATCATGTATGTCCATTAATTTTTAATAAAAATACATAATTTAGAAATACTGTTTCCTTGCCATTAGAGTTTCCAGTAAGCAAGGAAAGTGTTCTAAAAAGGTCTAGAGATATTTAAATGAGTGTTAGCATCATCCCAAGAACTAGTCTTCAAGGGTTGAGTGAAGATGTGCTGTGCTTGAATGATGGGTCCTAGGAGAGATCTCTTTTACATCAACATAACTAATATTTTTATACATGTATCAATTACTTTGTTACAACACTTAATTTCCAATATATATTTAATATCTTACGCATTCATCTAGTACAAGATAAGCTATATTTTTTAATTAATTGAAGGGATAACTGCTGAGTAGGATTCCAAGAGGCTGATTTCTCTCTACAAGTGAAAATGGCCACGCTGTGACTTACCACTGTATTCCAGTGCCGAGAATCACCATGGCTGGCTTGGACTGGATGCTCAAGCATTGTTTGCACACACACACGCACACACACCCATAGATATGCACACACACATACACAAACATACTCACACATAAACATACATTTACATACATATATATACACACATATACACAAACTTACACACATAAACACATACATATACACACCCACACACACCCACATGTAACGATAATTAAAGAAGAGAGCAGTGAGAGTGTGTGCATAGGAGAGTTTGAAGGGAGCAAAGAGAAGGGAGAAATGATGCAATTATAATCTTATAAAATATTTTTAAAATTATAATCATTTGTACGTGCTTGTTGTATATCCAAGAAATTCAAGAAAATCAACTTAAAACATCATGCAGATTCTTAAGTGAACTCAGCAAAATGTCCAATGAGCAAATTCATACAAACTTGTTAGTCTCCTGTATGCCAATAGTAATCACTCTGAAAACTCTGAGTGAACCCAGATTGCTCATAAAGTAGTAGATATCATACATTGTAATACATTTAGGAAAAAAATGTACAGAATCTAAATAACTATAGAAAACTATTGGCTGTCACATGCACAAATAAGCAGATGAGACAACTCACTCCAATGTTAAACGAGAAAAAAAAAAAAGCATCCTGTCGTTAATGCCACTTAGTTACAATAAAAACACAGAAAAAGCTTTTTTTTTTTTTTTTTTTCAAAGAAACGACGCTAATGGAAATGACAAACTAGGCTAACACAGTCTGAATAAGCCTGGGGGACTATACTCTACTAATTATTAAAATCCATTAAAGCGTTTCAATGATTAGATAAAGTAACCCAGACAGGATGCGATCTAAATCTTGTAACAAAGAGACCCATGAGCAGGGCTGTTTGTAGAATTTTCACATGTATGTAGTCTGTGGAATAAATCTGGTGGTGGCCAGACTGGGGCCAACAAGGCAGCTCCACGGTGCCACCAAAAGCTGGGGTTTTAAGACAAGTATGATGTTTCCTCCGTGGAACATAGGAAACAAAGGATAACTGGGAAACCAGAGGGCTAAGGGGAGGGAGCAAGGCTGGGACTTGGAGGGGCGTGGCTTGGAAGGGGCAAGGAGATCACAGGACATCACAGACAGGTGCTCTCCTGAAAGTGTCGCGGTGAAATTCAGTAGTTTTAGAAGAGATATGCATCTGTCCCCCTAAGGCTCTAGGTATCTGGGTCCTTTCTGAGGGTAACCCCCAGGCTGAATTTGGGTTCTAGTGATTTGATTGCTGGAACGGCCTCTGTGGTTCCATATTGTAACTCAGAAGAAAATGAAAGACAAACATGTGACCCCTCTTTGACATGTGGTGTCCCTTTATTCCATCTTCTGTGATGGCCTACTTGATAATCTTACCAACTTACCAGGCACTGATTAGTAAGTTAACATATGACAAATTTTATATAGAGGAAAGACAGCTCACCACAAAAAGCTGATTCTAACAAACTGGTTAACACTTCAGAAAAATACTGGTTTTAACCTTCCTTAAGGAACACACAAAATTTCAAATTATTTGATACTTAAAATTTTATACTGATATCATTTTTTTGATTCCAAGTAAACTGTGTTATTGAAAAAGGTTAAATATGAAATATTAAGTCAAGATCATTATGACATTCTTAAAAAGCACATCAATGGTTAATATTTTGAATTTTCATATATATACAGACAGTTGCATGTTTATACAAAGAACTGTACCAGGTATAAACATGGAAGTTAAACACAGATAAATGTGTATAATATATGTGTAGTATATCAGTGTCTGGATATATATAACACAGGCTCAAATCATGAAGCAACTCAGATATTCAGATTAGGCAAATGCAGACAGAGAAACCAAGCCTGAACTCTGCGGACTGAGCTGGATTAATGTGTTCTGGGAGAGACTGTGTGCTACAGTTTTGGAGACACTCAAAGCACAGCTGGACAACTCATTAGTTTTGTCTCATCAAGACTCAAAGACCCCACAGTTCATAGGCTCTCAACTTTCGTCTCTGGTTTACAAGAACACCAAGAAACAAAAACAAACAAAAACACAACAAAACCAAATAGATGTATGTGTTTGGTTAACATGTTATTCATAATTCTTCTAAGATCTTCCTTAGAAGACATATTCCAGCAGTGTGTTCTTGGATCTAAATAAGCACACTTTTCTCAAAATAGTAGGCAGCTGGTCAGAAAGAAAAAAAAAGAAAAAGAAAAAAAGATTTGGAGTTGAGCATTCCATTCTGGTCACCAGTGAAGTGACCACGGTCAAAGCCGAGACAAAGAGGTACTGGCTGTGACTCCTGTTGCTCTCAAGTGATCACAGGCCTTCTCTCTACTCTTGGACTCTGCTGAGGGCTTTATTTATATCTGTTTTCATGTCCCTTAAACCTTGTGTCTGTTAATTGTCTTTGCTATAAAATCAAGTGATCACGTAGAAGAATCAAGGGTTATATATGAGTTAGACAATTAGTGCTGACAGAGAGACAGAGAAAAAGAGAGAGAGACAGAGACAGACAGAGACAGAGAGACAGAGAAAAAGAGAGACAGAGACAGAGACAGAGAGACCAGGAGACAGAGAGACAGGGAGACAGAGAGAGCGCGCTGCCCACTGGCACGATGCCATTAGCATTATTTGGAGTGGGGGAAATAAGAAATATTTATTTTTACACAATAGCTATGCATTTGTATTTTGCATGGATGACAGTTCATATTAATCCACTCACAAAAATGTGTTGTTAATTTATTGATGTTTCTTTTCTTTAAGGTAATATAAGAATTTAGCAGTGCTGCAAAGGGTAACATATGAGATGAACTTAAACACATAGTTAAGAGGAAATATCGACTTTCAAGAATTTGATTCATAGGTTGGTTTGTAATGTGTTGATCTGAAAATATCATTAGTATAAAAAAGCAAACTCTAAAGTATTTCTCCAAGAAAGCTATTTACTAAAAAATATATTAATATTGTTTAATGTACTCATGAGAAGAGAGAATGCAAGGAGGGAAGCAGTCAGATCTGTGAAGCATTCGGCCTGGCCACCTAAAGGGCTGGATTCCTGGGAAAAATAGTAAAATGACATACAACTTAGAAGTCCCAATAGACATTGTTTTATGACTGAACAAGATGGCTGTAAGTTTGGTATTTATAAATCTTCTCAAAGCTTCCCAGACTGTTGTTTGTGGGGTATGTTGTGAGACTTGGAGCCTTCACAGCTACTCTGAAAGAATAGTAAGTAGACTTAGAAAGTGTGTTATCCAGGCTGCTTACAGTTCCATGTCACTGAGGGGAGACTGCGTTGATTCCTGTGTTCCCTTTGCCTGCACAACCCCGGAGCTAAACCCGCCGGCCCACTCCTAATGACCCTGTTCTTATGGGAGGGAAATAATCAGACTTTTCTTTCCGTGGACTTGAAACTTCCTCAAATGTCCCAGTGGTCAGAAAACTCCAGAGCGCAGTACACAGACCTCTTCATCAAAAACCTGACTCCAGCAGGTTTTTCTGGTGGATGAGATTGCATAAATGACATAGTATGTTATGTATATATGTGTATGTATGTATGTATTATGTATATACACACATGCATATACATGCCACATCCAGCCTGATTTGTCATTCCTTTGTTGCTTTTAGTTTTTGCGGTAAGGGGGAAGTGGTAACATCTTAACATTGATTGTCACTAACATCAAATCTCAGCTTTGGCTGTAGAAATCAATGTCTTTATTGCTTTTTGAGTTCACTTTTATAAATATTTCAGGAACTTTCATATAACTAGGCTGCCTGCCATTTCAAAAAATAATAATAATATTCATGATGTTAGCCTGGAATAGCTCTTTAAACCCATTCGTGAAGATTCAAGTAGCAGGGAGAACAAAGAAGCCTAATTTAAATAAACCCGTAGCTCTGAATATTGAAGACATAGTGCCATCTGGTGGGAGAAGGAAATTCAGGGGAACTGCACCAGGAGAGAGAACTACGGTGGGATGCCAACAAAGAGGAAAATCATTTCCTAACCCCAGGCTCCAGTTTGTGGGTGAGGGTGGTGTTGGGGGAGCTGATGTGGGAGGCACCCAAGCCACGCTGTCATGAAGACACCCTAGAGAGAAAATCACTCCACCTTCTTCACACCTATGGCTCATTTTATTCCATCCCCCTTGTAATTCCTCCCTCATTTAGTCAACATTTACCTGGTAGGTACCATTCAGAGAGCTGAGATCATCAGTTTAAACATAGTAGATGAAGGGACAGGGGCGATGGCTCAGCAGTGAAGAGCACTTGCTGCTCCTCTGGAAGACACAGTTCAGTTCCCTGAGCACAGGATGGGCACCTCAATGGTATTTGTAACTCTAGCTCCTGGGGATCCAACCTTTTGAAATTACTGGACAGTAATTGTGAATATTTATTCCAAGTTTGTAATTATAAGTCTCCTATTGTTGCTGTCTCTATTCCTTCTACCCGGACAGGGTGACTCTTTTAGCAAGTATCCAATGATTCCCAAAGGTTTCTGGGATGGACACCATGTCTTTCTTCAATGTACCAGTCAAACTGTCAATGACTCCCATGCTGGTACTGCATTTTACAAAGCTTACAAGAGTGCTCTTAGTTTCTCCTACCCATAAATGGCAGGGAAGAATCCAGAATTTTCCTATGGCCCATTAGGGTCCAGAGTGTAACAGTGACAACTTATTGAGCAAGCAGAGTTCAGACAAGGACACAGGGGCCATCCATCACTAGATCAGGACCCAAAAATGGAATAAAAAATATCAGTGGTAAGTGTAACTCTAAAGATAATGTGTCTTATTACAGCCTCAGATGCGAATAGCAAAACCCAAATAGGAGATACATCTATCTCAATAGTATGAGATCAAACATTAGCCTGGGAATGTATCTGTATTCTCAGCTCTGGCTGGTCGACTTCAACACAACTTCACGTGTAAGTAACGAAAACCCAATTTAGTTGGCTAGGTTTTCACTAATCAATCAGCCAACTTTTGATCAATCATGGCCACCAGTCTATCACCTGACTTAAGGATAAAGCAAAAGCTTTGTCCCAGGAGCCCAAACAACGTCATGCAGAGCTGTAGCAATCAAACTAGCTCTCTACTGTGCTCTGTGTCTAGGCTACAGAAATAGTTGTTCCCAGTGCTGGGCATGACTTCCTCTGGTGTGTGAGATCACCAGCTTTATCTGCCATCTGTGCTGGTAAGAACTGATGAGAGTATTCAACCTGCAGTCCCGGTGGCAGTATATGTTTAAGTTGGCTTCCTACCTGCAGCCTTCTGTTGTGAGTACTAAGCATGAAGCAATTACTCTAGGACACTCTCTGTATTAGTTAGGGTTCTCTAGAGTCACGGACCTTATGGAATGGATGTATATATACCAATGGCCAGCTGTGAATGGAAAGCCCAAGAATCTAGTCCACAAGGCTAGGTGTCTCCGCTGGTCTTCTGTATAAGATGGGATCCAGAAGAAGTAGGCTCCAATGGATATGCTGCAAAGTGAAAGCAAGCAGGCAAAGAAGAGTGAACCCTTCCTTCCTCGTTGTCCTTATGTAGGCCTCCAGCAGAAGACTCGGCCCAGGTTAAAGCTGTGCCTCAAGTTCTGGATTAAAGGTGTGGGTCATCCCACCTCAAGATTTGGATCAAAACCTTGGTGTCTTCCAGCCTCAAGATACAGATCAAAGTAGAGTTTTCTCCCCGACTCAAGATCCAGACCAGAGGTGAGCCCTCCATTTCTGGATTGTAGTTCATTCCAGATAGAGTCAAGTCAGCAACTGAAAATAGCCATCATATAGCCCAGGGGAGAGCAGTCCTCTTCCCCTCATGTTATGTTGTCATGAGCTGAAAGTTTTTTACTTAGAAACAAGAAAGCTTGATTCCTTCATAGTGTGCAAGTTGAATCTAAGCCATGTGGACATTAACTGAGAAAAAAATGATCAAAACCCTGGAGTTCAGAACAAAACTTGACTTCTGTGTATTTTAGTGTCCTCGTTTGTAAAATAAGAGCAATACCAACCCTGTACCTCATGGCTCTTACACAGTACCTAGCAAACAATATAGAAGCCAAAATTCTCATTAAAACAGTTGTCATGATGTCTGTCTTAGGGTTTTTATTGCTGGAACAAAACATCATGACCAAAAAGGAAGTTGGGGAGGAAAGGTTTTATGTGGCTTATAGTTCCAGATCATAGCCTGTCCTTGGAGGAAGTCAGGACAGGAACTAAAGCAGGGCTGGAACCTAGAGGCAAGAGCTGATGCAGAGGCCATGGAGGGGTGCTGGTTACGGACTTGTTTAACATCGCTTATCAGCTTGCTTTCTTATAGAACCCAGGACCACCAGCCCAGGGAATGGCATTATTTGCTCAATAGGTCAGGCCCTCCCTCATTGATCACTAATTGAGAAAATGCCTCACAGCTGGACCTCATGGAGGCATTTCCTCCACTGAGGCTCCTTCCTCACTGAAGACTTTAGCTTATGGCAGTCAAGCTGACACTCAAAACCAGCCAGCACAATGTCTGACTCTATTTTATTAAAGGAAAGATGAATGTCTTCAGTGAAACATATGTTAGTCAGTTTTCTACCACTATAACAAAACACAGGAGAGAATCAAGTTATAAAGAAGAATGCTTACTTTTTCACTTGGACTTCTAGAGGTTGTAGCCCTTGCTAGATTGGCCCGTTGTCTTTAGGTAGGTGCCAAGGGAGCACGAGAGATTTAGGCAGAAGAACCTGATTGGGGATGAGGAGTGGGGTGGGGGAGGGTGCTGAAGCAGAAAGAAGATAGGAAGAGATCAGAGAGCATTCACCCTCCTACACAGTGACTTAGTGACTTCCCCACAGAGCCTCAACTCTAAACCTCTTCTCAATACACCACCGTGGAACCAAGCTTGTAACTCATAGACCTGTTAGGGGAACATTCAAGATGGGAGCTGGAGCAACTGGCGTCATCACTAATGATCAACACTGCCTGTTTAAGTCGGCTTCCTAGAGCAAGAATATTATCTAGAGATAAGTAATTCATAACCCACTAACCATGATTTATTATTCTTCTTTATTCTCTATATTGCTGCGTTTCCTACATCTGAAATAGTTGCGATGTCTTTTTTGCTTCCTTATTCTGACATTTACAAGAAAATCCCCACTCAAGGAATGCCCTAATAGGTTACCCAACTTTTTAAATGTGTCACTTTTGTGCCTGATGCCTGCACTAATGATTCTCTGTAAAGATCTCATCTTACAAACCTTCTAAACAAAAAAATACAGCTCAAGAGTAAAAAGAAACCAGTGAGGGGAAAAAATATCTCCTAATTAATCAAAATAATCCTATGTAATTGCAGGATGCTGTCTCCTCCACAGACTGCCACGAGCAATCAAATCACATCAGGCTGTCAGTCTAGAACTCAGAGTGAGCAATTCTGTATAGCGGTTGTGTCTTCTGCTTAGGGTTCTTAGCCCCACTGGCCCTCTCTAAGCTACTCGATGTTGTGAAACTGCAGATATTCTAGAATTCTAGATTACCGCCCTCCCCTCACTGCCCACCATCGCACACTTAATTCACCCAGCTGATGTCTTACACACACAATGTTTTTCTTCAAATTTCATCTCAACCAAGCTGTCTTCTTTAAGACTTTACCACTTCAGAGTATTTCTTTGGGGAAGTAGGAGCCCGCCTTCTACATCTCCATTTTCCCACCTAGATTATTCATTTCGCATGCTATATTTTTATCTCAATGTTTAAGTATAATAGAGGCATATTAAATATTTATAAAATACAAATGTAAAGAAAAGATTTACAGATGTTAGTTAAGATGGCCACTTCTCATTTCTGACTGAAGAACAAATCCTGCAAAAAGATCATCTTAAATCCAGAATGGAGACAAGCTCGATCTATCAATAGTCAATCAACTTATTTCTTTATATAGTCTATTTAGGTTAGTTTGTGGGATAACTATTTATCTCCTCATAATTATCGCAGTTATATTTTCTCCCATATGCATTTTAATATTTATTTTTGAAGACCAGCTGGAGAAGTACATCCATCGATGCTTAATTAATTTTTTCTTCCTATGAGGTTAACAAATATACAGCTAAATTATTTCCTAAATGTAAAAGTATAAATGTTTCACTGACACTTCAAAATTGGAAGTCAGGCTCTTTTGGATTTTCCTCCGTGCACTGAAACTTGCCACCATTAACTGGAGCTTATTGTCACCTTCAAAGAAAGTCCTTTTCCTCCTGTCTGAAATTGTACCGTGAAACAACCTCAGCTCTTCACATTTTTTATGCACGGTCCTCAGAAACTGTCATCCAAGTGAGAGCGCCATCATCAAAGGACCCAGAAGCATAGTGAGGCTTAAAGTGTCACTCATCAGAGAGATAATGATGCTTTGGAGACCTGGTGTCATTTGATCATTTCTTTTTTTCCTAAGTGCCATTAAGTCTCTCTTTGGCCAAGCGTCAAGCTTAGCAAACAATGTGTAACTCAAACTCCAACGAGATTGGGCAGGAATGCACACCAACTAATCACGGTGGTGGCAGAACCAGAGAGCAAAACTCTTCCGCCTGCTGTTTGCTGCCTATCAGCGACACACCACGAGGGCTCCTGCCAACATGGCTTATCTGAAAAGACAAAGTAAGTGCTCTCGAGTTGCTAAAGCTTGTGACAATGATCAGTGGTCACTCCTTGAAGAAATGTGGTCGAGATAAACACAAATCAGAACGATTAAGAACAGCATCTGCGGAGTCACCAGTGCTTGCAAACACTCAGAAACACTGAGCCTTCTGCCCGTATCAGGTCAGTGTTGGGCCCCTCAGCTGGCCCTTGCTTCACTTTCCATATATCTCCGGCCACTTGTTATTCACCAAGGGTTTTGCCTTCTATGTTTGTTGTTAAGTCCAACAGACAGTGGATGTTTTGATCTTCTGTCACCTTTGTGAAAAAGCAATGCTTCCTCTCTGTGAGTCTTTGTGTGTCTCTCCTCCGTTTCCCCTCTCACTTCAAGAGCGATCTTGTTACTGCCTCCGATTCTTTGTGTATCTGTCCTTTGACTTCAGGTAAAGACCCGTACAGCACAGTCTTTGGTGGGTTTGCCTTCGCCTTCCCTGGGCGCTCCTAGACTCCACTGTCTCCTCTCCTGACTTTGCCTATCCACAGGTTTGCTCATTAGGGCACAGCTCCTCACCCTGTGCTGGAATTTCCCGTGTCTCCACTGGGTGGCGATCTTCAGCATAGGAGCTGGAAAATAAATGTCCATGGTTTTAGTTTTTGGTTTTTTTTTTGTTTGTTGTTGTTGTTTTGTTTATAAGTTTACCCACCTTATCAATTCTGAGTGCTTTTTATGTTTGTCATTGACCTCCTTTTATCTTCCTACAGTTGTCACTAATAAGATTCCTCAAATATATGAGTTCTATGTTTATTGTTAATGCTTCAACTTAAATAATTGTTCCTCACATGTGATATATGAATGAGTCTACAGTAACACCCTACACTGGAATTCATCATCGTCATAATAAATTTTACTTTAATTGAACATTCTCCTAAGCTTAAAGAATTAAGACATATTATACTATACCAAAGAAGCTTCTATTAAAATTACTGATGTTTAAGACAGGACAGTGGAGAGACACAGAAATATATGTACACATAAACAGTTTTAGTTTTCAGTTGCTCCTATAACAAATTTCCATGAGTCCAGTGACCTAAATCAACACAAATTTATTATTTTACAATTCTAGATCAGAAGTCCAACAACAGCCTCCCTGACTAAATCAAGTCTAGGCCAGCGCCATCCCTCCCAGCCTCCCCAGGAGCCATAGCTCACTCTACCTCCCTTTAAATCTGGAGACATGACATCCCTCAGATCCTCATTCCATCATATGTCCCTCTCTGACTCTAGTCTGGAAAGACTCATAAGACAAGACTAGCCCTTGCTAGCCGCCTTACATGGCTGTCTAGTGTACATGAAACTGGCATCTTAGTAAGTAGAGTTGGGTCAACTACATGGACATATGGAAAGAGATAAGTAACATAACCCTGACCTTCACAAACATAAAACAATCAATGCATAATTACTTATGTATTTTATATGTTTGAGTGTTTTGTCTGCATGTATGCAGGTGCATCATGTGTGCCTTTTGCCTTAGAACATCAGAAAAGGGCACCAGATCCCCTAGAACTGGGGTTACAGTGAGTTGGGAGCTGCCATGTGGGTGCTGTGACAAAACCTTGGCCTTCTGCAAGAACAGCCAAAGCTCTTCATTACTGGTCCATCCTACAGTCCCTGCACAATTATTTAGTATAGCCAGTTCACAGGGATAAAGTCCTTACATTAGTAACATGCATACAAAAAAAAAAAAGAAAAAAATTCAAATCCATATTTGACCTCAATATAGAATGTTAAAATTCAAATGACAAATTGAGAAAACAAATCTGTAGTTTCTACTAGAATTGGAAAAATGGCTAAATTCCATGAGATAAAAAAAAATCTATTAAAAATAGAAAGAAGAAAATTTCTATTAAGTCTAAAAATATCTATTAAAAATAGATAGAAGAAAAATCTTAATCTAAAAACAGACAAGATATTAATAAACAATCCACAGAAAAATAAAAGCCAAAGGCCCTGAGCATATATAAAACAATTCCCAGTTTCTCTCATAGTTGGTCTACTCAGAATGATCCTGAAAAAAGAACTGTTAGTGTTAATTTTTAACGTAATTTAAAATTTTTAACTATATAAATTATTTATGTGGTCAAACAATATTAACTTGAAATAAAAAGTACAACTCTAAAATTTAATACAAAAATGAAAGAAATGAATGTACATGGATATCATATTGCTGAGATCAACACAGAGAAAAAATAAGTCTGATAAGAAACTTAAGAACAGGTTTCTGTAGATTCCAAAGGAATATACTTGGAAAACACTGATAACTAAATCCCCCTCAAAAAAAGAAAAGAAAAAAAAAAGACTATGACACACTGTATGTTGAGTGATGGTAGTGTTACTGGTATTTTAATTTTAGTATTATAAAAATGAAGCAAATAAATAACCTTATCAGGAGTTCTGAGTTTTAGTATAAAAGAAAGGAGATATAAAAGTGGTAGATAACATGGTATGTGGCACTGTTAGAATCAAAAATAGTAAAATAAACCTTAAATTTTGTTTGACTTTTATGTACATGTGTCTACGTGAGTTTATATGCATCGTGTACATGCAGTAGCCTACAGAGGCCAGAAGAGGGCATCAAATATCCTAGAACTGGCATTACACGTCCTAGTGAGTCACCATGTGGGTGTTGGATGAAACCGAGCCCAGGTCCTCTTTAAGAGGAGCTGGTGGTGAAAGCGCTGAGTGGACTCCAGCCCAACACTCTTTTAGAAGCAGACTTTCCAACCACTAGAAGCATTTCAGGACACACTCTCCCCTGGGATGTTTCTGAGTATTATTTACACTATTAGCGTGCTAGAAAACACACCCCCAAACTGGACATGAAATAGAGGTTTATTAGGAGAAAGGGAAGATGTCTCAGACAGTAACATGGGAAAATGCCTCGGATCAGAGCACCAGTTTCACATCTGTGGAAAGAGAGAGAAGGGTAAAGAGAGAGGCTCAGACCCTACACATATCTGAGGAGTGTTTAGCCAGGTTAACTAAAAATCCTCATGCAGAAGTCTTTCCAAAGTGAGCCCATCCTCAATATGTCCTTGTTGTGCTGATACATTAATGTGTATCAAAGGCGCAAAGTAATGCATCTACTTGAACAGTGAAAAGGCGCTAGTCTATAAAATTACAAGAGCGCTATAAAACTGACTCTAAGAAACAAGATCGTGCAGGATGAAGAAGATACGAACTCCACAGGAAGATCCAACGGTCAACTAACCTGGACCCTTGGGGTTCTCAGAGTCTGAACCACCAACCAAAAAGCATACACAGGCTGAACCTAGGCCTCCCCGCTCATATGTAGCAGATGTGCAGCTTGGTCTTCATGTGGGTCCTGAACAACTGGAATGCAGGCTATCCCTAAAGCCCGTACTTTGAGGTATGTTCTTCTAGCTGGGCTGCTTTGTCTGGCCTCAGTGGGAGAGGAAACACATAACCTCACAGAGACTTGATATGGGAGGGGACGTGGGGTGGGGGGGATACTCTCAGAGGAGAAGGGGATTGGAGATGGGGGAGGGGTTACGGGAGGGGGTAACTGGGAGGGGAGGAGCAGTAAGCTGTATGTAAAATGAATAAGTGAAAAACCAAAAATATAAAAAAGAAACAAAACAGTCTGAGACTGAGATCATGTCATTCTGTGAGAATCACGTATTAGATGTGACCATGTGAGGGTGGGGTTTTACCTTAAGGGTTTGAACACATACGTTATCAGGATAGACTTCATTATTAGCCCACTAGATTTACATACTAAGCTTTCTCTTGTCCATATCCAGATAACTCTGTCCTCAGGCTAATGTTTCAGGCTGGCAGAGGGAATTCTTGGCCTTTCTTAAACTTGCCTTGCTAAACAGGATCCCAAGGTATTAAGACAAGTTATTAGCAAAGCTTATCGCAGGGCACAAAACTCAAACAAGTTTGTGCTATGTTCTATGTTTTATGGTGTTTTTGTTTTGTTGTTGGGTTTTATTTTGTTGTTTTGTTTGGCTTTGGTTTTCCTAGACAGGGTTCCTCGGTGTAACCCTCAAAACTTGCTATGAAGACTAGGCTGGCCTTGAACTCACAGATCCACCCCGCCTCTGCCTTCTTTAATCCCTACTAGGATTAAAGTCATGGCCACCACACCCCGCTGTGCTGTGTTTTAATTAGTCACCTTTCATGATCTCCTAAATAACAAACTGGGAGAAATAAATAAATAAAAATAAAAATAAAATACAAACAAAATAAAAAACAAGGGAGAAACCACATTTTTAAGAAACACCACAAGGCTGGTGTTGCTTAGAGATTTCAACATGACATGTTGATTGTTGATTCTGATTTTAAGCCATCAGTACTCAGCAGAACCCACTGTTTATTGTGCATATTCAACAGGCGTTAACAGTACCATATAAAGCCCATTGCTAAGTTAGTAAGGGCAAGGGCGAGGCACAAGTAAATTAACCATTCTTCCAGCACAGATAAGCTTGAGACACAAAGCAGCCCTCTCTAAACCTCAGACTCAATCTTTCACCTACGTTCCAGACATTTGCTTATAATATTTGTATGCCTGTGGTCATAAATCAGATGGAGACCTTGACCCCTCAGTGGGTTTGTATTCTGGCAAAAGATAAGGTTAATTACCAGGTATCTATACAGCAAACATAATTAAGTCAAATGCCTGACTTAAAATTATTAAATTAAAGTTCGTTGTAGAAGATTCAAGGCTAGGAACCTATCTCAGCCTGTCTGGAATGGATCGCATCCTTCCTCCGGTCCTGATGCAGTGCCTTGCTGCTTTTGTTAAAGAAACAAAGTAGTAAATATATACCAGGCCTGTGTGTCGTTGATGGAAGAACAGTTAACACAACTCCTGCATCTAAGGGACTCTCGGATCAGTCCTCCAAACCTTGTCCCCTACAGATCAGGATGCCACTGCCTAAGCCTTTCTCAGAGAAAGAACCTCAGAACTGCCTTTGATTCCTTCCCCTTTGTGGACAGTTGGACCCCAGTCAGTTCTACTTGTCTTGTTTGTAGTCACATTCCAGGGTTATCTACTTCTTAGTATTTTGTTACATTAATACCACCTCCAAACAGAATAAAAAGCCCTTGTCCCCGCCAGCACCCACACTCTTCCCCACCTCCATCAAGGCTCTAGCTTAGAAATGGGGCATTTGTTATAAGAGTGTGTTCCTCACCTCTGTCTCTCATGTATTGTGACGCTGTCATATCTGACTATTTTATTTTCTGGAATATGACCTACTATTTAATGTCCCTCTGTTTACAGGTTGATTTCTTTCTTCTACCTCCCCTTCCCTCAGAGTTGCAATTAACACTTGCAGGTCAGCTTCTCATGCCCAGTGTCTTCTACAATTATCATCCTACATTCCTTCTTTTGAATATCCAACGCCTGTTGATGGTGTCCTTTCATCATGAAATGTCTAGTACACATAGTAGTTTTCTCCATACTGGCATTATGTAATTTGCAGAGTGCCTTTGGAAATGTGTGGCATCCAGTGTGGGAAGCCTGGTGACGGAACAAGCGTCAGAAAGACAACCGAGCCCACCAAGAGCCTTCCTTCTGAACTTCCAACCCAGTGCATACCTGCTTCCACAATTCTGTTTTCCACAAAGACAGGAGCTCAAAACTGGCTTTGTCAAGTTTATCTACCTGCACTTAGCGAATGCATGAGTCTTGAGTTTCTTCTCATGTGCAGTTCACTCTTTAGCACAGTCTGCTTCACTCCCTTAAATAAATTTATGGAGACAGGAGGCAATAATTAACACGAAACTAAACTTCCTCCTCATACTCTGTGTATGAGGGAGTCTGTGGAGGGAATGACCCAAGTCTGATAACCAATCTTTAATTCTCTGGACCAAAGTCCCTTTTAAAGAAATCTTCCAGTGGGCTAGAGAGATGATTCAGCAGGCAGAAGAACTTGCCATCAAACCAGATGACCTCCATTCAATCCTCAGAACCCATATGGTAGAAGGAGAGAAGCAGCTCTTGCAAGCTGTTCTCTGAGCTGCACACAGAGCAGTGTGGCACGTGCATGCTCACCCTAAACCCACCATCAATAAATGACTGTTTTAAAAAGTATCTCCCAGTTGGGGGTGGGAGAGGGGGGCTTGTAAAGCTACCAAGAATTTTTCCTTCTCCCACAATAAAAGTCTGTTACCCATGTGTTATCACCTATAATAAGGTATTGTATTTGGAAATTATGATAATTCACAATGTGAGCTATTTCCAAATACTATATTAAGCTTCGGTTACTGTGCATTTTCTATTAAATCCCTCAATTCAAATCGTCGTTTTGATATTGCAAGTTATGAATACTAATCTATAACTCCCTGACAAGTGTACAAAAAAACAAAATGTACCCAAGCCAATCTTAATGTGGATTGGTGCAGATGTGGCAGCTTGCAGGAGGGGCCCCTGGTCTGCCGCTGTCCCAGTGACTTTGACTCAACCCCTACCAGTGATATTTGACTTTCATCTTCACTTTGGAAGGGGTCATGTCTCAGCCCGTGTTAGAGAAGGATGTTACACTAGAGCTCTCAATTCCCTACTGGAAACCAGCTTCCTCCTCCCAATCTGCAGCCTCTTGTATGGGAATCAAGCTCTGATGCCTGAAGTCTCCCACTCTCAGGATCTCCCTATGGTGGGTGAGGTTAAAGAAATGCAGTTCTTTGTAATGCTATTCAGGTAAGGTTGTCCCCACACCGTGGTATCCCAGCTAACATGATTGGTTCCTGTGGGCAGTGGGATGGTAAGCTGTGAGTCCCCACCTCCAGCTTCAGGTCGAGGAGGAGACTGTTACATCCGGGTGGTGGTTGTTTTCTCAGTTATAAAAACCCTAACGTCACAAGCCATGCCTGATATAGCGATGAAAGAGAAGTACTCGCATAGAAGTGTAGATCTAGACGCCAACTCTCCGCCATTAAACTGCTCTGTAACAAATTGCAGGTTCTAATTTGAGCATATGAAGGACATGTTCCCTCTACTCCAAAACATATGGAATGCATCTGAGCTATTATCTTCAATTCTAAACATGATGCTTTAGGAAAGAAACTGATCAAATAGGAATATAAACACAAGAAGGTTACCAGGCTGGTGAGGGAACATGAAACCGTATAATGTACAAAACAGCTGAAGTAACTGGAGAGTTGGCATGGAAAAAAAAAAGTCACAATGAAGATGATTCTATTCAAATATCATTTGAAAGGAGGAATTACATTTGTATAGTAAGGCGCTGGTATTTGAATTGAACTCTGCATGAAAGTTTCAAGCATAAAGCAGTTTTTATTTCTTCACTCTTTGTCATACTTGAAATCTGATCCAATGATCCTACGATAGCTTAAAAAGTTACATTAAAATTAATTCTCCAAACACAAGTAAACAGAGAGCTAACATTTCTCCAGTATTTGATAAATATGAATGAGTCTCACTCAGATAGACCTGCTCAAATATATCCTTATCCGTTTGCAGAGAAAGCCCTGCCTTAGGAGTTCATTTGGATTGCATAAGAAGTCTACTCAACTTATATATGTACAAAGAAATAAGAAAAATGCTTTGGAAAGCACTGGGTCTATTCACAGGGTCTGTAATAAAGACAAAGAGCCAGTGGTTTTGAAATGTGTAAGGGGCGTGTTCTCCACACAGCTAAGAGAGCTCACCAGACAAAGAGCTCATGCTATGCCTGCTTGCTAAAGGAATCCTAAATCAAGGCAGGCTTAAAGCTAGGTGGCTTGTGGAGAGATCCCTTCCAGGTGAGGTAGGAATGGTACGCAAGTCTGACAGAAGAGGTGAGTCCATGAACCAAGTGAAATTCCTCTTAATTGTATGATTGCAACGTTCCTCTATCACTCTCCCAGTGTTTAAATCCTTCCACGGATGTGCAAAAGGAAGGACGCTCCTTCTGCCTTTGTCTTCAGGTTATTTGGTCTTCATTTGCTCCATAACCATTACAGGCTAAGTCTGAGCAGCTCCCAGGTATTTAGATTTACACACACAGATAATGGGTGGATTTAGGGTCCTACTTGGGAACACGGTGTTTTAGAACATTCTGTCCAAGTAGGCTTTGCTCAGACTTGCGTTTGAAACAAGAAGCCACAAAGGACAGCATGTGTTGGCCTTCCTGTCTTTGAAATAACTTGTTGAGGACCTGATTGGGTGACACATTAATACTGATTTACGTTTTTCATTGTCATATTTTATGATTTTTTTTTTTTGCTTTTTAATGAAAAATGACATTTCTTGCAGATACCCTTAGCTAGTTTCAGATTTTTCTTGTTCATATACATGTAGTCTAAGAGGAAAGCATTCATTAAATTACATCCATGTAGATTTCATAATCATGTAATTGTCTAAGAATCTGTTTAATGGCCTGTATGTTCCTTTAAAACTGACTACAGTGAGGGCCGGTGTACATCTCCCCAGAGACTCCCTTTTCATCTACCCACAGGCCCTCTTCCCCTTAAACTTCTGTACTCTGGTCTCACAGGCTTGTTTTTCACGTTTTAAAAGTAGACTACAGGTCAAGAATACACTTTCTGGAAGAACTCAAAAAATGCAGTATTTATTTTAAAACTCCAAACCATTTCTCCATTACCTAGTATTTTCTGGAATAACAATAGTCACATGTTCAACACGAAGGGTGTTGACTAAGGGACAAGAACAGGTCCAGAAGTAAAGATATTCATTGAGTTTAACACACACACACACACACACACACACACACACACACACACACAAATTCATCCAGACATCCTAAATATTCCTTGTTCACATTCAGATGTGCAATTTAAAAGTTACAAAAGTAAAACTCAAATCAACAAAAGATAATTTCCATTTCTTATTTTGTTTGGGGTAAACAGTCATAGAAAATATAAATTTACTAAAATAATATTCACAATTCCATCTTGCGGCCCCTTAAACAGCATTTAGAAGATGCAAGCACAAAGTATAAGCATAAGGGCCCCACAACCACAGCAAGCCTCAAAATGCTTCAAATTGGGTCAACTATAGCTCCAGGAACCTCTTTTCTTCCATGCAATCTTTATTATTTAGAAACATCTATAAAAAACCTGAATTGCAAATTTTAAGCCTCTAGCAACAATTACACAAACAAATAAGTATAATTTATTCTTTAAAATGGCATAGTTTAGCTATATATTAAATTGTAAAACTATTAGAGTCTATATTTCAGTTGTTTTAAAAGTCTGTTTAAAACCATTTGCAGAGTTGAAGGAGCTGAAAGGGTTTGTGGCCCCATGGGGAGAGCAACAATACCAACCAACCAGAGCTCCCAGGGTCTAAACCACCAGCCTGGGAGCACATAGGGAGGGAGCAACAGCTGTGTATGTAGGGGAGGATGGCCTTGTCGGGCATAGGTGGGAGAGGAAATCCTTGGTCCCATGAAGGCTGGACACCCAGTGTGGGAAAATTTGAGGGAGGGGAGGTGGGAGTGGGTGGGTGGGTGGGGGCACATCCTCATAGAAGTAGGAGGAGGGGGAATGGGGCAAGGGGTTTCTGAGGGGGGAAATGGGGGAGGGGATAGCATCTGAAATGTAGATTAATAAATTATCCAATAAAAAAACCAGATAATGAAACTGATTATAGCAGTCGAGCATTTGAGACCTTTTATCAGGAATTTAATATTACCCATATTACTGGGATTCTTTATAATCCTCAAGGACAAGGGACTGTGGAAGGAGCCCATGGAATTTAAAACAATATCTTCATAAAATAAAAAAGGAGAAGGTATACCCCCCTTACACCACAAATTTATTTAAATCATGTTCTTTTTATTTTAATTTTTAAAAAAAATTTGGATGCCAAGGAACTTTCTGCTGAGTGTCTATGGCACTCTACAACTAAGCATACTTATGCATAGGTAAAAGGGAAGGATCCACTTACTGGTATATGATATGATCCCAATCAGGTAGTTAATATGGGGAAGAGGTCATGTTTGTGGGTTTTTTTTTTTTTTTTTTTTTTTTTTGAAGAATGCTGAAGGAGCCTGGTGGCTGCCAGAGCTATGGGTGAGACATGCTGATGCCAGCACAAAGAATGATGCTGACCTGTGAGCTTGCTGAGTGCCCTGACAATGGTGACTGGGAAGCTGTATTGAACATATGTTCCCAACCCACCTTTGCTTGCCTATATCCCAGATAGGACAAGCTGCCTTGCTTCAAGTTTTTTAGACCTTGTGGAACAGAGAATCAAAAAGAGAAATTATGACTCTTGTATTTTTCTTAAATGTGATCAGTTATTTGAACTCAATCATGGACTGGTCTAGAAATCAATTTAATATTGGAAATAACAGTCTTTATTTGGAAGGCTGGTTCTCGACATTTTCAGAGACATATTTGGAAGTTAGCTGCAGTTCTCTATGATGTTATGTTAGCAGGAGATAAAGTTGGGACAGGATCTGGATTTCAAACAAGTGTTAGGATATGTGTTAAGGCTCTTTTAATTCTCAATTTAAAAATACTTTTGTTTCTTCTACAGTATTTAATGTAAGTTGCATTGATTGTATACTTTCTACTTGTTTTAGTGTATTGAAACCCAGCATGTCAGTTACAGAAGTCTATCAACCAGCTTTTGTTTTATTGCCCTGAGTATTACTGAACACTGGTATTCTGGGAAAAAAAAAAAAAAAAAAGCTTGCAAGTACTGGAAGAAGTGAGTCAGGCTTTAAGCAGAAGCAAGAGGGTAGTGGGCTTGATTGTTGCTGGTATAACAGCTTTAGTCACATTAATAGCTAGCACCACTGCTTCTGCAATTGCTTTGATAAGTTAAGAAGTTAAGATAGCCACTTTTGTTAATCATTTAGCAAAAAATGTTACTAATGTGTTGAATATACAAGAGGATTTAGATAGGCATTTGGAAGAATGGATTGATGCTCTTTATCCTATTCAAATTATTGGAAGGAGGTTCAAAATTTAAGGGTAAAGAGCAATCTCAAGTGTCATGCCAAATACCATTGGATTCCTGTTAGTTCTAAAATTTACAGTGGTAGTCATTATAATTAGGAAAAAGTTTAAAAACATTTGCAGTATATTTTGCATAATTCTAACATCTCTCTGGATGTTTTAACTTTGCATAGTGAGCTTATGAACCTAAGGAATACTGCTCCACTGAGAGCAGATACTGCTGATAAAATTACCCATGGCCTGAGGTTAGTATTTCTATTTTGGTCAAGCTTCAAGAATGGCATATACAGCTTGATCATCCTAGCCCTTTTTGTCCTGGGAATACTTTTATTCCTGCCCATCATGTTAAAGCTTGTATTTAACAGCATCAACATGTTGGCAACCAAAGTACATGGCTGAAACTGAAAATGAAACAGACACAGTTATTAAATTAACAGGCTGGCAAGCCAAGGATGGGTAAGATTCTGCACAGAGCCTTATCAACCTAAGACAAAAGTGCATTGCTTTTGATAATGCATACTCCACAATGGGTAAGGAAGGCATTCTTGTCAGAATGATCTAACACAAGCTCAGTTTTGTTTATGAAATTAAAAAAGGAGAGATATGGAGAACTTTTGGGGTTGCTTGTCAGGAATCTGACATGGGCCAAGGACAAGGAAATTAGGCTTCAGGCAGGAATCTGACATTAGGCTAGAACAAAGAAGTAATTTCAGGCAGAAATCTAAATCTTGGGCTAGAACAAAGAAGTAATTTCAGGCAGAAATCTAAATCTTGGGCTAGAACAAAGAAGTAATTTCAGGCAGGAATCTAAATCTTGGGCTAGAACAAAGAAGTAATTTCAGGCAGGAATCTAAATCTTGGGCTAGAACAAAGAAGTAATTTCAGGCAGGAATCTAAATCTTAGACTAGAACAAAGAAGTAATTTCAGGCAGGAATCTAAATCTTAGGCTAGAACAAAGAAGTCGGCTTCAGGCATGAAAATAACTTTGGGCTAGGACAAGGAAGTAGGCACAGACATTTGGTCATCCTGAGAAGCCCTTAGAAACAGTGATCACAGAGTGATCATGGGACTTCGTTTATTACCTTGCTTGTTCTTTGACTATTTGTGTTTATTGTCTTGCTTGTTCCTTGACTATTTTCGTCTATTGTACTACTAGTTCCTCAACCTAGAACTGACCTGAATACTTGCATGTAATTAAAATGGTATAAAAGCAAAAAGGAGGAGGGGGGGATGGGTTAGGGGTTTTCTGGGGAGAGGAAATGGGGAAAGGGTGTGACATCTAAAATGTAAATAAATAAAATATTCAATTAAAAAATAAACTAAAATTTTAGTGGAACAGAAAAAACCATTTGCATAGCCACAAAACTGACTTGTTGTGGTTGCACATATTCATGAATATACTGATTTTCTTTTTTGAAGAATGAGCTTTTAATGGGCAGATTGTATGGCATATATACCTCCAGAAAGCTGCTTTTAAAATATATTGGGTGCCTGTCACTATACTGAATATTTAGTTATAACTTAATTTTTTATGTCTAAAAGAAATCACTCTCTGGGATTTCAATTATGTGTTCTGGAATTCTTTGCACTATCTCTCTTTCCTGACATCAGCTTGTAAGCATTATGTCCCTATGTAATGCGTACTATATTCAGCCCTATTTTATGGACAATTTCCATGTGTTGAGGAAGTAGGACCTTTAGGTGTGCATAGGACAGGTAAAAATTCTTGAATAAATAGAAATTCTGATGTGGCAAAGAATCACAATAAAGAAACATGGAAGCAAACAGTGGCAGATTAAACCAGGAGGCATCTGGCCACGCATCATTAGACCTGCACAAATGGGCATGCTGTCTGAGGTCTAGCGCAGTGGTCCTCAACACCTGGATCGACACCCTTTCACAGGGGTTTGCATAGCAGAGATTTATATTATGATTCATAACAGTAGCAAAATTACAGTTATGAAGTAGCAACAAAAATAATTTTATGGTTGGGGTCACCACAACATGGGGAACTGTATTAAAGAATTGAATCATTAGGAAAGCTGAGAACCACTGGTCTTGAAACACCCACTCTGTTCTCTGGGTACACATCTGCTGCCTGGGAATTGATCCCTAGGGGGATGGTATGTATCCATCAGGAGTCCAGGGTGCTGGGGTATGTGTCTGAACATTACTGCAGAGAGGAGCTGATGTGGAAATGAGAAGGCTGCATTCTTCCTGGTTTTAGATTCAGTTAAGGAGGCCTAGACGTTTTGCTATTTGACTACTTTATAACTCTATTGGGATAGAAATTAGCTTGTAGAAACACAGAAAACAAAATAGTAATTAGCCATTGCAATGCAAATAACCCTTTGTCTGTTGTTTTAATATTTTAATTAAAATATTACATAATTCCCTCTTCTTTTTCATCTGTCTAACCTCCCCCCCATGTTTTGTCCCCTCCCACACACTCTCACATACACCTCCTGCCTGCTCTCTTTTCTCAAATGCATGGCCTCTTTCTCTTTATTATTGTTTTAAAGCAATAGTTGATATTTTTTATTTTTCACCCTATAGAAGACATGAGTAAAATACTTGCTAGCTTTGCATTTATTGATAACATGAGCTCAGTATTTCTGACTGTATGATCCATGCATTATATGTCTACTTGCCTCTTCCAGATTCTCTTCTTAAGTGAATATCTTACTGCCTCACAAGTCCATGGATTAACATTATGCTATCATTTAAATTTGATCATAGACATGTATGAGAAGGAGTTTTCAATGTAATGGCCTGGAAGTGCTGGGTGATAGCCAGAGGATGTATGAGAGAGAGAGAGAAAGACTGTCAACTTCAGATAGTGATACTGCAGGCAAAAGACAAAGACAAAAATAAGTAGGGGAAATCATACAAGAAAGAAAGGAAGAATGGAAGAAAAGAAAGAAAGACAGACAGACAGAAAGAAAGAAAAGTGAAAGATAGGAGAAACAGAAAAAGGGAGAAGGAGGAAGAAGAGAAGAAAAAAGAGGATGAGGGAAAGATGAAGGAGAAAGAAAAGAGGGAGAGGGAGGAGGAGACAGAGATGAAGGAGGAGGAGGAAGAGGAGGAGGAGAATGAAACTGATTTCCTTCAGTCTCTCACTGCCTGAAAACAGTCTGTATACATTTTGGAATTCTGAAATCAGGTAACAGACTGTAGGAAAACATAGTGCAGACCAATGACCAATGACCTTCTTTATAAAAAGCAGATGGATTCTAAGGAAGTTGACTTTGTAGACCTTGAGCACTGACTGTCTGAGGCCTGTAGGAGACTGGGGAGATAGGATGGAGGCGGGGAGAAAGAATGATGGATAAAGGTCTCTGAGGTACAGAAAGATGACAAGGGATCGGCTGTGCTGGTGATGCTGTGACTACAAATGACAGCAATGTGCTCTATGGGTGCTCACTTGCAATAAAAGGTAAATATAATTTTCTTTTTAATAATAATAATAATAATAATAATAATAATAATAATAATAATAATAATAGAACCCAGCTCTTCGCCATTTTTCCCCGGACAGGCCGATATCTGTCACCACGAAGGTCGAGCTGTGCAGTTTCAGCCGGTACAAGATCTACCCTGGACATGGGCGGCGCTACACCAGGACCGATCGAAAGGTTTTCCAGCTTCTTAATGCAAAATGAGAGTCCGAATTCCTTTCCAAAAGGAATCCTTGGCAGATAATCTGGACTGTCTTCTGCAGAAGAAAACAAGAAAGGACAGTGGGAAGAAATTCTAAAGAAAAGAACCCGCCGTGCAGTCAAATTCCAGCGAGCAGACAGAATGGCTAAGAGGATTCAGAAACCAGAAGTTAGGAAAGCTCAGGCTATAAGGACTGCCAAAGAAGCAAAAAAGGCTAAGCAGGCATCAAAGAAGACAGCAATGGCTGCTGCTAAGGCCCCCACAAAGGCAGCACCTAAATAAAAGGTTGTGAAGCCTGTGAAGGTCTCTGCTCCCAGAGTTGGTGGCAAACACTATTTTGGTAGATCAGAGTTTAAAATAAGGATTAATCATCATCATCATCATCATCATCATCATCATCATCATCATCATCATCATCATCAAGAAATTAGTGTGAACACATCAACCCACAGTGAAAGACACTATAGTTTTCTGCCCAATACAGTTTTGTGTTTAATTTCATGTTAAAATAATGTTGCATCGTAATTATAAAGAATATTCAGAACTGAGAGGGGAATATTTACTCCCTAAGTCTCTGAAATCAAGAGAGCTAGTTAAAGTGAGTTCACTGTGTTACAGTTTAGAATACACAGAGGCAGTGGTAAATAAAGCTCATGGTTGAAAAACAATGCTAGGGTTTCCTACTATCAATAATAACTAACTAAGATGAAGCAGTTACTACCTTGTTTTGGAGCCCACCACCAAGGTGAACATCACTCAGAAAACAATGGTGGACAGGTACAAGGATGGAAGTTTTTATTTCACATGGAGGGAGACATTTTACCTGTAAAAGAAAGTCATTTCTCATGCTGCTGAAAGCACGCAGGGTCATCTAACAAGTTCTTAGTCTTGTTGGATGGCCTCCTGTATGAGAGACACTACTTAAAACTGCTCCAGAGAGCGAAGGCAAAACACTGATTTTGAAGTGTCTTTTGCCACAGCCCCCACTCCATCCTCAGGTTGTTCCCAGCTTCTCACCTTTAATGTGTATTTTAGTTTTCTTCATCCACATTACTTTTATTTTTTACAATGTTTTAGAATTAAAATATAATTACATCTTTCCGCCTCCATATCCTCCCTCCAACCCTTTGTTCTCTCTCAAATTCATGGTCTTTCTCTTTTTTAATTTGTATCATTACATATGTGTGTGTGTGTGTACATATATACATATATACATATACACACATACACACATACACACATACACACATACACACATACACACACATACACACATATATACATATATACATATACACATATACATATATACATCATATACATCATATATACATATATACATATATACATCATATACATCATATATACATATATATATACACATATATGCACAAAATATATAAATAGGACCTGCTGAGTCTGTTTGGTGTTGCCTGTGTATGATTTTAGGACTGATCACTTGGTGCTAGACAATCAATTCATGCCTGGGTAAGACAAATTTTCCCTCTTTCACTAATTGTTTATTGCTGGTAGTTCTTTGTCTAACCCTTCATGGCCTTGTGAGATTCCCCTCTTCCACGTTAACATGTCTGTTGATGTTGTCCTTATCCGGGTCTTATTTAGGCAGCCATATTGCTGAGGCATCATGGGTACAGCTTCTAATATGTATTTGTGACAAGCAGTTAAATAAATTGCAAGACCGTCTCTACAAGCAGAATCAGCAAGACCTCCTCAGTCATTTCCTAATCGGCACCCATCTCCATTTTATAAGACAAGAGGCCTCCGCCCTCTTTCAACCAGCAGCACACTTAATCACAGCACAGTCTTCCAAGAATGCTTTGACATATTGCTTCAAATATTTTTAGCATAAAACCAGTAATAATTTACACAGACCCTTGGTTTGGTCGCTGAGACGTTGGAACTGGTCAGGAAGATGCAGAACCTCTACTGTCATGACTTCATCTTAGCCCCTCTGAGAGCTGGAAGGCGAGATTCAGGAAAATGTAACCAAATGTCGCTCTCGGGGTCAAAGGCAGTGGCCAGGAGCAAGAGGGTGAGAGCTCAAAGCAAGAATGGGAAGCTCTGAGCCCTTTGCTCCCTGTAACTTGTGATAGGGTCTACAAGTACAGGCATTTGGGATTAAGACGAGAAGCCGGCTAACAAACATTGCAGGGCCTGACTCGTGGAATGGGGTCACTTTATACGAACCACTGGGAGTGACCTCCACTGAGGATCCTGTGACGGATCCAGGAAATGTGTCACTGGGCTTTACATGTTCAACCAAGGAGAAAAACTAAGGACATGATATGGCTCCCAGCTTACGACAATTTAATTTATTAACCAGGCCATGTCTAGAAGTGTTTTTTTTTTTAAAGCCTGTGGTGTCAGGGTCGGATATGAATGTTCCTGGAGCTAGTATTAATTTCTCTGATTTATTTCAATTTACTCTGGCTGTTCCCAGTAGTGTTCCCCGAAAGGTTTTCATCCTGCAGAGCTAAGGGTCAAATTCAATGGCTTTGTATATTATATGCAAGTACTCTACCAATGAGCCCCACCCCAGATGAAATATATATGCGTATTTTATCTCAGTTATATTTATGTTTTTCAGAATGTTTTTAAGCAGGCAACTTTGAAATATTTATAATCCAGTAAAAAAGAGAGAAGAGATTTGTATTGCCATGTGGCCATCAAAATAACTATTTAAAGGATAATAAAACTATTTTAATTGTCATCCATTTCCATCTACCATATATAATAAATTAAATATTTAAAGAACATGTGTTGTAATTCAAACTACTAGTAAGGAACTTTCCCATCTACAGGGTCAAGTACTTTCCTGGATGAGGTCGTTATTAAAATACACAAACCTAAGCATCATCCAGCTATGTCCTTGTCATTTTGCTGTAAACTTGAGTACACATCGTAAGCTTTGTATCTGAGTCAATAGAAATCATATTTTGCACCTAAAAGGTAATATAATACATCCATTGTATGCCTCCCACACTAAAATGCACCTCACCTCTCAGCGTCTATAGGAAGGATGTGATATCACTGGGAAGTAAAAGGGAAATAAAACCAAAGGGAAATAAAACCTCTTGCTTTATACAAAGTTTATAATTA
Organism: Rhabdomys pumilio; assembly: GCA_030674055.1. Classification (NCBI taxonomy): domain Eukaryota; kingdom Metazoa; phylum Chordata; class Mammalia; order Rodentia; family Muridae; genus Rhabdomys; species Rhabdomys pumilio. Next base: position 93,697,168 of record JANHMN010000001.1, read on the forward strand.
CCCAAGTGTTTTATGCAGATGTACGGGCTGTGGAAACGTCGGCTTGAAGTGAAAACGATGTTTATAATTAAATCCTTTGTGAAAATGTTTCAAGGCAGCTAATTCTGGGGAAACCAGCACAGTCCACTGCCAGCTGGAGAATCAAGGTTTGCTTTTCCCCAGGAAACATCTCACACCTGTTTCTAATATGTGTTCCTTTGGACTGAATCCATGCCTTTGGCTCACTCATTTTTTTTCCTTTTTAGTTCTGCTTACTCTAGGAGTTGAGAATAACTACGAAACCCAGGTGGTCTAGAAACTGTCATCATTTTTGAGCTGTGGTAGACTTGGGCTGAGCCGGTGGTGGCAGAGGATATGTTGATTAACAATAGACACCACCCACCCACCTTCTTTAAAGACACAGACCACACAGCCCTGTAGTTGCCTAATGAGATGCACCAGTGGAATTTAGCTTCTTCAAAGAAACTGATGTAGCAACTTTCAACATAAATATGAAGCATTAGGCTCCAAGAAAAACAGGTGGTGATACTCTCTTCTTCAGCTTCTGGAATCCAACTAAAAGACCACCTGGCAGGCAAAGTGCTAGACATTTGAATGGACTCCTTCCAGTAATGCCACAGAGCCTTTTCTATTTTCATTTTGTAACTAATTTTATACCATTTGATGGAAAGCTACAGATGCGGAGATAAACGGGGTCCTTCCTGTATGAAGACAAAGATGTATCCATCAGTGTTGATTCTGAGAGGTCAACCCTGTCCTTAGGAAAGTCGAAATAGCATGAGGACAGCAGATAACATGAGTGGTAAGTATTCAAGTTTTCAGAGACGGTGCTACTGAATCTCACCGAGAAGACCTAAATTAGAACCTGGGAGACAAAACTCTGTTAGAGATGCCATTGCAGGCATCAGCTTCTAAGCTAAGCATAGGACTGGCAAAAGTGAGTCGAGCAGACAGGGTACTCAGTGCCTGGAAGATTAAAAACTAGGTCAGAAATTTGCTCAAGAATTTCCAGCCATTCTAACAGCCTGGTACAAGAGGCATATTTATGATGGGTGGCTGTGGGGGTGACACTAGGTGGGTAGGCAGGTATTGAGTGCTAAGATCATCATATTTACATTTGTGGTTTAAGATTTATCTAAATGTCTGCATAGTCACTAAGAAATTTAAATTATAATTCACATGATGAAATATATACATACATATACATAATATGTAATATAGTTAGACAATATATAATATATGTCTCTATATAATATATATTATATATAACATATATAATATATATTGTCTATATATATAAATATATAGACACATATATTTATATATATTATAAATTTTATATATATATATATATATATATATATATATATATATATATATATATATAAAATTAGACAATCTTCTGGGAAGCATCCATTGGTTGGGAGGGTGTTTGGCTAGAGAAAGGATGGCATTGAGGTAGTGATATTGAGACCAAACAGAAAGACAAATTTAGAAGCTGTAAAAGAGGTTTTAGTACCTTTATGATAAAATGAGATGTAGGTATCTAAGCAACTGGTTAAGTATCTGTAGCTAGGATGCCATATTAAAAAGCACAGGTTGGATGACTTAGCATAGGGTTAAGCATCACAGTCCTGGAGGTGAGCAGTAGTCCCAAGGTTGCCCACTGGCTCATAGACAATGGGTGTCTTCTCTCAGATGGCCTTTTCTCCATTCCTATTGGCCTAGGGACATGTCCTTATGATCTCTTTTAACTTTGACTATATTATTAAAATCTCCTCCTCCAATCTCAATCCAAGAACTTTGAGGAGACACAGCTTAGTCCACAGTACAACATAAAAGCTGTTGTCAAATTGTAAAAAAGTGTGGAGCACTTTTGTAGCACACTCTGATGCTACAGCAGTGGAGATTGTGGGTCTACACCAACAAGATACGTGAGATATCAGAGAGTTTAGAGTCATAGAAGGGGAGCTGTTACCTCAAGAAAGCAAGGAAGAACTGGCTCTTGCCTCCCATACTGGACTGTGAAGGAAGCAAGGAGGAAGCTGTTACCCTCATAGTGTATATTTTATTATTAATATTGGGCACTTTCAAAAATAGTGATTTCAAAGTAAAACTCCTAAATTTAACAAATATCCTTGACCTAAAGTGAAAAATGAATCAGGTATGTCTATAGACATTAAGTTATCTAATGAACAAAATTAATAAAAATATAAATCTCCAAGGGAAAAATAATACATAGATGGATGGGGAGATAAACAAACAGATGATAGATAGATAAATAATTGTTTGATCAGCCCATTGTAAAGATTAAATTATACTACGTTAACAATTTACAATTATTTTTGTCGCCTAAAAAAAATTTCTACTTAATACAAATAAATCCACAAAGAAAGCTTAAGAGCTCTTTGACTGAAGCTTTTAATCGTATAGTGTAGTATCCCTGAAACTATAAGTAGTACTAAGAAGAAAGATTTTTTTCCCCATTGGAGATACATGATAGAAGTAGACAGCTGAGCTAGGATTTCTTTAGAATCTAAGGCATCAGGAGATTCCCTGCCCTGGTGATTAACCAGGGTTAGAAAGCTTTACCAGTGCTCTGAATACAAGCTTATGCTGAATGTTTCAGTGGCTCTGTACTTTTGTAGCATCCCAGGGTTCCACCTCTTCTTCCTCCTTAGTCAGAACAGAAAACTGGCCCCTCAATGTCTGTGTTTTCCCAGTAGCGTTTGGAATCAGAGTAGGTCTTCCCAAACACTTCAGGCTCAACACTCCTCTCTTGCCTTAAATATCAGCTCTGCCATTGCAGCAAAAGCACATGGCATTTGAGTCTTACCCACAATGCTATGCAGTAACTTCAAACCTTATGTAACAGAGTTCAGATGAATGCTGTCATCTTCCTCTGAGCATGTGGGCTTCTCCACCCACCCATACAGCCACACATGCTGTGTTCCAACTCTGATGTTCTCACATGAGACGTGCATGTTCTCACTGATGCTGCCTAAGGCCATTCTGTGAGAGTGTGGCCTTTGAACCAGGGTCACAGAGTCATTTCTGACAGATGCTAAGTCTAGACTCAGAAAGGCTTGCCTGTAATTTGGCCAGGGCCAGCCATATCTTGATTCTGGTGTTCTACCCATTCTGCAAGTTGAAGCTCTTGTCACACATCAGTCCAGCCTCCTTTCTCTTCCGCTGGGCAAATGCTTGAACATTGCATTCCCCTCTTTTTTCTCCCCCTCTCTTCCATTTTGTTCACTGACTGCACTCTTACTGTGCCTAAGTCTTCAGTTTGGAGTGAAATAATAAATTTTGGAGATGGTAATTAATAATAAATAATTAAGGACCGATTTTTCTGTTTTCAATTCACACTACTACTGCTTTATAAATTGTACCGTGAACGATCTTTTTCTTTTGCATTTGTATTGTATTTGCTGATGAGGTAGTTGAACAAATTACCCAAAATACAGTGCTTTCACCTTATGCATTCCAGCTTCAATCTCATGGAAATCACTTCGCTATTGTAGATTTTCCACTGTTATGAATTTTCATGTTCTTTTTTCCTCTGACATGCAAAATAGGTGAAGAAAACAGATTTTTCTAAATTACTTTGGACTGTCTTTGCAATCTATTTGCACCTAACAGGTGACACTTGAAGCACCCCTCTCCCAAGTGCATTCAGATACTTGATACTGGCACGTGTTCCAGGCATCTGTCAGTCCTCTGACCAGCCACAGCTGACACTTACTGACAAACAACAGAGAAAAATATTTGCTGTGTCTTAACGTGTGCCTTGTGGGGAAAACCTCCTCCCCTCCCATTCACCCATTAATGAATTCAACAGACATTCGTCAGATAGCCTTAATGCACACAACACATTACCCTAAGCACCATTGATAGAAATGCAGAGCACAGAATAACCAGCCTTCAGGCCCGTCTATCAAACAAGGCTCACTCTTTGTGTTCAAACACACAAGTTAAGTAAACACAAAGTTAAAACATTCCGTATGTACACTGCTCCGGTAGCTAGCAACTGGCTTAGTTATGCTTTCCAAAGTTCCTTCTGACCTACTTGATTAAGTGTGAGTCTACTTACAAGAATACATGCAAGTAGGGTTTCTGACATTGTATTTTGGCATCCAGAGGAGGTTTTGTAAACTATGGCTCAATGTTACTAAATGCCAGCTTGGAAGCCCCTAAACTGAACAGCATGCAAGAAAAAGAGTTCCCCAGTCCAGCCCAGTGCCTCAGCCAATATGCAGCCTTCAGAGGAAGTAGAGCGTAGCCTCAAGAATGAACAGGGACACTGAGGGATGAGTCTCTGTCCTTTGACCTGAGGAATCAGATCAAACCCTCTTACCAGCAGAGGCACCAAGAAATAAATGTTAAGTGGATTCTGGCTCTCCCAAATTTCATAATACTCTCTATCCAGAAAAGAAAATCCCCTTCTAAATACAAAGAAAATAAATGTTCACAAAACATGCACAAGTGTCATTAAAATTCTTTTTGGTAATAACCACAAAATAGAGCCGTGGTGGAATGAAAGAACATCCTGCAAGTGCCTGTGCTCGCATCACACCTTGAAGGCCCCAGGGATTGAACTCAAGTCTTCAGGCTTGGTAGCAAGCACCTTTACCCACTGAGCTATCTCAAGGGTCTAAGAGGTAAGACTTTAAGAAGACAGTTGGAGCTGGGTTTGATGGTGCAACTCCTGTAACTCCAGAACTTGGAGTTGAGACAGGAGGGTCAGGAGTTCAAGACTAACCTGAGCCTCGGGAAACTCAAGTGTAAATTTTCAGATTATGTGACAGAATAAATGTCTATTGCTAGGACTAAACCAGATAACTATGAACCGTTGTTTCTGGGTTACAACTCACTATGAAGCTGGATTCTGGAGACACCAGCAACATTTATAAAGACAGCTTTCATTTTTTTTTTTAAATTGGGCTGATACCATTTTTCTTCATCAGTTTTCTGCCATAAACAAAAAGAAGCAGGCCAAAGGTAAAGACATACTCCTATAATCCCAGCATTCAGGAGGCTAAGGCAAGAGGATCACAAATTTAAGCCAGGCTGAAACACACAGCAACATCTGTTCCATACAAAGAAATAAATGGTGTTATTATGATCGATCCGTGGTTAAGAGCACTGGCTGCTCTTCCAGAGACGCAGTTCTGTTCCCAGTACCCACAGGGTCACTCAGCACCATCCATAATTCCAGTTCCAGGGGATCTGAGGCACTTTTCTGACTTCAGTGAGCACTTCACACATGCCGTACCAGACAGACATACACAGAAACAAAACACTCATACACTTAAAATAAAATAAATAAATCTAAAGAAAAAAAGAAATCAATCTTTCTCTCTTGAGCTAATCATTGTCTGTGTCTTAGAAGTCTTAAAAAGCCAAATGGCTTCAAGGCTAGTCATAATATTCTCAGTTCAAACTTTAAGGGATGGGGATATAACTTAGACTTCCTGTACTCAAAGACACTATTTTAAAATGTTACATATGCTAATTCCACACTCATTTTCTACAATTTTATGTTCAGTATATGCAAATATAGTCAGAAAACTCAAATGACTTCAATTAAACAAGCCATCACACGTTTTAAGAGTCTTTGAAAGGGGGTCAAATGAGGTTTCTTGATACTACAGTTTCTCAGAACTATCCCAAAATATCTAGAGGTGAAAAAATAGGCAGCCCTTTCTTTGAAAGGTGGCTTCAGGCAATGTTACTTAGAAACAGAAGCACCACATGTGGGTGTGGAGGCACGGGGCTGTGTGTCAGAAAGGGCGTGTGTGTCTGTGTGCGTTTTCACGCTTAGAACACAAGGATAACATGTACATTTTGGAATGTTCTTGAAAGGGCTTTGTTCCCATTTGATGTGAGGGGAGATTACAGGATCCTTGCCTGCTGACATATGAGCCCTAATTACAGAGGCTCGGTGTCTCTTAGGGAGTTTTTCCTTTAGACACTCCCATGGAAAAGAAAGACAGTTGCTCAAGCATATTTTTTTAATTGTGCTTGAAATCATCTATTAAAGCATGAGGACAGAAAGGAGTGAGGTACAGAGGGGTGCAGTGGGGAGGCCTTCACTCCAAATTATTCTTTCTTTTTATTGCATTAATTTCCCATTGGTAGACCCTTGGGGTCATGTTTAAGAGCACTCTTTTTGTCTCAATTTCTAAGAATTAACAAAAAATGCTATTTTATTGTCTATAAAACATTTTCTTCTATATATTTAAGTAATAATTTTTTTCTAGTAATGTCCTCATTCCTAAGACTACACCGGATAAGTATCTTTTTACAAGATGCCTTTAAGTGTAAGAGATTTCCACATCTTCTGGGATAAAGTCAAAACTGTGTAAACTAAATAGCATGGTTATTGTTATTGTGACCTATGTTTTAAAATTAAAACCAAAAGCTATTTAACAGCTGTCTGTTTAAGCTAAACTAGCTCTTGGTTCATAGCAACATCAAAATAACATTTGTGAAATGATCATTAGCATGGTTAATTCTGATTAATTTGGCTATTTGAACATTGATTAATGAAGAAGCAATTTGTCCTTATTTAGAGAGTACAAGAGAAGTCGAAGCAATGCTCAGAATGTGATCTACCATTACACTGTAGCCTCCTGAACACCCACTTATCACAACACAGTAGCAATAGCATGGCCAAACCACCTGTGGGACAGGGTGAGCGTTAGCCTTGGCTATATATATATATATATATATATATATAGTCAGAAGGAACAAAATCAAATCAATGAACAGAGAGAACACCTGGCACCGCTCAAGATACACCTGCAACCTTTATTAAGCATAAGCTGGAGATCTATGTTTCTGATGGCAGAAAACCAAAGATTGAAAGGGTGGCTCTGAGGAGGTACTTTCCTAAACAACTGAAGATGTTCTAACAATGCAAATTCACTCAACATGAGGAATAATTTGCTCTGTGGAATATTTACTATTTTTGAAGTGTTGACAGTGTGTGTGGTTCTCTTCAAAGCTCCCAGGGGAAGGATTTCAGGGTGGCACACTGTTTTCCCTCTCACTCATGACAACCAGCGCCAGCTGGCTTTTTTTCCCTGCTCAGTACCTTCTGCTCTCCCTTTCTGCCCCAACATCAGTTCATAATTATCTCATAATGATACATCAAGACCTATAAACACTATAAACATACATAGTCTGTGACACTGTTTCTGGAGAGATGTGACAAAATGTCTACTCATCTCAGATAGAGAACCGATAGCAGATCAAATAAGGATACCACCGAAGTCCAACTTGGTGAACCAATGAGTTCTATTGGGATTATTTACAGGAGTGTGAGTGAGGAGTTCATTATAGGAGCAGAAAGAACTCAAAGATAGATGCTTCACCAAAGCCCACCCCAGCATGAGTGATACCTCACTAAAACTGGAAAACAGTAATGAACTGCACAAGCCTCAGGCAGCTCACAGGAGGGCATTCTTTCCAGGCAAGTTATCTTGTCTGAGTATTCTCAGCAGTTCTTACAGATTATATAAACTTGGAATGGGAGGGGCCTAGTGAATCTAGTCAGTTTCAGGTACTTCCTGAAACCTTTGAAATTGTTTTCTCCCAAATCTTAAAAAGCTTCTCTTCAGGAAGGAGTGTTTAACCTCCTCTTAGGACATCCAAATTTCCTCTAAGATTAAGTATTCTGTCTTGGAGGAAATTATTGTTTATCATTTTTTAATATATACTCAACCCACAAAGTGCTTAATTTTGTTCTTTTAAGTTCTAACACCTAAAGGCTAAAGACAATAGATATCTGTACTGAATAGCTTTATGTCAACTTGACACAAGCTATGGCCATCAGAAAAGAAGGAACCTTGATTGAGAAAATGCCGTCATAAGACTAGTATATAGGCAAGGTGGTAAGGCATTTTTTTAATTAGTGATTGATGTGGGAGGGTCCAGTCTATTGTGGATGGTGCTATCCCTGGGCTGGTGGTCCTGGGTTGTATAAGAAAGCTAGCTGAGTAAGCCAGGGGAAGCAAGCCAGTAAGCAAATACATCTATGACTTCTGTATCAACTCCTGCCTCCAGTTTCCTATATTGACTTCTTTCAGTGGTGGACTACAATGTATGAATGTAAGCCAAATAAACCCTTTCATCCCTAGATTGCTTTTGGTCGTGACATTTATCACAGCAATAGAAATCTTGACTAAAATACCAACTATGTGAATGAAGAGAGTTTCAAGGACACCCACCCAAGGTTGTCCCTGATCAGTGGCCAAACTAGAGATATCACTGCTCAGGCATTAAATGAACCTGCTTCAACTGACGTCATCTTAATTCTCATCTCTTACTTCTTCCTACAAATTTAATTCTTACTTACCCTTACAAGGGTATGGATATCTACATTTAAGTCATCACCAAATAATCCTTCTGCCTTTCGGAGAAGACATGGCAGTAAGTGATGTGCTGAGTTTAACCAAGCAAATGGAAGCTTCTTGTCCGGACTTTCCACTCTTCTTTCCCCTTTTGCTCACCAGGGGTGTTTTTTTGTTGTTTGTTTGGTTTGTTTTGTTGTTTTTGGCTGATTTGTTTCCTTCTTTCTTTCCTTCCTTCCTTCCTGCCTTCCTTCCTTTCTTAACTTTGGAGCCTCCTTTCCTGCAGAATATATTTTTGATCAGATATAGTACTTAACTTATTTCACTTAATGGCATAAACCTCACTGAAACTTAATACACGCAGATGTCACGGCTATAGGAAGGACTCAAGTTTGAAACTGTGTCAGACATGTTCTCAGCCACAGGTTATTTTTTTTAATTCATTATAATCATCTTTTTGTCTTTGATTTCAGGCAACTCTTGCTTGCCAATGAATTTCATGTGAGAAGCTAAACTTCTAGCAATGTTGCTTTGGGGTAAGGAAGGTAGAAATGACAGGGGTGGAACTCAGATTTTAGGCAAAGTTCCCAAGAAGGCTGTAACATCAACATTCTTGAAGACTTAGCTCTTCATTTCTTTTTTTTTTTTTTTACTTATTTATTTTTTTTTTTTTGTGAATGTTGACTTTGCAACCCAGAATTAAAGACTGTAGATATTTTATAATTTTTTTGTGAAAATAATTTTTAAAATTATGGCAGCAGGCCAAACTACAAAGTACTCAGCACAACATGTGTTTATTCATCACAGGCTATGTGTAGATGCTATGCTGATCAGTGACAGGCCACGGTGGAAAACGTCTGTGCTTGGGGTCTTATTATCTGTAATCAGTAGAGAATCTCTGATTCTTATTATCTATAATCACTAGAGAATCAGAACGAATCATCTGACCCAGAAAATAAAAGCCCATATTTCTTTAGAATTAGGAAGTTGGTGGCATTTAATTCTCATCTCTTTGAACCAGTGGGAGTCATTTTACTTATTTAGGTCTGCATAAAGTGGGGCTAGTTAGCAACTCCTGGCTCTGGATACTTTGGACAAGACAAGTCACTGTTTCCAGATAACAGTAAGATGAGAGGAGTGCCATTATCCTCCTTTGAATGTCAAGGATGTTATGATCCTAATAATGATATTTGTCTTCATTGTTAAGATATGATTCAGTTTTTACTGTTTAAGTTTAACTGGTTTTCTCTTTAGCTCAGCTCAGCTCCAAAACACATCATGTTAATGTATATCATCACATAACTTCAACTAAAGGGCATCTCAGCTCAATTTCAGCTAAGACAAAACTGTTCTTTCTATTTTAAAACAGTTTAATTTTGTTGTTGCTGCCGCTGTTTTTGAGACGGGGCCTTGCTACATAACCCACACTGCTCCCAGACTCCTGATTCTCAACCCTCAGACTCTGAGTGCTAGGGCAATATACCGTGCTGGCCTATCCTGTTAAGTGTTTGTAGGTATTTAGAATCTAGTCTAGTCTCCTTCCCCCAAGGACCTCATTACTAGAGGCTATTCTTGAGATTTATGACATTGGTTCTAATAAACATTTGCTTTTAAAATACTGTAAATGTTTCATTTCCCTTAATAAAAAAATAATATATTTCATCGGTGATGGGCACTTAGAACTACAGCAAGATGCCTATGACTAACCAAGGTTCGGTTCCTCAGTAAGCAAATGCTGAGATAACTAATTATACTTTAGATCTTTACTTTGTCATTTTTTCCATTGTTCTTCAAACACACCAGTCAGCCCTACCTTGCCATCTCTGGATTAAAGCACACTGTCTAAGAAGCAAGAATTCTACTGTCTGAATATTTAAAAGTACTTTCTTTGCTACATTGTGCTTAGACTTTCAGGAGTATCTGATTCAAATGCCCAGAGCTTCCTTTGATACATACTGATGGCAACTCGGAGTCTTCAGGTGAAACACTGTCTCTGCAGTGTGCTGACAAACATCCAGCAGGCTGCCCTGTGGATGCAAAAGCCTGCACTGGAGTGCTGAGCCACTGTGTTGCTATCTCTGCTATAACTGATCTCAGGTTCCCAATTACCACTGCTGAGCACAGCTCAGAGGCACATGAACTTTACAGCACTGTGAACGGTACTTTATGTACTTTTTATTTTTGTAGAGTTTTAATAAGATGCAATTAGATATTCCTCAAAGGAAAGTTTAAAACAAGTTACAGTGATTGGGTTCATAGCTCAATTGGTGAAGTACTTGAGGGATAAAACACCCTAACAAAATCAGCTTAAGGGAGAAAGGGCTATTTTTGCTTACGATTCAAGGGATACAGTCTATCCTTAGGGAAGGAGTGGGACTTATATCAGCAGGCAGAAAGAGTATGCTGGCTGGAGCCGGAGGCTAGCTGGTCACCTTTTATCCGAACCCAGGAAGCAGAGGGCAGACAGGAAGAGGGGCTGAGTCATAAAACCTCAAGTCCCCCTCCTACCCCAGTGGCCCACTCTATCAATGAGGCTCAACCTCCTGAAGGGTCCACAATTCCCCAAACAATGGCACAAGCTGCGAATCAAGTGTTGAAATGCATGAGACAAGGAGAGACATTTCACATTTGTCTTAATTAGGGCTTTATTGCTGCGAGGAGATACCATGACTACAGCAACTCTTTTTCTTTTTAACTTTTTATTGATTTTTGTGAATTTCACATCATGCACCCCAATCCCACTAATCTCCCCATCCCTCCATATCCTTCCTCCACCTTCACAACTACCCCCCCAAAAAAAACCCAAAACTTTTAATTAATTAATTAATTAATTAATTAATTAAAAAAAACTTGCTTTGGGAGCTGTGGTGTGTCACAGTGTATCACACAGTATACCCTTTTGCCCAAACAGCTTTACTTACAAATGTGAGCGTTTGTTGCAATGAGCCATTGCTCTGGCTTGAGGCTCCTGGTTTCTGTAACACTATCAATACTAGATCGTTACCGGGACTCCTTTCAGATGTCCTATTGTTCCCCTGTGCCATGATCCTGCACCTTTGGTTGTGCAGGACTAGCCGTTTCACATGCTCTAGCAGTTCATAGATGGGGTAGATGTTGAGGTGAGCCAACTCAAAGCCATGGATCTGGGGCTGGGTTGTAGCTGAGTTGGTCAGTCTGCTAACTCTCTTACTTTGCCCAGGCGAGGGGTGGAGTCAGCTTTCCTGTCTGCAACAACTGGCAAGGGGTAGAACCAGCTCTCCTCTTCTGAGCCAACTCTCTAGCAATGCCCCATCAAGGGCTAGAACCAGCTCATCTGAGCACCACAGTCTGAGAGGGGAGAGTCCAGCCCTCCTGTGCTCATTCCACCAGGGCCAGCTCTTCCATACTAATCTAACCAGGAGGAGGACAGGGCCATCTTTCTTGCACTTACACCACCAGGACCAGCTCTACTGTGCTACCCAGGCAAAGTGCAAGGCCATTTTCCCAAGTGCTACAGTTGGCTAGGGACAGGGCCAGCTCTCTTATACCCACACTGGAGCAACACTTATAACATTAAAATGTTTAGTTGGTGCTGATTTAGTCCATTGTTGTCATGGTGGGAAGTGTATAGGCATGCAGGCAGACATTGTGTTCGGGAGGTAACTGGGAGCTCTACATCCCGATCAGCAGGGAGCAGGAAGAGACAGTGAGCCATAGGGCCAGGCTTGACCTTCTGAAACCTCAAGCCCCACCCCCTAGTGACGTACATCCTCCAAATAGGCCACAATTTTCTCAACAAAGACACACCTCCTAAGGGTGCCACTCACTATGAGCCTATGGAGGCCATTTTTACTCAAACCACCACAACACTCAAAGCTAACACCTTACATTCATGAAGCCATAGTTTGGGTCTCCAGTACTCCAGAGGTAGAGGCAGGAGGATCAGAAGCTCAAGGTCACTCCACAGCTACCCACTGGTTTCAAAGCCAACTTTATTATTTTCAGGATATTGATAATTATAAATGATACTCTAAATATTAACACAGATTATTCAATATTTTAGACAGATATTTAAAAACAAAATGATGTTAAAGAAACTGTCTTTGAAAACCATGAAGACAAGTTGACTAAAGAAAGAACACTTAAAACCAAATAGAAAAGTCAATAGAAGGGAATGGGGCATGGGAATTCGGGGGCTTTGGGTGGCTTTTCCTGGACAGCCAGGAAGCTTTGGGCTGAGAGCAGATCTGTGAGTACAGTGCACTTATTTTTTCCTTTATCATTCATTCTATTTGCTTCCCCACCTCCTACCCCAAATGTTAGCCTCAGTCTTCATTCTGGCAGCTGCTTAATTTTTAACAATCTTTTAAGTTATCAATCGGTTTTGCCCAGGAGAAAATGATCATGTCACAACAGACCACTCTCATGATTCACTTTCACATGAAAAGTCCAACTGGTCTACCACAGGAGAGAGAAGTGCAAGAATGTGGCTGGCAAGAATGAGAAACAGCCTTATGCACAGCAAAGGCCCCAAACTCCATAAATAACCTTGAGCTTATGTCAATCATCCATCACTAGGAGGGATATTTTCCTTGGTAATAATACTATCTGGACTCTTCAAGGGGGTCAGTGGCTGCTGCAGATGGCAATAAGTTATTTTTGTAACAATATTCAAGATATTACTAACCCTCCTTTTATTTTTAATTTAGATGAAGTCACCACTTTTAATCTATTTAAGAATTTTCCTTTCAGGTCTCTTTGAAGATCTGCTTCAGAAACAATCTTCTCCTATTTGGTTTTTTCTAGTATTTTCCAGAAAGATACTGTTCTCCATTGGTGCATCAGAAATAAGTTCCTGGTTATCTGACTGTCAAAGCTTACCATAATCACCACTGATTTATTACTTGCATAACCAAATCTAGCCCACTAGGTTACTCAAAACACCAACTCTCCTTATTACCTTATACGGCTTCTGATGGACATTTCTTCCTCAAAAAATGATTTTAGAATAAATTCACTTTCCTCTCTTATGAAGACCAACATGTGCCATTTCTATGCTCTCAATCTTGTCATACAGAAAGTCTAAAAACACAGAGAGGCTGTGATAGAGACCTAAGGGTTATCATCCTTCACGCCTTCCAGATAGATGACCGAATAGCAACGAAATGGCTTGAAGAAGTTGAAAGTAGTTCTATTTAGGACAGTAAAGAATAGCAAGCTCGGCAAGATAGGCCTGAACTTTGAAGAGATACTAATAATAGAATAGGGTGTCAAGTCCTCCTTAGTTCTGCTGTATTAAGAACTTACACGTGATTCAGAAACCATCAATCTCCAGAGCGAGCTACAGTTTCATAGGTGAGGACGTGTGTTTCAACTTAGGTCTCACACTTTCTCTCATGGCTGCTTCCCTAAGGACAATAAGATCTCTGGGAGGGAATTAGGAATATTATTTTCATTGAGACCTGATCTGCGAAATGGTCTCTTAGTACAGTAAAAGCTCCCGCTTTCCATCTCTCTTTGTTTCTGTTAGGTTCTCCACTTGGAAGTGATGTATGATGGACTTTATTTTAGCTCAACAAAAGCACTAAACGTTAGATGATTCCTGTAAACCATCTAATTCTTGGGCTTAATATGGGTTCTGTGGCCTATAGAATGGACTATGGAAGTGTCAGGCACACAACAGACACACAAGTCCAAACAAACAAACAAAAAAACCTGTACAAAGTACCTCATCTGGATATAATCATTTCCTCACCCTGTCACACTCATCAGTAGTTCTAGTACATTAAAATTGAAAACTTGTACATACTGCTTTAGGCCAAGGAGATATCACCCTAAAATTAAAAATGCATTCTACAGAAATTCACTAAAGACTTTGAGAAGGCCCTCTACACATAATCTCCAATAGAAAATCACACCCAACCAAAGTCCAACCAGTGAACAGCAAAATTATCAATTTTCTGTGCAGATATTAGTGATCTGTGGAGAACTGGGGTAGAATAATGCAAGTGAAATTGAGATACAATGATTCCAAGACACCCAGACAAGAGAGCAGAAAGTCAACTTGAGAACATTGTCATAGAAGACACAGAAAAAGTATATATGTATCCTGGGTATGCAGAAAAGAAGTTCTGCTGTACTCAGAACACCCAGTGAAAGTTGTAAGCCCTCTGAAGGTTATTACAGGTCTCCTGTAATAGATGATAGAGACTAGAAATACTATCTCAGAGAACCTTTCTATCAATACCCTTCAACATCACCACACAGAAATGCTTTGTCACTTGTGACACAGGACTTAGAAGTACTAGGCAGATGATTCTTTATTGGGTGCCCTGGAAATAGACCAAGAAAACAAACGACTGTGGCAGAGGCTAACCATAAGTAGCTAAGACAGGGCTCAAGTTGGCAGAGACTGGCATCTGTAAGGCTTGGTATTAGGGGAAACACCCTAAAGACTCCTGGGCTTTCCACACCCCATTCTTTAGTCAGCTCCAATTAAAGTGATTTATTAGAGTGATGCATGTCGTAAGAATAAATCAAGCATGTCCTGCCTTTCCCTCTGTGAACAGACTCAAAAGCAAGCTATAAAGAATGATATGCCCTGGAGATGGTGGTAGACTTCTTCTTTCTTGATGCAAAGCTCATCTTGTGGAGAACCTTGAAGAGGAAGAAGCTACTTCTCCATTTCCTTTGGAGACCGTCATCACTTGCTACACCATGTGTTCCATGTGTGTGTTCGTTTTGTTCATTTGTTGATGTGCACATGTTTACACATGAAGCCAATCTCAGAATTATCACTGAATCAGCATGGGGAGTGTGGTGATTTGAATGAGAATCCCCTCCTCAGAGGCTCATATGTTGAGACGGTAGAACTGTTTGGGAAGGATTAGGAGGTGTGGCCCTGCTGAAAGACGTGTGATGAGAAGCCATTTTGAACTGTTGAAAGATGTCATTTTGAACTAGTTCTCTCTGTAACTTGCTTGCAGTTTGAGATGTGAGCCCTCAGTTTGACAGGTGTGTCCCTGCTCCATGCCTTCATTCTAACCATCGTGCTATCCTTGACCTACCATCTAGTCATCATACATCATAAGCCTCAGGAACTTTAAGCCCTGCTTCCTTTTTATAGATTGCCTTTTGGTCGTGGTGTTTTACCACAGCAATTAAAAAGTTACAAATACAATATGTAAATTTGGATTTAAGATTTTAGGGAATTAAAAATTATATGCATCCCATTGTTTGGATTTTTTATTGTAAAAGTGCTATTTGTGAAATTAATGAAAAAATCATCAGTGGCCCCTTCTTTATACACCATTAATACATTTCCTTAATATTGATTTATGGTGGACTAAAGACCAAGGTTTTTAAACTCTGTTTCAGACTCTGTAGTAGACATTTCCATTTTGGTTGATCTTGCTGTCACTATTTTTCTCAAGATCTTACCTCCTAACTTACAAGGTTGGTTAAATAGTTATATGTCAGAGAAACAAATGTAGTCACACATAACAAATTTTTTCATCTACAATTGCTTAAATAAAACAATTAAATTCTCACAAAATCTAAAAGTTCATAGCAAGGGATGATCCCACATCCATGAGAATGAGACAGGAGGATTACTGTGAGTTCCAGGCCAGTCTTGCTACTGGATCAATATTAATTAATTAACTAGTTAAGAAAGAAAATAGCAACAAGAAAAAGGGAAGTAAGAAAAGTCATATAAATAAGGCCAATATGTGTGTTATTTTATGAGTTTGAAAATCATGATAAATTTACACTTCACAGGTGTCAACATGCAATTTAGTAGAAGGATTAGACACTCTGAATGGATGTCCTCAAAAGCAGAGTGACTAAAGGCTAGGATAGGACAATAGCCTGGTGCTCCAGGAAACTAGTGATGTCTGGCTGGCCTGAACCTCTGAACTGCATGGCAGTAGGAACAGGTTGAGCAGGTCAGTCTGCTCCCCATCACTGTGCTTATCAAGGAGGACTGATTAAACTTTAACTCCACATTCTAAGACTGTTCAGATGGCTGTGGCTGAGCACATCACGGGTATGTACCATACAGGAAGTGCATTTTCAGAATAGTTGCTACCAGGTATTCAGTAAATAATATCCCTGTCTACTGTAGCAAGACCAAATGTGATACACTTGATGGTTTAGAAAAGCTGAAGTATAGTTTCAAATGGAGCAAAGTTTTCACATAACAAAAGACATTCAAGTGCTTAAAATGCATGTTGCTACTTTGCAATTGTTACATATAAAAATGACTGGAGTAAATAAAGCTTGAGGGTAAAAACATTTTTAAATCATGATGTTATTAAATTACCCTCAAAACTGCAGGTAGCTCCCCTTTATATGAGTTTATTAAACTCTAAATATCAATATCTCATAAAATATAAAAATTCAACTAAATTTGAGTTAGTATTTTTTTAAATACTCATTTAAAAACTTGTGTGTGTTTAGGTATTTTGCCTGCACATATGTATGTGCACTACATGTGTGCAGAGCCTGTGGAGGCCAGAAGAGGGTGTCAGAGTTCCCTGGAACTAGAGTCACAGATAGTTACAAGCTATTGCATGGGTGGCTGCTGGGAACTTAACCTGTGTTCCCTGCAAGATCAGCAAGTGCTTTCAAACATTGAGTCATCTCTCCAGCCCCAAGTTAATATCCTTTAAAGCAAACAACTATCAGTATATGGGTTTTATTTCTGTCCTACACAGGAAAAAAAAGTCAATATAAGTTATATGCCCTGATTTCTGAGATTCTAAGTAAAGTGATTCCTTAAATAATCCAAATTTGACCAGTTATTTGAAAGACATCATAAAGGGAAGGACAACAGAAGCCGTTGTATTACATGTGAGTACTGATACCTTGTGCAATAGACAGTCATGGGGAAGTAGGACTTTGGCCACCATTTCTCTTCCTCTTAAGATATTGAGACTTACATTCCCACTTTTTAGTTATTTTATGACAATTAGTGAAAGAAGATAGGGCAGATAAATTCATGCAGTTTGAGCTGATTAGGTTGAATTTTGTTGTCTAATAGGAGCCCCTGGTGACATCCTAAAAGAAGCAGCACATTCCAAAGAATACCAGGAAAAAACAATGTATTTAAAAAAAAAAAAAAAAGATAGCAAATGACTGTAGGAAGGGCTGAGAGTTGATTGACAGAAACCTAGATTTACTGGGGCTAGAACCCAGACAGGAGTCCTGGTGAGAGAAAGATGAGGAAACAAGGATTACCATAGAGAATATAGGAGAGAAATGTGAATCGACGTGTTCTTCTCTTCTCTCCTGAAACTGCACTAATGGGGTGGGAAAGGAAAGATTTAAAGCATAAACTTCAAAGACCAAGAAGAGAAGATGTGGCGGCTATCAGATTTTGGAAGCTAGAAATGGATGAAAGACTAGGCAGGCTGGAAGGAGCCAGCACTAGGGCTGGCCAGTTGTCTCTCTCCTGTGCTGGCAAAAGACTTGAACTTTCTTCTGGGAAGGTTAAGCATGGAGTTTGCAGGAGTGTGTAGTTTGCACAACCTTTGGTGGCAGCTGGGTCGGGTTGCTGAATCCCAGGGAAGCTGCACAAAATTTATATGACGAAAAGGAAGACCTCCAACACTTTACCCACCAGCCTTGAGAAAACACTTCACCTCTCAGTCTCTGTTCCTTCGTGTGCAGAACATAGGATTCCTTTGGGGGAACACCAACCTGACCAAGAGAGAAAATACACAGCTGCAGGAGGTTGAGGTTTTCTACAGTACCTCATACCCCCAGGACACCTGCCCTGAGAAGTTCCTGCACCTCACACACATGACACTCGTGTGTACCATTCCAAATGACCAAAGCAATCGAGGGAAGCCATGAACATGCCAGAAACAGAACATTATTCCAAAACGCTTGATGGTATTTCAAAGAGAGAAAGTCCAAGGGATCATTAATTTTTTAAGGTTTAGATGAATTTACCAAAACAGGGAGCGTATTAACAAAGGAAGCATTATGCTGCTCTTAAATCTCAATACTTTATACTTTAAAATGATAATTATATTTAATAACTTTGGCCAAAAAAAATGTCATTTATTACATTTAGCAGAGACTAATAAAATGTGGCTTTGAATATCAAAAGATCTAACTGTTAAATTCCACAACTGCAAGCGCTACTTATTTAGAATGGCAGAATCCTGAAGGAAGGGTCATCAGTGGAGAGAGTCATTGAGAAAGTCAAGGGAGATGGCTGCAGGACTGCTCTGACAGGAGTCCTAGGCTGATCCTGTGGGAACATTCCAGAGAGTGTCTGCAACAAACAACAGTTAACAGGCTGCTAAGCAGCTGGATAGAGCCATGAACCCCTCCTTTGGTCTTCTACCACATACTTTGTGGTGTTAGGAGGCTCCTGAAACCACCCTGCTGACTCCACTATAGATATTCTTCATGAAGGACTCTGAGGAGAGAGGGAGGCAGAGAACCCTAGAGCCTCCTTTGTTGGGCAGGTGAGGTGGGAGAAGTATGTCAGATAAAGCTGGGATTGGATGAGTGAGTATTTATTGGATATCTACAAAGTGTGCGTCTTTACCTCCGAAAATGGCTGCATAATGTTTGCGTCTCTTCTGATGAAATAAAAAGATATAAAGAATTGACAATATTAGGGTAAGAGCAAGGAATTAAAAAATAGCTGGAAAACAAAACTAAAGAAATTTCTTAGAAAGTAGAAGAAAAACTTAAAAATCAAATATAAATTACATGAAACATCAGGGGTCAAAATTCACACGAAGGAGAGGGTAGAGGAGAGGGAATCCCTGGACCTGGCTCTGAGTTTCTATGTTCACAAGAACAGACTTTCATTAAAACACAGCATAGGGAAAACTCCAGAACTCTGTGCCAAAGAGACAATTACAAAATTTACTTGGAGTGGAAAAAAAAATCCCAATCTAAGAAAGGATCAAAGAATTGTCAGTCTTTGGAGCAACTGGGAGCTTGAGGATATACAATAAAATGATATTTTTAAGAGGCAAAGAGAAATTTTCTTTAATCATTAAAATGATCTCTTTAGTTGGAAAGAATGGTAAAGGCCTTCACAGGTAAGAATATTTGAAAATAAATATATTTGTTATCTGAAACTAAAAACTCTGAACTATCAGAAGCAACATGATACACAGATTTAAGTATGAAAGACAACAGTTAAGAGACAGGAGAGAGGCCTCCAGCAGCAAAAATCAGAAACTGGGCAAGGGAGGCCTCTTTTGGTTTTATGTCTTGCATAACATGTTGAATTTTAAGGCTAGTCTTACAATTTTGGTCAAAATAAAAATTAATTTCCCACTAACTTATTTTAATTTAGGTACTTAGTTTTATTGGTTTGTTTTAGGGGCTGGTAGTTGTGACAACAGAGAAGGAAGTTGTTGGCTCCTTAAAGCCGGCAGGTCCAGGCAGGAGGAGAGAGAGGACCCTGTTCCACCGGGTCTCTCTGGAGCTGAGTGGAATGGTGAGTGTTGGTGGCCTAAAGAAACACAGGGGCTGGGAGTCTTGTCGAAGCAGGAACTCAACTTTAATGTAACAACATTTTGTTTATATAAACTTGGAGCATAGGGAGGAGGGGTTTTGGTGGGGTGAGATGACATAGGGGTGAGGAAGGGTGATGGAGGGTATGGGGTGACTGACAGGGACAATGGCAAAGCTCTACCTCAGCAACAGCTGAGCAGAGTCAGGGCCAAACAGGTCCTGTTGACTCCCCCTGGTACAGAAGTGACTAAGACAGTTCTCAAACTCGAGCCAGCCTCAGGTTTGTCCTCAAGGCCCAAACTAGGGCTAAAATGGGGCCCAACAGCACCGCACCCCAATGGACTAACCACCCTATCTGGCTCAGAGAACAGGGTTGAGTGGAATGCGTGTGGACAGAGTGAGCCGTGTTGGGGTGGCGGTGTGCCTGACGCATTGGAGGGCACCCCACAGACCACAGCGGGAGGTGCACTTGGGTTGGGTTTGGCCAGGCAGCTGCACCCCTGCCTTCCATGCACAGCTGGCATGGATGGGGGTGGGGAGAGACAAGAGGCTCAACAGGAAGTGTCTACAGATCTGAAAAGGTAGTGCATAGATTTAAAAATAGAGGGGAAAAGAAAGAAATTAGCTATATGAGGGCCTTTGACATTCTCAATCACAACAGAGAAAGAGGGTAACACTCAATTAAAGCATTCCGAGTAGTAAGAGTAGAGGATTAAAAAGTAAGTCTTAACAAACATATGGATAAAGAGAATAAAGATAAACAACACTTGAAGTACTCCCATTCAAGCATTTTTATAGTAGAAATGATCCTACACTGTTGCCAAGGGTCAGGAGACAGGAAAAGCAAGAATTAGACGCAGTCGAATGTTCTAGATGCCGACACTACTGTTCCCATTGCTGTACACTCTCCTGCTTAGACTCACCTATCTCAAGAGCCCCATGAGGGCAGCACTCCCAGCATCCCCTTGTCCAGATTAAGGAAATGGGGTTATTTGCCAAGGTTGTATGTAGCTTTAAACAGGAGTTGCTAAGCACCCAAGAGGGCTAACCTGTGCTACCCGATCCTGATTTAACCTGAGTTCACAAAGTTCTCTTTAATACACATGCCCCTGTTTATGCCATAACAAATAAAGACCAAAAGGCAAGCTATCACAAAAAGATATCCAAGCACCAAAAGGCAGACTGCTACTTCAGGGAACACTAGCGAGCATTCACAAAAAGAGAGAAGAATCTGGGCTTAACACCTAGAAAACAGTCTCCTAAGTAGACAAGAGAAAAATGGGAGCCTGCTGAACTCAGCCTTGGCTAAGACCAGAACAAACAGGGAGGCAAGAGGATGCCTTTTTAAGAATTATATTCATACCCTGTGAAATGAATGTGCTGAAACAGTCATCAATCAATTGCTCTCTTTTCATCCGACCCAAGAGGCTAACATCCACTTCCTCCTTTCATATAAAGCTAGATCACCAAAATTTATCATTTTGAGAGATGCTACTTCAATCAATGTTAGCTGAAGAAAAAATATGTATAAAAGCCATTCCGTGCTATCTATAGCCCAAGTATTCATGTATTCAATAAATATATTAAATCATACGTTCACTGGTTAAGCATAGTGGACAATCTCACCTACAGTGATACCAAGAGGTAAATGAAATGCAGCCACAGGGGAATGGTGCTGTCTCACTGGGGTGGTAAAGGTGATTATACTCAGATGATAGATGTTCTGCTGTGAAGACTGGGACCAATAAGATGTGGCCACATCGCGGGAAATGTAGAGTATTTATAGGGAAAGTCGAATTTTGTGTCTCAGAGAATAACGACTCTCCCAGAAGGACCTGTGAGAGGGAAGCAGGTAGGCTGAATACAGTGTCTTCTAATTCCACACTCCTGGCTGACACGGCTGTGCCTTAACTTCACAAATCAATGCCAATGACTTCAAACTTCAGAACTTTGATTTTACAAAACTGCGTGTTAATTGCAAGTGTCTGCTTTCACCAGGTTTTATGCTCCATCAACTGGATATTTCACACTCCCAATCAGTATCGTTCATGAAGTAAACATAACCCTGCAATCAAAATCCATAGACCCAGTTTTTCCTCTTCCATTGCATTCTAGGCATTTTCTCCTCAAAAGGATCTCCTCTTGATATTGCAAGGAAAATTTCCAAGTGACACAAAATGTTGCCTCCAAAACCAATAATGTGTCTAAAATTATCTTTCTGGTATTTCTCCGAACTTTCTCAACTGCATGATTGGAAACAGCCTAATCACATGCTTAGACAGAGTGTCTTTTCCTCTGACTCTTCCAGTGTCCCACCCCATATAGATGTGCTGAGATGTAACTTGCAAGAGAAGGAAAATGAAGTCCGGATATGGTGTCTGATGAGCTTTGACAGATATGGGCATGCATGTAAATGCCGCTCTAAGCAAAATCAAGTACATTTAGCAACCAAAAGTTCTCTGTGCTGTTTTTGTTTGGCGGTGGTGGTGCTAGAGGCAGGGTCTCACTAAGTGGTACCGACTGGTCTCCAGCTTGAGAACCCTCTGCTTCCATCCCAGAGAGATAGGACCACAGGCATACACCACAACGCCCAGCCTTGCTGTCTTTATTCTTACACTCTAGTCATCCAGGCTACCTTACCAAGCACTCAAGAAATCTAGTCTGTGCTCAAAGAGAATGGTATTCAAATAAGTAGCTAAACAGCACATAAGCTAACCATTTAAATTCTGTCTTTAGTTTCTTTGTACACACAGTAGTAATTTTAGCATGGGATAAGTATTAAAAACATTAAGGACACTAAACACATTTGGTAAGCATTTTGTTTCTTTTTTAGATGAAGAACACACACAATTCTTCATATAAATGAAGCATAAATCCAAAACAGAATTACCCAACTAAAACCCATAGAACAATTTAAAATAAAGCAGCACACACAGATTCATTCATAAATGAGGAAAGGACGTTTAAGGGAGACTCTTCATGAGAAGTCTAGAGAATGTTGTAAGAAGGATGTGTAGAAGATATGAAGGAAGGATCACACTCTGTGTGTGTGTGTGTGTGTGTGTGTGTGTGTGTGTGTGTGTGTGTTGGGAGCAGATTAAAGGCTAGACATTTGTAAATGCTTAATGAAATATTAAGTAAAAGTTGAATTGAAATTGACTACCCATTAGGTAGCTGCTGGGTGTGAATGTCTCAGATTTCCAAGCTGAGACCCACAGAGCTCAAGGGAACTCCTACCTTAACGTTGTCAGGAAGATGTTGTGTGTGACCAGCTGACGCTGACTGTGAATGGAAAGGCTGAGCTCCTTTGCTTGGATGATTCTCACCACTGAATGAAATGTGGGTTTGTTAGGCAAACAATTGCTTCATGCTGTACCTGTCAACACTTGCAGGGGTGACCCCAGACTGACATTAAATCTGTACTCAGACCTCTTACCATCTGTCTGACTTTACTAACACTCATTTAATTTAATGCCTGAGCAATGGTGAGAGAAACTGCATTAAAAAGCTTTTTCAGGTCCCCAAATCTCCTCCTAGTAGTAGCTGGATATTCATAGATAATTTATTTATGCAACACAAGCATTCTTCATTTCCTGTGAGCGTTAGCATCTGTTTCTGAACTTCACTTGGAATTCCAGTACATCAGTGTGCCCAAGGACCTCCCACTCGGAACTTCTTTTCTTACATCAACAAACTACCCAGTCCAATTCAAACATTTATTCAAGACACGTTTATTGAAAGAGTATGAATGCATCATGACTAAGTCTTATTTACTTACTAACCTCTCAAATACAAGATGAGTATCAGCATTCAAACGCACACACCACTGAGAACACTGGATCATGAGAAAGATCTCACTTTTAGAAGAAAGAAGTTTTGTTCTGTCGACGTTCAAATGAAACTGCTGTTTTCCCAAATGTAAACCATGTCTTTCTTGGGACTGGAGAATCAGCTGAGTGGTTAAGGGTACTGACTGTTTCTTCCGGAGGAGCCAGGTTAGTTTCCCATTACAGATGTGGCAGCTCACCACCTTCCAGAATTCCAATTTCCAGAGATCGAATGCTCTCTTCTCACTATTGCGGGCCCTGAACCCACATGGTGCAGATATACATCCAGGCAAACATTTATACAAATAAAATAAAAATAAATAAATATGCGATTTTTTTTTTACCAAAGCTATCATCAAATATTTTCTTTATCCAACGATTTGAGGAAGAGAAAGACTTAGCTATCATTTAAGATAGAAATACACATGAGCAAGTCAAAGAACTAAATTCATAGGAAGGGAAATAAGACAAACAAAAGACAGAGATAACAAAAACAAGGAAAATCAAATAGATGAAACATGGATTAAATTGTGGAGGGAAAAGGAAAGGTGTAGAGTGCAAATAAAAGGAATTAAAACCCCACACTATGAGATAACCAATCAACAGTGATTGTAGAAGCCTAAAGAAATCATGGAATTTGTGTCTCATTTTTCTACCAGCTAGGCAGGACCTTCAATTAAAGTGTCATCAAATAGAGGCAAGATTGCTTATTTTCAAATTTTGATACATTTTTAAAGATTTATTTATTTATTTTATGTATATGAGTGCTCTATCTGTGCTCTTCCTTCCTGTGCACTGGCTGCTCTTCCAGAGGTTCTAAGTTCAATTCCCAGCAACCACATGGTGACTTACAACCATTTGTAATGGGATCTGATGCCCTCTTCTGGTGGGTGAAGACAGCAGAATATATATAATATTAATAATTATATATAATAATATATAATTTTAATAATATATATATAATTTTTTTAAAAAGAAATTAAAGTTAAAGACATTGTAAAAGTTGTATTGTTTTAAATTGTGTAAAATAATTTCCCACAATAACTATTTCACAAATTTAGTAAGAAAGTCAATATTGGTTTTTGGCAAATCCTCTCATTTCTAACACAAAACAAGGCAGGGATTTTTCACATTTGCTTCTGCGTCTGCTCTATAGTAATGCATCATTTGGTTGAAATACTTAAAGACAATCTGATGTCACACAGATACAAATTGGAAAGGGTTGAAGTATTTTAATAGCCTTTCTCTAGTAATTGTGAATAATCTTTTAATATGACACTAAATCTCATTAGTGTTCAGCCTCATAGAGATTACCTCTAATGAGAAGTAATATGTTAGGAGAAGATTTTATTCACTGTTGTATTGCAATTCTTTTCCTGCCTTAAAGAAGTGATTTTCTAAATTTATGAATAATTATGTAACATCATTCATTGGTCATTAGGAAAATGGTTCCCTGCATCATCCAGATGTTGGCATATTTCATTATCCATTATCAAATTATGATATATTTTAGTTGCATGTTTTTCCAAATTGTAACTTATTTTCAGGGGTTGGTGAGATGGCTCAGTGGTTTAAAGCCCTGGCTCTTCTTGTAGAGGGCCTGAATTCAGTTCTTAGCATCCACACTGTAGCTAACAACCATCTATAACCATCTGTCCCAGGGGATCTGACACCCTCTTCTGACCTCCTTAGGCATTGGGCATACACGGGCACAAACAACACAGGCAAAACACTCATATGCATAAAGTACATTTTAAATGGTGTTTCATGGATTGGGGAGTGGCTGAGCCAGTTTGCAACTGAAACAATTGCAATTACACTTTCCTTCAAGACAGCATCACATTTTGGTATAGAACAGACACGATTTGTACATGCTTCCCATTGTCCAAAAATACAAGGATTACAACTTTAATAAGTGGATATTTTATAATGCTTCATCAGTGATATTCTTAACTGGGAGTCTGGCAATGATAAATGCTACAGGAACTAAACATTATAGCTTGATGGGTTGGGTTAATAAATGATAAGACTCCAAGAGTGTTGCCCATGACTACTTTTGTGACCTCAGTATAAATGTCAACATAGTACAAGAGGCAAATAACATCTTAGTTTTACATCCTAAGCCTTTAAACTTTTCAGACTCCATAGAAGGGGTAAAAATAAAAATGTTTGATAGAGTACAGATTAAGACCCAGCAGAAAAAGATTGGAGAGATGGCTCAGCCATTAAAGGCCACGTTCACAAGTAAAAGTATAAGAACCAGCATAAGATGATTTCTAACATATCTTGGGCAATCATTGGATCTCCCCAAGTCACCAAAGTGACTGCCTAGCCCAATATGGTGCATTGGAAGAGAGCTAATCAAAGTATCATTTCAAACAAACCCAAAGAACACCCAAATGTAGTGGAATGGTGTCTGTTAAATTTCTACCAATAGATAAAGCTAAAAGGCAACCGAAATTTCATTCTTTTAAAAACAGTTATTGGGCTGAAACCAAATGGAAGCCCTGATCTGCTGTGATGGAGCTGTGTTCCCCTTTTAGGTGGCAGCAGCTTCTTGTAGCCAAGACATGTGCTTCACTTTCTAGAAGAATTGTGAAGTGTAAACAAATGCCTGCAGGTGCCTTTTAAAAGATAAAATTAACATAGTTTTATTTTTATTTGGTCTGGGGAACTTATCTCCTCCAAAAGAAAAAGAGAAAAGAAAGAGAGGGAGAAAAAAAAGATTAAGCCCTGGCTGTTGGGATTGGTTTGAAGTATACTAAAAATATGGCCGGGCGAGCAATTTTACGATGAATTATGAGAAGAGCAATTTAGCTCTTTCCTTTGATACTGCATGAAGCTCTGAAAGAAATTAACGTTCCACTGCAAAGCTTGTTGAGTGGCTTCATGACAAGAACAGTGGAGCTGGAGAGTGAGGACAAGACTGTAAATAATTATCAACTTGTTTCTAGCAATGACTAGCCCCTTAGCTCTGTACTAAACATTAAGCAACACTAGTCTTCCTTAATGCAACACAGGTAAGAATTGTTTACTTAGTCACGCAATTCCATGGGGGGTGGTGAAGAATCTTACAATAATCACATGGGGCATAAAACTAAGTTTTCTATCTGTCCCTCTTTGGGGACATCCATCAACACAAGTCAAATAAAATATGACTTGATTCAGAATATTGTGATAACATCTACCAATGGCAAATATAGATGTACAACCCTTGTAGATCTTCTAGCAACTTCCGTATGACTAGCAATTGGTTCTTGGCTTTGTCAGTCCCCAGATGGAGACAAGGACAAGATTTAAATTTAACATCCTGGGCCATGTCTAATTTTGCCCATCTGCACTTTCATCTGAAGTATCTTCACAGGATTTATTTAGGATTGCCCTTTTGCAGTAATGTGTACATAAATAAACATCTCCCTGTGACGGCTTTTTGTCTGACCAGGAGTTTCTCAGTTTAGTGTTGCTATGATGGCACCAACGGGGATGCTTAGGAGTCAACCTTCACCTTGGGCTGCAGTGTGAAAGCTAGGAGCCATGCATCTCTGTACCAAAGCTCTGCGTAGTGATGACCTACAAGAAGAGCAGTAGAGGAGGGCCGACTATATCCCAGGACACATACTGCATGTGTGGAGAAGCAGCTGGCACACAGTAGTCTGCTGTACAGCGCAGCTGTGATTAGTGATCCACCATCCCAGCACAATGCACTTTGGGAGATCTAAGAAACTGTCATCTATTCATTTCTTAAATTTCATACTCCATTGTCTGTGCCCTGCGCAATCGTCTCGCCAGCAAGAACGCACGCGGGCACCAGGATCCTTCTGCAGCAAGCGTTTGTTGCAATGAAAGGAGGAAGAGAGGGAGCCCCAAGATGGCACTGCTTTATATACACCCTAGGGTGGCGTGGACATATCTGATTGGCTGCTTGCTCAAAACCCCGTATGACGCCCCGGGCTGGGCAGTGACTTGGCGCGTTTTCACCACTTGCACATGCGCAATTTACTTGTTTACCCACGGGAGTGGCGGGTGCCAACGCCATCTTGTAATGGCGAATGCTGTCACCGCTCGCCGCGGCTCTCTACAAGAAAAGGTGTGTACCTTATTTTTGAGAAATAAATTCACTTCTCCATTACAGAAGTGAAATTAGAACAGATCTTCCAGCCCCCAGAAGCATCTGCTAGCTCCTGTCACCTTATCTCTACACCTCATTCAGAGCCCTAGCAGTGTCCTGCCATGAAACACCATCAGGGGCTCTAACCTGGAGGTGAGTGCTTCAGGCTGCCAGCTGAACTCACAAGAACACAATCAACACCAGGTTGGTAAGCGTGGCTCTCATTCTTAATTGCAGGTGAGAACACATTTAAAACAGTTTCATTTCTATTCTGAACGTCCCAAGGTAAATAACAAGTGCTGGGAAGAAGTGGAAATTAGTGTAAAACTAAAACAAAAACAAACAAGCAAAAAAAAAAAAAAAAAAAAAAAAACAACAAAAACCAAAACAGTCTTTCACCTTCAGAGAAGGAAGTCCTGGAAGAAAATATGGAACGTTGTGTTGTTGTCTTCTCATACGGAACACTATTTTAAGCAAAACCAGAACAAGAATGAATTAGTTTTAAATGACACAACCTATAATCACCTTAGAAGAGTCTTAATTGATGAGTATTGTCTTAATGCTTCACGAATAGAGGAAGACAAATCCCACTGTGGGCAACACCAATTCCCAAGGCAGGGGTCCTGAGTGGTATAGAGGTTTACACACCCACCTTTACACACATACTCCTGGTTTCCAAACATTCCTGCTTCTCTAGTCCACTCTTGAACTGGCCTCTCCAAAGACCATGGAGCATCTTACGATTAAGTCCCCAGGAGTGGTATCTACTACACTTCCAATGCAGTTCCACTGAATTAATCTGTTTCTGACTACCCAATGTCCACAGCTACTCACTTTACAGATATATCATTAACCTTATTCTCTTCTCCCTTCCTCAAAAGCCATATTCATTTGACGACGTCGACAGTCTCCTTTCTGTAAGGTGAGCTTTCACCTTACTTTGTCGTCCTTGGCTTTGACCTAAGCTCCTGTTACATACACATCGTCAGCCACCAGTGACTATCTCCACTCATGTTTCTAAATAGTGTACTTAGAAAACGACTTTTAAGTTGATCCCAAATGATGACACTTGGCGTTACTTTTTCTTATTTTCTAGATGTAATTTTACAAATCAAATATCTATCTGCAGGTGTGTCTGTGTGTCTGTCTGTCTGATCAAACATAACATATTGCTCATTCTTTACCTTTCTGGATGGAACCATATTGAAAGTCTTTCTGTAGGTTAAAGGTCTGCAATTTAATGTGATTCTCTTCAAAGACATTAGTCTAATAGGCTCCTTTGTACTGCACCTCCGTTTCTGGGGTTCACTTTGGCGATCACCCTCATTATTCCCTCTGGGGATTTCCTCAGTGAAAAAGACTAAATTTCTTCAGTTTTCCCACATCCACCTTATATAAATGAACTGCAATCTACCTTTGCAGCTTCCAACAGAGACTCTTGCTGCAAATCACTCTGGCTTAGCATCACATTTCTCTCGCCCCTTGAGTATAGACTTCATGAATCTAAACACATCTCGCCTACTGGAACTCAAATCTTAGTCTCATTCCAATATCACCTTACTTTTAACTACCTTTCCCATGAATAGTCTTTCATGTTGTTTAGATACCTTTGAAGGCTTTTTAAAATATCTGATTTTTTTTCATTAAGGAAAGTATAGAAATTTATTTATTGTAAACAATAAAGAATAACTGCTGCTACTTTTTATGGCTTTTTTTTTTAACGTTCTGAATCCTGACTCAGATAGCATCATTTAATCCTTCCTTCTTTAAACCAGCTCTGATGCACAGATGTGGGCCACCCTTTCAGATTTCCTTTCCACTTCAGCACCACTCACGACTCAGGCCACGGTGCACTGTGCTCCTGTCTGTCTCCTGCGAAGACTCAATTTCACCAGAATGGAAACTGATGAAAGACACAGAGACATTTCATACATGGTTTAATTCCAGGACTAGACTTGAATTTCTTTACATCTCTAGCAATGAAATCTCTCATATCCACTAATCCCCAACAGCTTGGTGGTCACACTGAAAGTGGGATGCTTTGAGGCATGGGTCCTGTGCTCACAGGATTGTACAATCTAAGCACCCAGGCAAGAAAATGTCTCTCATCATTGGATCACAAGCAACGATCCTGCTGCTGGCTGAATTTGTGTTAAAATGACCCTGCACTTTTGTGGTTTTTTGTTTGTTTGTTTTTGTTTGTTTGGTTTGGTTTGGTTTGGTTTGGTTTGGTTTGGTTTGGTTTGGTTTTTTTGTTTTTTTGGTTTGGGATAGAAAAAGAAATCATTCTTGAAACCTCTACTGTTCTCTAAATGTTCTCTCTCCGTGACTCCTCCGTTTTGCTAACCTATTGCTGAAAGTCAATTCAAGATGCTTAAAAATAAACTTTTTTTTCAGATGATGCCTTCTGTGCCTTAGATGATTTCAGATAATGCCCCCCAAAGCTCCTAAAACCATAAAATTTCTGTGTTGTTGAGGGATTCTATTACACTGGATTTTCTTCTCTTGTATAATGGAACAAGAGCAAGAAATACACTGTTCTTAGACTTACAAAATCCCCTTATTCATATAAGGGGAAGTGGACAACAAAGGGTATACTCCCATCTGACCCTATTTACCAAAAAAAAAAAAGCGATTAGAATTTTAAAAAAGATATACAGCACTAACATCTAGTGAGGGGAAAATTCATAGTTCAGAGAATTATAAACTTTTGTGAGTGAGGGGTAAATGAGTTAGGTCTACTCGTGTATCTTCAAACAGGACATACTTAGTTAAGCTTTCTATGAGTGTGCTGCGAAGTCATTTGGTTTAAATGATTTAAAAAACATAAGATGAGATTTATGGAAATGTAGCAATTCAGTAACAATGGACACCTTGACAGGAGTGTTCCTGTTTTAACTTTGCTTAAAGGTTAATTCCTGCTTCTTAAGCCTTCCTTAGCCTTGTTACATTGTAATTAAGTAAAAAGATTGTTCTGAACTTTAATTCCTGTGTCAAATTAGAAAAGAAGAAAACCTCATTTCATTAAGCAGAGAAAAAAATTCTCTTCGTATCTTGACAGAAAAAAAATGGATGAAAGGAGGCTGGGTTTTTCTTAATGTTTCATCTTACTTCCATGTAGCGGTTGTTTCTCTTTCATTTATCTTGAGATGGGGATAAAGGCATCGTACCAAACACTTATTTTCCTAACTTGTATTCTATGTAGTATTACTCAGAGGAGCTACTCAACATGTAGGAATTCACATTTATCCACTCTTCCTTAAATACTGACTTAAGTATATCTGTGAGTTAAATAGAATTATCTTTTCAACTACATGTCATTTTTCCAAATAAAATAATACATTAATACACACAGTTTAATTTTCTTGGTTTAAATACAGGCCAGAATATTTGCTGAAAGCCTACTGTATGGTCTAACAACTTAAGATGACTTCATGAGAACTGTGGGTGGATTGTACAGATATTTTTTACTTTGCCAACATAAAGCATAATAGATGCTAAGCAACTGCAATGGCTCCTGCTGAACCTGGTTCCTATTCATTTCTACCCAGGGTCGTCTGTTCCCATAATGTACTGGAGGCACTCTCTATAACAACACAGTATGACCAAGACTAGTATTTTGCAATGAAGACCCCAGGAGGATTTTTGCTGGGACCAAGTAGTGGGCCCAACTGTCCACCATCTCTTAAAAACAAATCCGGGTCTCAGTGCCCTCGAGTTCTAGTGAGTATACAGGAAGACATAGCATTATAGGAGCCAGTAGGAGTGACCAGCATGGGGGACCCATTAGTAAGCACACACCCTTACTGACAGCATCCCTAGCAGAGACTTAGCTTGAGCTAAGGGATGTTTTTTACTATTGACCTTAGGACATAGCTTATTTACTGAAGACATTTGCATTATTTGGCTTTCCAGTTTCATATATGATGTACAATGGGCTGAGATATTTTATCCCCAACAACACTGATTCGTTCATCTCCATCTATTTTGCTACTAAAGTAGAACCTTTGTGACTATTGTTTCAGACTCTCAACAAAAGACAATGCCTAGAGACAACACTCTTCCTTGGAAAGAAGCCATGTTTTCCATCTTAGACTACCTTGCCACACAGCCAAGCTATATCACTCCTCAATAATTGCCCAAAAGACCCATGTTAACAAGCCAGAGACACATGTCAATGTTTATTGCAGCACTATTCACAATAGCTAAACTATGGAGCCAGACTAGGTGCTCAAGACATAGGCATGGATAGAGGAGCTACGGTTCATAGACATGGAGGAATTTCTCTCAACTGTAAGAATGAAGTTATATGGTCTGAAGGAAAATGGGTGAAACTAGAGATAGTTGTATCAAATAAATTAAGTTGATTTCAGAAATGTAAATCAGTGTTTTTGCTCAGTTTGGGGCCCTTAACATTATGGATACTATAGAATCACATGTTTACCAGCAACACGAAATTCAGACAAGTACACTGGCAAGTGGCCCATACAGATGTGCTGCCAGGGTCATGTGTCTGAGGACATAGATGCTTTGCAGTAGAGACTTTTCTAAATCTTGATCTAAATGACATCAACAGACATTAACTACCTTTTTTTCTGTCTGAATTCCTTTCTTATTAAATTATTTTATTTATTTACATTCCAAATGTTGCCCCCTTTCCCTATCCTCCCTCCTCAAGTTCTTCACTCCATCCCACCTCCCTTTTGCTTCTGAGAGGATGCTCCCCCACCCAAGCCCCACCCCTCTCACCCGCCCACCACCCACCCACCCTCACCCTCCCAGCATCCCCCTTCCCTGGGGCATCAAGTTTCTACAAGATTAGGCACATCCTCTCCCACTGAGGCTAGACAAGGCTGCCCTCTGCTACATATGTGCCAAGGGCTACAGACAAGCCCATGTATGCTTTTTGGTTGGTGGCTTAGTCTCTGAGTTAGCTGATATTGTTGTTCATTCTGTGGGGTTGCTATCCTTCAGTCCCTCCCCTAACTATTGGGTTCCCAACCTCAGTCCAATGGTTAGCTGTAAGTATCTGCATGTGTCTTAGTCAGCTGCTGGTAGAGTCTCTCAGAAGATAGCCATGCTAGACTCCAGTTAACTACCCTCTTTATCTCTTATTTAAACAGAATTTCCTAATCTGCAAACACAATGCATTAGGCCAAACTCTGCTTTTAATCAACATATGTATTAGCTAAGTAGTTCTTTTTAAAATAATGAAGTAGGGGCTGGAGAGATGGCTCAGTCATTAAGAGCACTGGCTGCTCTTGCTGAGATCCCAGGTTCAGTTCCCAGCACCCACATGAATGCTCGCAACCATCGGTAACTCCAGTTCCAGAGGGTTCAGTGCTTTCTTGTGGCTTCCACAGGCCAGGCACACTCACGGTGCACATATACACATACAGGCAAACACTCACATACATAAAACAAATATATCTTTAGAAAATAATAAATGAGGAGAGGAGCTGGAGAGATGCATCATGGGTTAAGAATGTTGGACTCTCAGCATCCAGCTCAGGTAGCTCACCAGAGCCTGAATCCAGTCTTTTCTTGATCCCCTCAGTCACCTACACACATGGCAAACATACACAACATACATGCACACACACACACACCACACATATCACACACACACAACACATACACCACACACACCACACACTATACACATATACAACATACCACACATACACACACTATACACATACCACAATCATGTACCACACACACACCACACACATACCATAGTCATATAGCACACACACACTATACACATACCACCCACGTTCACACACCACCCACACACTCATCATACATACAGATGAATACATGGATAAAGGTTGAAACAATAGTGAAAATGATAATAAACAATCCTGTGTTCTGACCTCTTTTGCAAGGGACTTTTGTAAGGGAATACATCATTTAAAAATAGGCATGTGAGGGTTTTTTTTTTTTCTTTTCTCTCAGGAAGAGTTAACAGAGGGCAGACATTTCCACTGTCACTCTCTCTCTTTTTTTTTTAATGCTCTACTTTATCTGCCAACTGTTCTTAGTAAAGAAAGAAGGCAGATTACAGAGTCAGCTGAAAACCCAGGCAGGCTAGGTGGGACCTCAGCTACTTATAGGCAGCCACTCCCATGGGGAGATAAAAAGACAGCTAACACAGAAAACTCCAGACAGAAGCAAGTTTAACCTTTTCCTCTCCAGAGGCAACCAGTCAGCAGACTTTGTCTTCATCTTGAAGTTGGTCAGAAATCATTGCTTTCCTTGTTCCAAAGCAGATATATGGAAAGTCCTTTTTTGAAAGTCTATTGTAAACCTAATCTGATGTTTAAAATTCTAATGTGTGCCAGTGGTGTGTGTGTGTGTGTGTGTGTGTGTGTGTGTGTGTGTGTGTGTGTGT
>JANHMN010000001.1:93731335-93755781 GCA_030674055.1 Rhabdomys pumilio
TGTGTGTGTGTGTGTGTGTGTGTGTGTGTGTGTGTGTGTGTGTGTGTTTGGCTGTGTCTCTGTGTGTGCCCTCTCAGCTAGTCAGCCAGGGAGTTCCCAGCATCCTCTTGACTCTACTTTCTAAGGCTGGGATTGCAGACCAGAGCAGCTATGCCCAACTTTTTACATGGGTGCTGGAGATTTGAACTTAGGTCCTTGTGTTTGCTAGTCATTTCCCCAGCCTTATTTAGAGTGCTATACTTCAGGCACATGATACAGGTGGCCCTATGTATCCACAGGGTCCTTAGCCACTTTGGCCATTCATAGGTCAAAAATGTTTTGGTTTTGTCTTAAAGTATCTATACTGAGTTTATAATGGGATTTTTCTATAAGTAGCATTTGGCTGTATTAAGTAAAGTACAAAAGTCAATGTCCAAGAGCAGAAAGTAGCGTGAGATGGAGAGGCCAGTGAATGAGAGTTTCTTCTCCATCCCACCAGTAAACTGTGCACAAAGGCAAAGGCAATGGTTTTCAGAAAAGTACTCCTCTTAAGGGAGTGAAATAGCTTGGCAATCTTAAGAGCTCATGCACCTCATTCTGACTCCTGCAGTTACTTTGCACATACCTGTAATCCCAGCTCTGAGAAGACATAGGAGAGACCTTAGGGGATCAGCGGCTGGACATTCTAGTCACGCCAGGTTCCTTCACATGCTGTTTTGAAATTGTAAGGTTAGAAGTGATTGAGGGAGACACCTGATGTCCTCTCCTGGCCTCAGCACTCATATGCATGTGACTATGTGTGTGCCCCACCCATGTGAACATGTGTGCACACACACACACACACACACACACACACACACACACACACACAGGGGCACACATACAGAGACTCAGGTCCATACACAAGGACAGCTGTTATTCCACATGTCAGACACCATACTCATTAGCTCAGTTAATTTTTTACAACTGTGCATAAAATCAACACTATGAAGAAACTGGAAATTTGCCGGGCAGTGGCGGTGCACTTCTTTAATCCCAGCACTTGGGAGGCAGAGGCAGGCAGATTTCTGAGTTTGAGGCCAGCCTGGTCTACAGACTGAGTTCCAGGACAGCCAGGACTACACAGAGAAACCCTGACTTGAACCCCCCCCCCCCCAAAAAAAAAAAGAAACTGGAAATTAGGCAGACTACAAAGCCGTGGTAGAATAGCAAAGGTCTCTTCTATCTTAACATAACCTCCTGCACAGAGTCATACCTTAAAATGAGCCAACTTGCCTTTGGCATCAGTCTGCAATAGCCAAAAGAACATGATATGAAAATTCAATAAGCAGTCCTGAACAGTTGTGGGTCCTTTCCCCGTGCACCACCCTCATTTCAAGCCTCTGTGGTCCCACGTGTACTGCCCTGTCCCCAAAGCCCAAAGTAAACCATTTAAAGTAGACACAGACTTTTCTCAGGGATTAAAGCACACCATGGTTCAGTTGCCCAGTTCTTCAAATGCTCAGATTTTTCCAGCTAAATGTCTATTCCTGGGATGTCTCCATTAGGTTACCCTGACTCTCTCAGTTTCTCTGCTGAAGTACTGAAGTGTTCAGTAGCTCCAGCCATGGCTGCTCCTTGTTCTGGCCACTGATACACTGTGGAGTCTCCACTCTCTCCACAACGTTGGTCTCCCAAACATTGCTGTCTTCACTGATTGTATGCAGAAACCTATGCGACAGAAACATTTTGTGTATGCGTTTAAATCGTCGCACACCGTTACACTGCTTCACTATAAGGACTGGGAAGTTTTCTGACATTTTGGAAATCGTTAACAGCGGCTACTGAGGGGCTCTGAGCTTCTTTTGTAACACAGCTAAAATCCACTGTCTGCGTGATTAGCACTTGTCTTGACCTAGATTTCAAGAGCCCCAAAGATAGGCTTCATTTCTAGGTCCAGTGTGATTTGAGTGTGGCTTGCTTTTATTCTGACTAAGCAATATAAACTCAAAGCTGTGCTCCTGAGAGAGAGGATGATTACTGATGACTGCCATCAAGGACCAGATTGAAAACCAACCTAGGTGCCTGCAAACCCACATTTGGGCCACAGGAATTTCCTGCACCCTACACAGCATGCAGCACCTCTGATCAGCATCTCCTTCTAGAAACATGAATCTGCTTTTCAAACGGTCTGTCAGCATTGCTTTCCAAAGACTAAGAAGAACAGAGGTATGCAGTGTGGATCGACAATAATGCCCGTGCATGTTCAAACTTGATGGTGTGCTATATCGGCGCTCACATGATATTTATTGGAGTGAATTATGACACAAGTCTACGAATGGTATTTCACCTGCAGTCCAGAAAGTGTCTGTACCTCCAAATACTTGAGAATCAGAGATAGACTCACAGGGTCAGCCACTGGGTGACACAGAAGGAAGGTTCTGACCTGCGGAGACAGGCAGCAGAAATAAAGGGCAGCGGTGTATCTTAAGCCCTGATGTGAGATGGAAACACCAGCTAGCACAGCAGAGCAAATGAGAGGCGATTTCTGTCCAAAGCTCCATGCCACTGCCGTATGAATTTTGTACCTTTAATTTCCATTTACTGTCTATCCTCAGCAGTGAAGTTGAGTGACAGGGCAAGTGAACATGCTTGCATATGCTTATATAGCTGATGGCTTGGGAGCGGTGTTATGGGGTTGATCAGCCCAGATTTAAGAGCTTTCTCATCCAAACTTTGGGAGAGCAAAGAAGAGAACTGGAGGAAACCAAGACAATGCGTGGCAGGTTTTGTGATTTGTCAGAAGCAGCAAATTTGAAAGACACACCTCTTCTATTTCCAGGTCTTATTCTATTTGAATTCATGTACTGAAATCTAAGCCTTTGACATCTGATTTTGCTCACATAGTTTGAAAAGAGTTGGTGTCTGACTCTCAGCTCTGAGCTCTTGGCTCCCCGAATAAAACTGGTGACAGATGCAAAGTTCATACACCAGAATCCTCAAAAGTTCATACACTTGAGCCCCTGAAAGTTCATACACTTGAGCCCCTGAAAGTTCATACACATGAGCTCCTGGGGGGAGGGGGTGGGCTTCCTAGGGAAGGATCAAAATCCTAACAAAATTCTCAACAGAGCTAATAACACAAAAACTGCTTAACCTTAGCACTCATTGCTCCTAACTATAATAGAAGAGGCTGCACTGCACCACTCTAGAAAGGGAAATGCTCCCTCTGTGAGCGACTCCAGGAGCCATGCTCCCTCCCAGGGAAAGCTGCACCATGATAGATTCCGTCATGTCAAGCCCCCGAGTTCTGAGCACTGCCTGTGAGATGGGCTAGGCTGAAGAAGTCCACAAACACAGCTCTGAATCCTCACGTCCTGCTGATTAGCACTAAAGGTGTACTATAGACCTTATGGGTTACTTATACAAACTCCCACCAAGCAGAGTGGAGCGTTGTATTGGTTCCTCTGCCATTGGATTGCTTAGATTGCTAGTTAATAAAACTTATGCAAGCCATCTCACCATTCCTGGTAACACTGTTGAAAACAGTATCTTTTTAATATCAAGTGTATCATTTCAGTACCATTGGAAACGGAAATACTTGTGTTATGCTGGGGTCAAAGGAGTGCTAATATTCTAATAGTAGCTTTTCTTTATTTGTGTACTGGTACAAGATATAAGTAGCAGATTCTAAGAAAGAAGTTGTATTTAGAACACTCTCTCATTAGCTAGTTCTTTTAACAACCCGATTTCCCCCTGTCTAATATTACCTAGAATGCTTATGAAATAGTTGATATTTATAGTTGCAGCGAACCAAGTATTTTCAGAGATGAAGTCAGAGTAATACTGCATTAAAATAAAGAATGTTTTACAGGTTGTTTGATTGTTTCTATTACCTATGACAGATACTTACCTTTAATGTATATATGAAATATATTATTATATATATTATTTTACATACATTATTATGTATATGTAATTTTTTCACTAGCTTTCCTACAGGAGCCAGGAGAGAACACTCTGCATCTAAGGCATTGTTCTGTATGCCCATATTAGCACAACTTTGGACATGACATCATGAGGCCTGAGAGGTTCATGTCCTAAGAAATAAACTTTCAAATATTCAAAATTTCAAATATTCAAAAAGTCAAATATTCCACCACAGCTGGAAGAGAAAAGTTAACCTTCCTCTACCATCCTATGCCTACATTAACAAAATAGGATGTCTCCAGACTAAACCTAGAGAAGCCCCTGGATATACTCTTTCCGAGTTAAGACTCAGCTTGCTTAATTGTGTCTTTGTACAAATGCCATCTGCCCACACTGTAAAGCTGTTCTCAGAAAACTGGGCCAGACAGATACCAACATGCATGAATCTTGAGGAATTCAGAAGAATATGTACAAATGCATCAAAAAATATTTGCTTGACTATGTAATTGAAAGTGGGGAGAACACCAGTTGTCCCTGAAATTTGAGACGTTGAGACGTTATAACTATTTCCTACAGCTCTCCGCCCCCCAGAAATATCTTTGTTTTTATTTTAAATTTAAATGCACTTTATTTTTAGACAATCCACATGACATGAGTTTTTTTTTTTTCTTAAAAAAAACAATGCTTTGGGGTTGGGGATTTAGCTCAGTGGTAGAAGGCTTGCCTAGCAAGCACAAGGCCCTGGGTTCGGTCCTCAGCTCTGAGAAAACAAAAACAAAAACAATGCTTCCACTCCAAATATATCATGGT
Organism: Rhabdomys pumilio; assembly: GCA_030674055.1. Classification (NCBI taxonomy): domain Eukaryota; kingdom Metazoa; phylum Chordata; class Mammalia; order Rodentia; family Muridae; genus Rhabdomys; species Rhabdomys pumilio. Next base: position 93,736,034 of record JANHMN010000001.1, read on the forward strand.
CAAAATAAAAGCCAAGATGACATCAGTCTCGTTTGTCCTAAGTCCTGGTGTCGTATGGATGGTAAGCAGCAGCCAATTACGATGACATGTGATAGATCCAATTTGTTAACATTTTTGCATCTCTAAGCCATCCTTAAAGAAAATCATGAATGGAGTCACACCATCTTCACGGTAGTCCAGGAAAGCCACCATAACATCTGAATTCATGTTTTCACCAATAAAAAACTGGTAGTTATTGAAATTAGGAAAGATATGTTTAATTTGCTCTGCAGCTCCAGTCTGGTTTCTGTTCTTCAAGTTTGCCCTTGAGTCATTTCATGTAGTCTTTGATGTACTTTTTGCAGGCCTCTTTTGTAAAGCTGGTTTCTTGTCAGTGATGGTTCATGACAATGTCAACACTGGGGACTACTGTGCTTTTGGTACCTTCACCCTCCAGACCTTCAGCAGAAGCATTTCCACCAGTGAGTGAGTCATTGATGGTAACCTCTGTTCTACTGACCATCTTGTCCTCCACCTCCAGACACAGTCCATCCACCATCTCCAGGGTCTAGTAGATGTCAGAGAACAGCTCATCATGGCTGATAAGGTCCCAGTATATGATTATGGTGACGGGGAAGTGGGGAGCACGCGGAAAAGCCAGAAATATCTGTACTTCCTAGTCTTATATTTTAAAAACTGAAAGAAACTTAACCATCTTTTCTATAACAAAATCACAGCTCTCTTCCCTTTAATACAGCATGTTAGACACAGATGTGTATGCACTTACATTGATGCAGCTCTTTGGAAAACTTTGAGGGATGTCTCTGGCCTGTGTCACCTTGAGTTCTATTGTTTGGCCATGGATGACACATTCTAGAGCCTGGCTTTCCTCTTCTGGTTCTGATGAGATGAGTTTTATAGTGTGAGCTAGAGGCTAGAAAGCTGCCTTTGAGCCTGTCATGGCTCACTCAGCTGCCAGGTGCAACATGGTCCTTTACACGAGCTAAGAACTCAACAATTAATTATTCAGATTATTTGCTTTGGAAACAGTTTTATGTCCAAACATCCTAGCCTCCCCTGGTCTCCTTGTTCCTGAAGCTGTCTATCACCTATGGATCCTATTCCCTCACAGTGGCTTCCTAGGCACAATGCTTACTCAGCAGAGAACTCACCACCACAGCAATCTTTGTAAAACTTTGTCATTTCAAACTTTAAGAATCTTTACTGACCATCGTTGGTTTAGGTTTAAACTCTTTAAATTCTTTTTATAAGACTCTAAACATAACAGCCTATTTATCAATACTTTCCTTTATACCACAAAAGCACCTCCTCTTACACGGCTGGTGCCAACATCCAGATTTAACCACAGCTGAGCTAGCTCTTACGTGCTCTGTTCCCTTAGCCCTTGAGCTCTCCTGGGTTTCTTTGGTTGTCCAAGTTAATCTTTCTGTTTAGTTCAAGACTCTCATGTCCTCATTCCTCATTCCTACTTCAACTAACTTCTTTCCGGTTCTAACATCTGATCAATCATAGTCTTTACCTAGCAACACACCCATAACAACCACACACTACTTTCAGTTCTCTCTAATTGGTCACATGTCCTCTTACTTCTCTCTAACTGTTCAGTATATCATCTTTTTGGGATGATACATCCAGTTTTACAGGTAAATCCTCAAGTATAGGGGTAACATTTAAATCATCATGTCTAAGCTAAATCACGAATCCCAGCATGCAGGAAGTTACTGGTTTTCTCAGTGCTTGTACATTGTTCCCCATCCGCCCGGGCAGAAGTTATAAGGGAAAGTGATGGAAAGTGGAGAAAAGTGAGATTTCCTTCTAGAACAAAGACCAATGTGAATGACTGACATCTTGTAAACATTACAGAAAACGGTGAGTTTGTAAACTCCAAACTCACACAAATATAGATTTTTAAAGCAAGTTTTAAAGGAATGTACTTTTGGGGGGGTTACTATTGTTATAGTCACCAAATATTATAGCAATTCTTCATAAATATTAAGGGAAGGAAATAAAGATTGTGAAGTGAGAGGCTAGAGAGATGACTCAGCCAGCAAAGTACCTGCTGAGAGGACCTGGTCTTGGTTCCCAACAACCACACAGCAGCTTATAAGCACCTGTAACTCCAGTTCCAGGAGATCCAGTGCCCTCTTCTGGCCTCCATGGGTATTGCACAGATACTGCACACACACACACACACACACACACACACACACACACACACACAAATAAACATGAGTAACTCAAAAAACATATTGTAAAATAAAATTATATGTAATAGGAGGATAAACCAACAACTGGGAAAAATTAAGATTTAAGGTAAAGTATTATTTTGTACTTTTTAATTCTTCAAAAATTTTTAATTTTAAATATATTATAAATATATATTTAACTGCATATAGGATGGTATTTTCATGCTATCAGAAGCATAAACACCAAGCCAGTTACAAACTCTTTATCTACAATGCTATTCTGCCTGCAAGCTATGCTGAGGCAGCGATGGCACAAAGCTTGTGGAACTAACCAACTAATGTCTGACTTGACATAAGGCTCACTCCATGAGATAAAAGCCATACCTGACACTGCTTAGGGTGATTTAGAACCTGAGACTAGATGTCCCAGAGACCTATGGCAAAATCAAATAATAGTTGTCAAGAAAAACAAACAAAAAAAAAACAGAAAAGAAAAAAGTAATGATAAAATAACCACTAATTATATTCTGCTATATTCATAGATCAGTGCTTTGTTTAACTAAAATCAGAAAAGCTTCCTCCTCCAGCAGATGGGAAAAATTACAGAGATCCACAGCCAGATATGATGCAAAGAGTGAGAGAACTTGGCCCACTAAATGGGAGATCTCCATCAAACCCCTTCCCTCAGAGCTAGAAGAACACCCTGGAAGAGGAGACAGAAAGAGTATAGGAGCCAGAAGGGATGGAGGACACCAAGAAAACTAGGTCCTCTAAATCAACTGGGCAAAGTCATATTGGTTCACAGACACTAAGGCAGCATTCACAGGGCCTGCCCCATCTGCACCAGGGTCGCTATGCTTACGTTATGGCTTCTAGGTTAGTGGTTTTGTAGGATTTCTGAGCACGGAACAGTCAGGTCTCTGATGCTTGTGCCCTCTCTTGAGCTCTTTTTTTCTTCTGTTGGTCTGTTGCATCTGACTTCAAAGTGGTAGTTTTTGCTTTATCTTACTATATATCTTTTTATCTTTAAAATAAATTAATGAGGCTTCAGAGATGCCACTGTCCCCTCTTGTTGCTGGCTGCAGCCGTGCTGAACCTCACTGCATTTTTTTTTATATTGCTGTGATAGCAAGTCCTTGGCCTGTGTCGCCTTCGAGCTGTTTGCAAACAAAGTTCCAAAGACAGCAGAAAACATTTGTGCTCCAAGCATTGGAGAGAAAGGATTTGGATATACTGGTTCTTCCTTTCACAGAATCATGCCAGGATTCATGTGCCAGGGTGGTGACTTATCATGCCATAAGGCAACTGGCAGCAGGTCTATCTGTGGAGAGAGATCTAAGGATGAGAACTTCATCCTGAAGCACACTGGTCTTGGCATCTTGTCCATGGCAAATGCTGGACCAAATGTGAATGGCTTGCAGGTTTTTATCTGCACCATCAAGACTGAGTGGCTGGATGGCAATCATGTGGTCTTTGGGAAGTGAAAGAGGGCATGTGTACCATGGAAGCCATGAGTGTTTGGGGTTTAGGAATGGCAAGGCCAGCAAGAAGATTGCCATTTCCAACTGTGGACTAATCTAATTCTTTTGAGTTTCAGGCATCTAACCCACTAGAGCATTCCTTCTGTAGTTCAGGAGAGTGCTTCCCCCAACCCCATAATTTCTGCTCTCACTGAAGTTCTTTGGCTTCCATATTTTCTTCAGTCCCCTCTAAGTCTAGCTGGATTGCTGAGTTAAGGTTATGATTATAAAGAAAAACTAAGTAAGGGGAGAAAAGAATGAATGAATGAATGAATGAATGAATGAATGAATGAATGAATGAAAACCTAGCTACCGGGGTAAAGGTTAACAACAACCTGACATTTATACCTTCTGAGAAAGGGAAAATCATTGGTCAGTTTTCACCAATGGAATGACAGTTTATCATCTACTCCATGGTCCAATCTCATGTTCAGGAATAGCAGTTATGTTTTAGCTCTATGCTCAGAAGCATTATGAGATATCTAGTTATTTAAAGTCAAACGAGCAGATTTTTAATTATAAAATTGATGTTTTCATTTAAGAAGACACAAGAAAGTTACATGAGGGAGGGACTGCTACATGGTCCCCACTCTCGGTGCACTGCCTTCTCTCTCAAACTGCACAATCAGTCTCCCGGGTAGCTGTCTACAACTGGTTGACAGAGTGAGGGGAAGCTCAAGTTTGGTTTACAGATGTGCTAAGCGGACCTCATAACCTCTCCATAGCCCCTTGTTTCTCTGAACATTGTGCTTGTGTAGAATCTAGTGCCTGTTGACTCCCGAGAACCTTCACCATTGTCATGGCATTGTGTACTGCTTCCAACCAAACAAGTCCCTCTCTAGAAAAGGACTGTGGCAAAAGGCTTGGACTCATAGTATTGACTGTTCTTACCACATTCCTTATTTATTTCAAGCAGATAGCCTAAGAGTGGAGTGGCCTTTGTTCATATAGTAAATATGTTTATTAAGCAAATAAACATGCATATTGACATTATTTCAAAAGCAAATGCCTGCTGTGTTAACACTCCAATGATGCTAATCCACTCTTGTGATGACACAAAGACTCGTCAATATGGCACATGCTGCATCCTGACTCTCTATGGAAGTACAAAATTTGGTAAGCTTCTGCTTAAATAATTTGAATTATTGTACAAATTTACTTCAAGAATGGAGCCTCAGCACACCCTTCAAATGACTTTGATAATATTTGTGAGGCAAACTAAATTAACCTTACAGCTTTAAAAGGTTTTAATATAAATCCAATGGGTGTGGCAGCTGAGATGTAGAAGTACCATCTACTACATTGTTTGGAGTGGGTCCCTCAAAGTCGGTGTGTGTGACTTGATCTTCAGCTTGTAGTGACGCTGAGGTGTGGTGAACATCAGGAGACAGGACCTTGAGGCTCTTCTCTGCTCCCTGAGGAAATATTGTAACTTCATCTCCTCTTCATTTTCATTTCCCATGTATAAGGTGACAGGCTTAAGGCTCTATAGAATATCCCTGCAGTGACGCTCTTCATTCGCACAGACAGGCTCAAAATTAACGTAACTGAATGGTTCAAAACCCTGAGCCTAAATAAACATTACTCTCTGTAAAGATTAATATGGCCAGGACACCCCAAGACTATGTTCTCAGAACAAGGGAGATTTATTTGCCCCAGAGGGATGGAAATAAGATAAAAACACAGGAGATAGAGGATGATGGAGAAGGGCAAGGAAACAAGGGAGATGGGCAAAGATATTTGTCCCAGAGTGGGGACAAAGGACTGCCTCTGGGTAGAGAGAAGAGAGATGTGACCCATAGGCAAATGACAGTTTATAAAGAAAGGGAAAAGGGAAAACCCGCATACTAGGATGAGATGTTTGCTTTTAATTAGGCATGTTAATTAGATGAGCCAAAGGGGACTTTTGATTGATGGACTTCAATACTTTGATAGCTGGACTTTGGTAGTCTGCCTCAGGAGGAGGAAGTGGTCACATAAGGGAACAGACCTTGGCTGTTGGCTTTAGGAATGTAATCTTTTGTTTTTAGCACAGCAGAGGGAATGGGAGAAGGGCAAGGCGTACCAGAGCCATGTTTGCCACACTTGGCCTGGCTAGAATTCCTTCACTCTCCAGTTATTTCTCCTATTTAAGTTCAAGAATAAACAGTTAAATTCATAAACCTATCAATATCTCTCATAATCATTATTTTTTGCATACCATGTGTTTACCTCTCACACTGTACCAACCATTCACATACTAGTAAAAAGTTTCTATACTATTTCTTGACATATTTATCATCTTATACATACACCAATGAGTCCATATAACTGAATTTCATATATTCCCATTATTCAGAAACATTTTCTTTGTGCTTTTTTCTTTTATCAACAACATATGTCATAAATATCTTTATTTATATAGTATTCATCTTAAAGATCTAGTTACCAGGATAGAATTTTGAAATTGTAACAATTATTTTAAAAGAAAAATATATTCTCTCCCAGGGCAGCTAACCAATAGACTTACAATAATCTATGAAGAAATCTGGTAATGGTTTGTACTGTCCATAATTTAGACTTTTTCTCATGATTTTTACCCTTTAAAAAAATTGGTGGCTGTTTTGTTAAATCAACGCTGATGATTTAAGAGGGGAAGGTGGAGATAATCCTCTTTCTGCCATTCAGTTCACTTCTTGCTCTGCAAATTAGTTAACAGGAGCCTGGAGTATATTTTCCTCTGATTTACCTTTGAGCCACAAAGGATGGAGGTACGGTGAGGAAGCAGTGAGGTTTCTAGTGCAGAAGAATCCCCATCACTGTGTACATACAAACAACATTGTTTCAAATCTCTTCTCAGCTGCTCAGGGATTCTCAAGAGGAAACGCAGCAGCAAGGGTTCCAAGTCGTGCCTCAGGGGGCAGTGGAGAGAAACAGATATAAACTCTGGTCAAAAGATAACTGAGTAGGGAAATGACTGCTGATGGGCACACCTGACTAGCTGTCACACAGAAGAAGGAGTCAAGAGAACATGTTTCATGTTAGAGATTGAAATCTCGAGGAGACAGCTGGAGGCTTCACAGACGCAAGGGCATTGTCAAAAGGAGAACTGTTTAGTGTTGAGACTGACTTCCTCATGGCAAGTCCGGGCACAATCTATTGCAGATGTAGTAAGATATACTGAAGTCTGGAGGTGGAGTAGAAGGAAAATGTCTAGTTTCTTTGGAGACTCAGTTGTGCAGTAATGATGTTTTGCTAGGGCAGACAGTTAAAAGAATGTTCTACTAAGGCAGACACAGGTGAAAGGATGTTTTGGTATAGCAAACACTCAGGACTCTTGATGTTTAAAAAGGATATAAATATGACCCCACAGACAGTGGGCGCTCTAGCATCGGTTTGTTTTGTCCTCCCTTGTCTTCAATGACAACATACATGCATTGGTTCTTATTGCATTGCTTTGCTGAGCTTCACTTGTGGTGATTTCATGGAGAAAAATGCACCAAAGAACTTCTCCCAAGATTCCCGTGGCTTCTTGCTGCTTCTGCAGCCCAGTTGGTGAGTCTCAGGGTTTCTTCCAGAGTGAACTGCCCTTGCTGATTCATGTGTGGTGTCTGGCCGAGTGAACTGGACTGCAGCTGCTGACTCAGTCTGGTGTTTGCTAGTAGACTGGACCGAGAACAACAAAGATTGGAATCGCTCCCAAAGAACTATTTCTAAACAGGTCCAGTTTCTTTCCCACTACCTCTGGTGCGTAGTGTGCTAGAGGAGAGGTTGAACCTTTATTAAAGTAGGCTGTGAAAAATAAATGCCAACAGTGGAGAGACTGTGAAGTGGGTTTTAAGATACCTTCTGGAAGATTCCAGGACTAAGGAGGCTTCTGGGAGCAGTTTGGTGCCCTTACTTGTAGAAACCAAGCAGATACGCTTTATAGATTATGCCTTGGAAATTTCAGAGAAAAATGTTTAGGGATTAATTAAACATAAAAAAGAAAGGAGAATATTTTGGAGAAAGTGTTAACTGTCTTGTTAATGAAATCATTCTCAAAGCTAATTCATTTTAACAATAATTTCCAAGGTTTTATTTTATTTCAACAATTATTTTATTTTATTTTAACAATAATTTTCTGCATTTGTTTCACATGTTTTATAACTCAGTTGTGAAACTATTAATTTTTCCCTCAATAGAAATATGATTTATTACTCTCATATTCAAATTGTATTTTAAGCAAGCTTTTCCCACTAAAGATTTTTGGTAGAACGGAATTCTTTCTATGAAGAACACTAAGAGCTCTTTGCTGAATGTTTGTTTCTCCCATGGGCAATGTGGATATTTCTATGGATGCCTATAACAATAATCAGAAAATAAAGTTGCAGTGAGAAGCATATAAAAGTATTCATGAGCAGTATATTAAAATTTTATAAATATAAATCCCGGGAGATAAGAGCTTTAATGTTATTTATTGTTTGTCTGTTTGTTTGTTCATTCCAGTCTTGACCTAGTGATGATCTCTTGTTTAAATGGTTTGGTTTCTGCTGCAATCTGAGCTTTGTTTGAAAGCCTACAGCTGGAAAATCTGTGACTTTCAAAGTCCTGGAATCACTGGTTTCAAAAGATCTTAACAAATACACAGCCAAAAAGTTAGGGGCATCTAACTGAGGAAAAGATGCCCAAAGCAGGGCTCAGTGTTGACTGGTGAGTCACACTGAGTGCTCATTGCAGGCTCAGATCTGCTCAGCCTTCAAAAGTCACAGCAACCAGGGCTCACTACATCTCCTCCATCACGACAAGAGAGGTGTCTCACCTGTGTGGATCCAGTAGTCTACCAATGGCACGAATCCTGTACTCCCCACCCTCAAAGCCTGTTAGCAGATAGGTCAGTGAGGATCTTTTGGCCTCTGCTCTGCATGGCTCCCTCCCTCATTTCTATTCTGGGTAAGAAAAAAGGGAGAACCTTGGATAAACACATCCAAAAGTAGAAAAGTGAGAAGGCATGGTTGAAATTCGAGAAAGACCATGTCTGAGGTAAGATGGTAGCCAGTGGTCTAAAACATGTCTAAAAATCTCAAGTATAGAATTCTTCAAAATACCAGATATTTGTAAACTCTGAAAGAATGTCATATGCAGAAAATTCTACACCTAACCTGGAATATGTTCTCCTAGCTGGGCTGCCTTGTCTGGATTTAGTGGGAGAGGAAGTGCCTAGCCCTGCAGAGACTTGAAGTGCCAGGGTGGAGCTATACCCTGGGGAGTGGTATCCCACCCACTCAGAGAAAAAGAGGGGGAGGGGGAAGGATCGTGAGAGGGAGTGACTGGGAGAGGGTCAGTGAGCAGGATGTAAAGTGAAAAAGTACAAAAATAAAATTTACTTTAACAGAGAAAATTCTAAACCTAACCTCAGGTGATAAATCACCATCAAAACGCTGGTACATTACAATGACCTGCAGTTTATGTAGATAAGACGTACACAGTGCATGAATGGATTTTGTTCTATGTGTGTACCTCATCCCCACATCCCTCATTATGTGCTTTAGCCACTAAAACACTTCTAGTCTCCTGCATTTCAGATAAGGAAACTCCGAGTGTAATTAGATGATTTCAGTGCTAATTAATTTTACTTACTTCCATTTAACCTAATTTATTTCATTTTAATTTTGACAATAATTATGCAAACAAGAAAAAAATATCACCCTACCCTAGGCCACTTTTCTCAGATACAAAATATCAAGCCATGTAGTTGATATCCACCCTGTTACAACAAGCAGGGCCCTGTTGGGTTTTTCTAAATGACAGCCTCTGTCCACTACTTAAGAAATCCCCATGGTGGGACTGCAGACTGTGTGCTAAAGAAAGTTATTCAGCATCAGGAAACCAAAGAGACTAGAGGCTTACTTCCCTATGCCTGTGTGGCTTAGGACCTAAGCTTGGACCATCCAGTTGTGCCTAGACCTTTGCATTTGTAGGGGCAGAAATGGAGCAACCAGTTTGGTTCGTGGAAATGTCCCAGGCCCCCAGACAGAAGATGCAGCAACTTCAATGTGGTTGATTCTCCTCAAAGCTAGACATTGTCACCTATAAGGACCAGTGCCAGCAGTGGCTACCATGTTAGCCTCAGATAACATCTTGCTACTGTTTTTCTTGGCTTTTGGTTGTGCACCTTCCTAAAATTATGGGCGAATTATGGGAATGAGCCAATATCTAAACCATCCTTCCTAATTCTGCCAGAGTCAGCTTCTGCTGATCGTTGATAAGAAAACGGAAAAAATCTATTTGGCTACCTTACAACGATGTTGTGAAATCTGTCAGGGTTATTTTAATTTAAAAACTTGGTAAAGCAGGAATTGCAGACATCATATCATGAGTATTTGGGAAAGAATGTATCCTAGTGCAAGCAAAGGATGAGCAACACGCAAACTGTGCTAAGAGCCTTTCACAACAATAACATGATTCCAAGTGCACACAGAGGCTCACAAGTGTCTTTAATTCCAGTTCCATGGGATCTGACCACCTTGGACATAAGACACATATGTGCTACATAGACCTTCATGCAAATAAAACACTCATGCACAGAAAGTTAAATTAAGTTACAATTTAAAAATAAGGAATGGGTACAAAATAGCAGGCCATTTATACATCTGCAGAATCAGAATAGAAAGTGAATTTAACTTTAAGGGTAGAGTTCTTTGTTTATGTCTGAGACCTAGATTGGAAAGCAAAAGATCAGCTGCTGCAACTCTCTTAGCTGGGGCGAAGGAGTCCAGATTAATCCGTCCGGTCCTGTTTGTTCTCCCTTTCTGCTTCTCTGAAACAAACCAGTTTTCTGTTTGTAGGAAAATCAAGCTTTTGAGACTGCTGAAAAATAAAACTCTGTTGAGAACTAGTGAATGCTTTGCCCAGAGCTCGTTCATTTGTCTCACGTGCAGCTAGCCCTTGCATCCAGGGTTTCCATATCCATCTATTCAACACGTCACTGACTGAAGATATTCAGAAAGTCTTTGTGTCTAGGCTGAAATCTTTGTGTCTAGGCTGAACATGTGTACAGATGGGTCTCCTAATGTGTTTGTCCTCTGAACAAAACAACACATTTGACTACACATTTATATATTTTTTTTGGTACCATGAATGAACTACAGGTGATTTAAATAAATAGAAGGCTGTGCATAGATTATATACAAACACTATACTCATTTTACATAAAGGACATACGCATTTGCAGGTTTGGGCTTTAGAGGCAAGGAACCTGAAGTCAATCAACCATGAATCCTTAAGGAGGGTTGTACAGATTTCTGAAGTGCCTCTGAGACTATTAGAGTCTCAAGATCCAATAGAAGACCTAGGAAGAGTGAAGTAAACTCTATAATGAAAAGTAAAATATTCCGATTTAATCAGCTGCTCTCCTACCTGCAGCCTGACTTTGTGTTTCCAGCTGACTATCTTGCCTTCATCTTAAATACCTCCTTTACTTCAGGAAATCCGTTCTTTGATGCTTGACCTTAGACCGGAAATCTTTCAGGTTCCAGCAATCACTAAACTTAAGCTTGTTGTTTTGAAGAGACTTTTTGTGTGAATTTTCTAAGAAGTGAAAAAAAAAAAAAGTAAGAATGCATCTTTTCTAAAGAATATTTTGTTTGAATTTGGAAGTAAGAGCTAAAGAATTAAACCCAGATTTTTAAAAATGTATTTGTTAACTTATCTTATCACTTTTAAGATAAAGAACATTTTCCTTAAACCGACATTTCCCTGCTAACTTAAGCAGATCTCTTTATGCTGAACTGCTACTCAAAACATCAATAATAGTTTGTCTCTGACAAAAATGTGATATATTACCATTTTCAGCAATGATCATCCATATAAAAGATATTTGAGCAACTCTGTATTGCTAGCTGTCTGATTAAAAAGGTAAACTAAGATTTTTAATTAAAAAATGTTTCCAAAGAATTATTCCATCACTTCAGCTAAAGAAAGGCTAAAATTAAGTGACCAAAAAGTCCAGTTTATTGATTTCCTTAGGTCACTTAAAAATAAACTTGAGCCTGTATTTTCTTAGTACAAAACAAAAATATTGAACACTACCCTTCAGGCATCTGACCATACTTCAAATACTGATCTTATCACTGCTGGCAAATCAAACATTGTTGGACTTTAAAAGGAAGAAAGGAAAAAGCCTGGAGCCACTGGGAACCATCAGAGGTCAGGCTGTGGCTTTCAGTCAGACCAGAACACACACACACACACACACACACACACACACACACGCAAAAGCACACACACAAAAGCACACACATGGTCACACATACACATGAGCACACACACATACACGTGAGCAACACACACACACACACACACACACACACACACACACACAGACTAAGGACATGGTATCTGTTTGGCATCCTTTTCACTCAGTAGGATTTAGAACATGATACAGAAAGACCTTTATTCTGAAACTGACAGTCTACCCCACTTCCTATGCACTTGCAAACAAAATGGAATATTCTCATGTCTTGGCCATTTGAATTCCATAAATCAACGTGATAAATCATAAGATTATTAAATCAAAGACAATTGGAAAGGGGCCAGAAGTTGGATGGGAATTTTCTCATGTGTTTCAAGTGCTGGCTGCGTCCTGTCTATTTTTGTAATAAACTGACATGTAAGTAGGAGTTAAGGGCTCCCCAACAGTACAGCACAGAACACGAAGACGCTTCTTCTAACTAAATTTCTCCAGTTTGTTTGTGTAAATGCCTCACTTTTTTTTTTTCAAAAGACTTTTAGAACCTTCCACATCTGATCCTCCAAGGCCAGTGGGCTTCTTAGAGTAGAATCAGATATTTGCCAGCAAAATCTAGCAATAAAATTAGTGCTCTGACCTGAAACACATGTAAATACATAGGTCGAGAGTCAGACTCATGCAGGGCAGTGGTGGCGCACACCTTTAATCCCAGCACTTGGAGGCAGAGGCTGGCAGATTTCTGAGTTCGAGGCCAGCCTGGTCTACAGAGTGAGTTCCAGGACAGCCAGGGCTACACAGAGAAACCCTGTCTCGAAAAACCAAAACCAAACCAAACAAACAAAGACTCCTGAGGTAGAGGCTGGCAAACTGACCGCAGAAAGGCTTAAAATGATTGTTCATTTCTTTCTAAAACTCACTACACTTAAATCTTACGACTTTCATTTAGACTGAAATTACAAGGATTCTTAACACACCGTTTCCCAAATTCGATGTCTTATTGAAGAAAACGGAAACAGATGGTCATTATCCCAGGTCCTTGTTTCATAGGGGAAAATATTTCGACATAATAAGCAAGACTGCCACAGAAATCCATTGAAAACGACTGGGTTTTGATTGTGAGGGTGTTTGGGTGCAGGGAAAGGAGGAGAAAAATGCTTTAAGGGAATCTGCATTCGGATGAAACCTGACCAACCAACACAAGGGGGCAGGAAGCGCTCAGGCTGGGGTTTCAATCTGGGCTAGCTGAAAGGAGCTTTATGTAAACTTTTCTTTGCCTTCCGGGTATTTATCAATTCTCTCCGCGTGAAAAACAAAAATGTGCCGCTGACAACTGGGTTTAGCTTGCACTTCGTCTAAATACTGCGAGGTGAACAGAGCGTCTGCAGTGACAGCTCTCCAGCTAGTGGTAGTTTAGGACAGCCTGGGGCGACATTCTCTGGAACTTCTCTGGTAGGAGACTGGCGACTCTGATCAGACTGCATTTCTCACACACCCCGAATGCTTCTTCTCACTTTAACTCTGTGAACTTTGGTTGCAAAGGAGGGGCTTCATAAGAACCTACCAATCCTCCTGACAATGTCCATTTCTAAAATATGGGAAAACGAGCAAGGGCTGGGGTGGGGTGTGGGGGTTTGGGGTGATGACGGTAGTGGGGATTGCAACCTGCCCTAGCTAGGTAGGTTTGGTTTTTAATCCTCTGTCCGTTTGAAAATCTCCGGTGTCTTCCCCAATTGCTCTGGGTTCCTTTTCAAACTCAAGACAACAAGGTGTTCAACTTTGTTCTACCCCACCACCCGCATTTTGGAAGTTTCGGCAAGAAGTGGCCATCCTGAGAGAGATTTCAATGACCAGGGAAGGGGACTGAGATGCATTAAGTTTTAGACCTGAAGACATGAGTCTGTAGAGCCGTGCAGCCTGGTGGCTGAGCTGCAGTCTCAGGTCCAGGGCTATTAGGCAAGCAGCTCCGGGCGCCCCTCCATTCCAACCAACCTGTTGCACCTCTCTCGGAGCAGCTCTGCACAGTTTCCCCGCCTGGGAGCTGATTGACAGCAGTCACTACCCAACCCTGGGCTCAGGGCCTCCTCCAACGATCAGCGATTGGCCCCCTGGGAGAATTGGAGTTAGGGGGTGCAAAGGGAGAGTTTTCCCTCAAAGAGTAAGGTCCCGGGACCCGGGACATAGAAACGCTCCTGTCTGCTGCATGCCCCGGACGCGCTGGAAGTGTTTAGTACCTTGGATTGTGGCTCCAAGGAGGGACCGCGCGGCCGCACTTGGTCATCCTCCTGGTCCAGCACTGCCACTGGGAGGGCCCCGCGGGCGCCGCGCCGGGTTCCCGGCCCTTCCCATCGGGCTCTCTAGGAGCCTGCAAAGACTGGCTTTGCTTACTCGCCCAGAGAACTGTCGGAACTCTAACGCCGGCAACCAGCATACCACAAGGACTCCCGGGATGGCCACCCGCGCTCGCAGGACACCCAAGTTCTCCAGCTTCCAGCCGATACCCACACAGACGCCCAGGCTGCTGCTGCTGTTCCTGTCACTGGTAATCCTCGCCTCCACACAGGCTGCTGCCCCAGGCGCAGCACTTCTGTCCCTGGGTCTCTCCGGGACTTCGGGGGTCCCTACAGAGGAAGCTATAGTGGTGGCGAACCGCGGGCTCCGTGTGCCCTTTGGTCGAGAAGTCTGGCTGGATCCGTTGCGTGACTTGGTACTGCAGGTGCAGCCAGGAGACCGCTGCACAGTGATCGTGCTAGACAACGACGCGCTGGCCCAGCGGCCGGGCCGCTTGAGTCCCAAGCGTTTTGCGTGTGACTATGGCCCGGGTGAGGTGCGCTACTCCCACCTGGGTGCTCGCAGCCCTTCTCGCGACCGCGTCCGGCTGCAGCTGCGCTACGATGCTCCAGGAGGGACGATAGTCCTGCCATTGGCCCTAGAAGTGGAAGTGGTCTTCACCCAGCTGGAGGTTGTGACTCGGAATTTACCTCTGGTCGTGGAAGAACTGCTAGGGACCAGCAATGCCCTGGACGCTCGGAGCTTAGAGTTCGCCTACCAGCCTGAGACCGAGGAGTGCCGCGTGGGCATTTTGTCAGGTTTGAGTGCTTTGCCTCGTTATGGAGAACTCCTTCACTACCCACAGGTCCCGGGAGGGGCAGGAGAGAGAGGGACCTCCTCCGAGACCCCTTTAATGGACTGTAAAGCATTCCAGGAGCTGGGAGTGCGCTACCGCCACACAGCCCCCAGTCGCTCGCCTAACAGAGACTGGTTGCCTATGGTGGTGGAGCTCCATTCGCGAGGGGCTCCAGTGGGCAGCCCAGCTTTAAAACGTGAGCACTTCCAGGTACTTGTGAGGATCCGGGGAGGAGCGGAGAACACTGCACCCAAGCCCAGTTTCGTGGCCATGATGATGATGGAGGTGGACCAGTTTGTGCTGACTGCTCTCACTCCAGACATGCTGGCAGCAGAGGATGCTGAATCCAACCCAGACCTTTTGATTTTCAACCTCACCTCTGCCTTCCAGCCTGGGCAGGGCTACTTGGTGAGTACTGATGACAGAAGCCTGCCTCTCTCCTCCTTTACACAGCGGGATTTGCGCCTGCTGAAGATTGCCTACCAGCCTCCCTCTGAAGACTCGGATCAGGAGCGTCTGTTTGAACTAGAGCTGGAAGTAGTGGACCCAGAAGGAGCAGCCTCAGACCCTTTCGCCTTCATGGTGGTGGTGAAACCCATGAATACGCTAGCTCCAGTAGTCACACGAAACACTGGTCTTATTCTTTATGAGGGTCAATATCGGCCGCTCACGGGTTCTGTAGGCAGTGGACCCCAGAACTTGGTCATCAGTGATGAAGATGACCTAGAAGCTGTGAGGCTGGAAGTGGTGGCTGGGCTCCGGCATGGCCACCTTGTTATTCTGGGTTCTCCCAGTAGTGACTCTTCTCCCAAGACCTTCACAGTGGCTGAGCTGGCAGCTGGCCAGGTTGTCTACCAGCATGATGACAGAGATGGTTCGCTGAGTGACAACTTGGTACTGCGTATGTCAGACGGAGGAGGCAGGCACCAGGTCCAGTTCCTGTTTCCTATCACGTTAGTGCCAGTGGATGACCAGCCACCTGTCCTGAATGCCAACACCGGGCTGACAGTGGCCGAGGGTGAAACTGTACCCATCCCACCCTTGACTCTGAGTGCAACCGATATGGATTCAGATGACTCTCAGCTGCTTTTTGTACTGTCACCACCCTTCTCAAGCTCAGGGCACCTGCTTCTCCGCCAAATGCATGCTCCCCAGGAAGAGCAGGATCTGTGGCAGAAACAGGGGTCATTCTATGAGCGAATAGTGACAGAGTGGCGGCAACAGGATATAACAGAAGGGAAGCTCTTCTATAGGCACTCGGGGCCCCACAGCCCTGGGCCAGTGATGGACCAGTTTATGTTTAGAGTCCAAGACAATCATGACCCCCCTAATCAGTCTGGGATCCAGAGGTTTGTAATACGCATTCATCCAGTGGACCGTCTCCCTCCAGAACTGGGCAGTGGCTGTCCCCTTCGGATGGTGGTACAGGAATCCCAGCTCACACCATTGAGGAAAAGGTGGCTTCACTACACTGACCTGGACACAGACGACCGAGAGCTACAGTACACAGTGACCCAGCCCCCTACGGACACAGATGAGAACCACTTTCCGGCTCCACTGGGCACTCTAGTCTTCACTGATAATCCTTCAGTTGTGGTGACCCATTTTACCCAAGCCCAGGTCAATCATCACAAAATTGCTTACAGGCCACCAGGTCAGGAGCTAGGAGTAGCAGCCCGGGTCGCTCAGTTTCAGTTCCAAGTAGAAGATCGAGCTGGGAATGTGGCTCCTGGCACCTTCACCCTTTACCTGCAGCCTGTGGATAACCAGCCCCCCGAGATTGTCAACACTGGCTTCACCGTTGAGGAGAAGGGCCACCACATCCTGAGTGAGACTGAGCTGCATGTGAATGACGTTGACACAGACGTGGCCCACATCTCATTCACTCTCACACAGGCCCCCAAACATGGCCACATGCAAATTTCCGGACAGCCACTGCATGTAGGAGAATACTTCCATTTGGAGGACATAAAGCATGGCAGAATTTCCTATTGGAATAGCGGGGACGACTCTTTGACTGACAGCTGCTCCTTGGAGGTCAGCGACAGACACCATGTGGTGCCAATCACTCTCAGAGTGAATGTTCGGCCAGTGGACCGTGACGGTTTTATGTCAGTCCTTCCCGCTGGTACTCTGGAGTCCTATCTAGACGTCTTGGAGAATGGAGCTACTGAAGTCACTGCCAGTATCATTAAGGGGCCCTACCAGGATTCTGATGATTTAATGTTGACTTTCCTGTTGGAAGGTCCACCCTTATATGGAGAAATCCTGGTAAATGGAGCTCCGTCTGAGCAGTTCACTCAGAGAGACATCCTGGAGGGCTCTGTTGTCTACGCTCACACCAGTGGTGAGATTGGCCTGTTACCCAAAGCAGACTCTTTTAACCTGAGTCTGTCAGCTATGTCTCAAGAGTGGAGAGTCGGTAGCAGTATTGTTCAGGGCGTCACTGTGTGGGTGACCATCCTCCCTGTGGACAGCCAAGCCCCTGAAATTTCTGTTGGTGAGCAGTTTGTAGTGCTGGAAGGTGACAAGAGTTTGATAAGCCTGAGCCACCTAAGTGCTGAGGACAAGGACTCCCTGAAGGATGATCTCTTGTGCACAATAGTCATTCAGCCAACCTCGGGCTATGTAGAGAACATTTCTCCAGCACCAGGCTCAGAGAAATCAAGAGCTGGGATTGCCATAAGTGCCTTTACGCTGAAGGATCTCAGGCAAGGACACATAAACTATGTCCAGAGTATCCACAGAGGAGTGGAGCCCGTTGAAGACCGCTTTATATTCCGCTGTTCTGACGGCATTAACTTTTCCGAGAGGCAGATTTTCCCCATTGTGATCATTCCTACCAATGACGAGCAGCCAGAAATGTTCATGAGGCAATTCATGGTGCTGGAAGGCATGAGTCTGGTGGTTGACACACCCATCCTCAATGCTGCTGATGCCGACATTCCCCGGGATGACTTAACGTTCACCATTACCCGGTTTCCGGCCCATGGTCACTTCATGAACCAGCTGATCAATGGTACAGTGTTGGTGGAAAGCTTCACCCTGGACCAGATTATAGAGAGTTCCAGCATTATCTATGAGCATGACGACTCTGAGACACAAGAGGACAGTTTTGTGATTAAGCTGACCGATGGCAAACACTCTGTGGAGAAGATGGTTGTCATCATGGTCATCCCCGTCGATGATGAGACGCCCAGAATGACCATCAATAATGGGCTAGAAATAGAAATTGGGGAAACCAAAGTTATCAACAACAAAATCCTAATGGCAACCGATTTAGACTCTGATGACAAATCACTGCTTTATATTATTCGTTATGGACCAGGGCATGGCTTGTTACAGAGACGAAAACCTCAAGGTGTCTTTGAAAATATCACGCTAGGCATGAATTTTACCCAGGACGAAGTGGACAGGAACTTGATTCAATATGTCCACTTTGGGCAAGAGGGCATTCGAGACCTGATTAAGTTTGATGTGACAGACGGAACGAACGCTCTTATAGATCGTTACTTTTATGTGTCTATTGGTAGTGTTGACATTGTCTTCCCCGACGTGGTAAGTAGGGGTGTGTCCTTGAAAGAAGGTGGCAAAGTAACCCTGACAACCGATCTGCTGAGCACAAGTGACCTGAACAGTCCTGATGAGAACTTAGTATTCACCATTACCAGGCCTCCTATGAGAGGTCACTTGGAGTGCACGGATCGAAGGGGACTGTCCATCACTTCTTTCACTCAGCTCCAGCTGGCTGGTAACAAAATCTACTACATACACACAGCTGAGGATGAGGTCAAAATGGACAGCTTCGAGTTTCAGGTCACTGATGGCAGGAACCCTGTCTTCCGAACTTTCCGGATCTCAATCAGTGACGTAGACAACAAAAAGCCAGTGGTCACCATTCACAACTTGGTGGTCAGTGAAAGTGAAAGTAAGCTGATCACACCCTTTGAACTCACTGTGGAAGACAGAGACACTCCTGACAGGCTCCTAAAATTCATCATCACCCAGGTCCCCGTTCACGGTCAACTCCTCTTTAACAATACCAGATCTGTCATGGTTTTCACCAAGCAAGACTTGAATGAAAACTTAATCAGCTACAAACACGATGGCACCGAATCCACGGAAGACAGCTTCTCTTTCACGGTGACGGATGGCACCCACTCGGACTTCTATGTTTTTCCTGAGACGGTGTTTGAAACTAGGAGACCTCAAGTGATGAAAATCCAGGTGTTACCTGTTGACAATAGTGTCCCCCAAATTGTGCTGAACAAAGGAGCTTCTACACTTCGTACTCTGGCCACTGGCCATTTGGGGTTTGTGATCACCAGCAAAATACTCAAAGTGGAGGATAGAGACAGCCTGCATTTTTCTCTCCGGTTCATTGTGACAGAAGCCCCCCAACATGGCTACCTTCTCAATCTGGGCCAAGGAAACCACAGTGTCACACAGTTTACCCAAGGTATGTTCTATTTCTCCTCCTCACACCCAAAGCCCTGCTACGCTCTATTTCTTGAGAATGAGTGGGTCCCTAAACTTTATAAGTAGAGCATCAGGATTGACTTAAAGGGACAATGAAGAGAGGAGAGGAGGGGAGGGGAAAGGAGAGGACAGGAGGGGAAAGGAGAGGACAGGAGGGGAAAGGAGAGGAGAGGAGAGGAGAGAAGAGGAGAGGAGAGGAGAGGAGAGGAGAGGAGAGGAGAGGAGAGGAG
>JANHMN010000001.1:93755791-93787076 GCA_030674055.1 Rhabdomys pumilio
AGAGGAGAGGAGAGGAGAGGAGAGGAGAGGAGAGGAGAGGAGAGGAGAGCACAGATACTCCCAGTCCTGGGAAACATCTCCACATGCTGTGTGCTGTGTTGCAACCTTTGTCAGAGGGAATAGGAAAGTACTGTAACTGTGGCAAGATATGCTGATGAGACATGGATTTGGGGGGTTATGACAGAGGCTGACTTTCTAATGCTGCTTCATGTCACCAAGTCTCCTGCCATCCTGTTTGGTACACTGCTACACGCAGTCTTCAGAACACTTCTGTGCCTTAAAGAGAGATTTGTGGTATACATCACCTGGTTGTCATTATCAATATACACTCAAACACAGTACCTTTAAATTCTAAATTACCTTTTTTATTTTTAAATACTGAGTTGATACTTGCTGTGGGTGGCTATTGGGAATTTTGTAACTAACAGATGATATTCATTTGTATTTATTTGAGACTTTACAAATATTTTCTACTGGTTCATGACTCAGGCAGACAGCTATTCAAAAACACAAGAGATAAATCAACCTGTTGAGAGTTATTAAAATGATATCTCACGTAACAGGGCATAGCACGGGGGTGTGCTCAAACAGTGAGCACACAATTTATGATGTGCAAGAAAACTATGTGTTCATTCATTGGCTAACTTGTCATCCGTCTCATTAAGTTCAGAAAGTATGAAAAGATGATTAATCGTCTAAGGAGGGAATTATTTCATTATTGTTTTTTATTATTTTACTGATTTTATTACTGCTTACTACTATTTATTTTTTCTTATATTTGCTATTATGCTATTTTTATTATCGTTACTTATTTCATTGCTATTTTTCATTCATTGTTTCTAATTTGTTTTTTCTTCAAAGCCTTTTCTGCCATGTCCTAAGCAAAGTGTGAGACATCCCTTGCCCTAAGCACCTGCGTTCCTGAGGCCCTTGGGTCAGCAGGCTCTGAGGAGGTCAGGAACCTAGGGGCATGTGACCTCTGCCAGGGCTGCTTAGAGAGGAAAGGGAGAAGTCTTTCAGCGGCTAGCTGGGAAGTTAGGGCTCTGTTCTCAGACCCTGCAACTTTCATTACAAAGGGATTTGTGTTGCTTTCAGGGAAATCTCAGCATCAGAATGGAAACTGGATCTCCCGTGTGGGCTCTAGGTGGAAGTGGAGTGTAACCCCAGGACATCCCAGCGGGGGTGTTCTTTCCTGCTACTATGTTTTTCTCTTAGACAACAAACACTTTAATAGACTTCGTTGTTGTGTTGAAGAGATCTACTTTTCTGTTTGATGCTGGCAAACAGCTTCACACTTCAGCCTCTGATTCTTGGCTGAGAGCCTGCTTATATCTCAGGCCTGCTGGGACAGGAAAACCCCAGAGTGAGTGCTGGCTGGGTAGAGTTTTCTGTGGATTGCTTCTGGCAGAGAAGCCCGAAGCTTTAGGCTAGTTTGTTCTCCTAGAGAGGACAGAACTGTATTAGAGGGTAGAAACCCATCTCATCTCTCCTCCAACCCCCAGAGTGTTTTTACAGGGATTTTGTTGTTGTTGTTAAAAAGGGGGAGGGGGGAAAAGATATGCAAATGAATTCTTTTCAATTCTACAAGCCAATTTCAACAGCTCCAAAATACTGTCATATTATTTCACATATATTGAACCCTTAAAGTATGCTATTTTACTCCAGGAATTTTGTTGGTTTTCACAGAGTTGCCACAATTAAGTTTTATTATCTTTGTAATTATAGAGTAGTTATGTTTTGTGGTTAAAAAAACCCATAGTTTAAAAAACTATATTTTAAAGAAACTTACCACATTTTAACACAAACCCAGACTCTAAGAAGAAACGCTTGCTATTCAATCACATAGCCCTCATTTGAACAAGTTGAGGCTAGAGTCTGGTTCCTAGCAGTTATTTATGGAGATGAGATAAGACGTTAAAGATGGCTCCTTCACAGCTGGCTATCCTCCTGGAGGGTGAATGAAGCCGGTGTTGGGCAGGGGAGAGCCTGTGTGTGTGCAGTCTGTTTTTTATTTTGCGTTATCAGGAAGGGATAAGAGAAACTGTATTTTAATGGAGTTGAACACTTTTATTCCGAAGACTTATGAAAATCTATTGTCAGGAAAGGTTCATGAGCAGAAGTAGTCGGCTTCTTTGCTTCAAACTTTGCCTTTTGTCCATGTGTCCTGCCTACACCATCGCCCATCAAGGGTCTCCTTTTGAAATGATGAATTAATGTTAACAAAGTTATAAGGAAAATGAAAAGTTTTGAAGCAGCTATTTATTTTACTGGAATTCTCTTACTGTTTTTTTTTTTTTTTTTTTTTTTTTTAAGAAAACACGTTGTGTAATAGAGGTTTATTTTATTTTAATTTATAGCTTGATATTATTTTTATGGTATGGATGTTTTATCTGCATGTGTGTCTGTTTGCCACGTGTGTGCCTGGTCCCTGTGGAGATCAGAAGGGGTCATCAGCTCTGCGGGAACAGGGGTTACCAGGATGCTGTGAGCCACTGTGTGGGTGCTGGGAATGGAGCCTGAGTCTGCTGCAAGAACAGCCAGTGCTCTTTAATTGCTGAGCCATCTCTCCAGCCTCTGAACTTTATTTTTAATTAATGAAAGTTTTTTGTTTAGATTTCTTTTATGTGTATGTGTTGTGCCTGTATGTATGTCACCCACATGCATGCAGTACCTAAGGAAGCCAGAAGAGGGCATTAGATCATCTGTAACTGGCGTTAAGATGGTTGTGAGTGCTGGGAACTGAACAACGGTTCTCAGCAAGATCAGCCAGTGCTCTTAGCCAAAGCCATCTCTCCATCCACTTATTATTATTAGCAGCAGCATCATCACCACTACCACCACCATCATCATCTCCAAGCAGTGTCAATAGAGTTTCAAACAAAATTTAAGAGCAGGTAAGAAGATTAGAAAAGAGTTTGTCATGGCTGGTACAATAAGGATGTGTAATCAACAGAGTCCTGGCCATTCCTTATTGATAAACGACAGATCTTAAGTTGAGATTTTAGAATTAACAGGCCGAGCAGGGGCTGTGTAGGGGCTGTGTGGGGACTGTCCAGGGGCTATGGAAGGGCTGTGCAGGGATTGTGTGGGGGCTGTGCATGGGGTTATGCAGGGGACTGGGCAGGGGCAGTGCCTCTTAGCCTTCAGAGACTCACTCCAGTTCAAAGTAGAGATGCTAGTGAGTGGGTAAAGCCACCTGGCTCTTTCATTTTAAGTTAAGATTCTTGAGGTCATTTGATGTCTGAAAAACCTTCAAGAAAGGTTTTTACTTGCCATGTAAAAATGGAAAAAAAAAGTCTTCAGAAGTTTTTGATCTGGTAGGAAAGATGTTTGTGCTGTTTGATATAAACATTATGCTGGGCTACATACTCCGTATGTATCAGATTTCATAGCTCTGTATACAGAGCTAACAGTAGAGGACTTCAGGGGTGCAATACATTTGGATTTAATCTATGAACTAAAAAGCAGATTTTCCTATCACCAGGACTTCTCTTTATAAGTGTATCTTCTTTCAGAGCTGTGAGGCAGCATGCAGTTCACATGTCCCATCTCCTGTGAGGCGGGATGCAGTTCACATGTCACAGCTCCTAAGATTCAGAAGTCTAGGGTGGAACTTGCCGACTCTAAATGCTCTGCTTATCATGATAAGATGTTCTTATGTCGTTTGTTGTTTATAACCCCTGTACACTCCATAGCACAAACCTAACAGAGCTTTTAGAGCTCTATTAGAAAAACCATAAGCACAAAGAAGAGAGATAAATATTATACACCCTGATGACAGTGTTCCTAGCCCCGGTCTGCATTTGTATAACCTCAAAAACCCACTGACTGTCCCAGATCAAAGACAGATCTATTTTACGTATCACAGGGGTGATATTATGTTTCATTAAATTGTATGTGCAGCAGCATCATTCAGGAGAGGAGCTGATAAAATGGAGGCATTTTAAAGACTGTGTATGGATAATGGTAGCAGACCTATGCACATGAGTCTGGGAGACTTGGAAGCCGAGAAAGGCAAGGTGCCATTGAGCTGCTAAAGCCTCCGCCATGCACTAAAGTTTAAAAGCAATCTACTGCATTTTAACAGTTAAGAAAAAGCACTCCCGTGGCAATGAAAACATCTGCTCTTTCCTTTGGCTTCCCGTAAAACTCACTCTGTAAGGGAGGTGAAGCATGTGATTTCAAGAGGTCCAGGAAATCTGCCATGCCTCAAAATATCTTCCTTTCCACCTGTCATGGAGCCTAACATACCGTATTTAATAGCCACTCCTTTGGTGGGAAGGGGGCATCACCTTGCTATTATTGTGATCTAAGTCTGGCCCTCTATCTGTGTGCAGGATCAGATTTCTATGGGACAGCTGATATTAAAGGGAATAGAGATCCAGAACAAAGCATCATGACCCACTCCCAAAAAGGGATCTAAATGGGGTCTAAACCTTCAGGTTTGCTACAGTGATTAATCACTTGCTTTTTGTTTGTGTTTTAGCCGACATTGATGACATGAAAATATGCTACGTCTTGAGAGAGAGAGCAAATGCCACAAGTGATATGTTCCGTTTCATAGTGGAAGACGACGGTAAGTATTCTGCACTCCCCGTGGCCTTTTTACTGATTTATTTGTTTTGGTTGCTCTTTGAAAACATTGTTACAAGGAATCTTTTTCAGGTGATAAATTGTGTTCTTGTGATTTTTATGAAGAGTGGATTTAGTGTCTGCTGTAAGAGTTTAGTCATTTCAATCTGATAGAATCCCACTTTTTAGTGGATACGGGTAAACGCTTTATCATTTCTGTCTTGTGGTTTTGGGGGTGTGTGTGTCTGTATAAACAGGCTTCCTCTGCCCAGTTCAGATTTCTCAGGCATGAGGAAGAGGTTGAAATCCAGCCCTGCTCCCACCACAGCCTGTGCCTGCCCTGGTGGGTCTTCCCCAAACAGGGTGCCCTTTTCTAATTCAAGTTTGTGCTGCCTCCGCTCAACAAGAACTCTGTGGTAAATAAACTTGGTTTTGTTGCCCCAGTATCAGAGCATCTAATGATCTCAGCTTGGGGGATTTTGCGAGTTGGTCGAGCAAAAAGTTTTCCTTGGCCAAGTTTGAAGAGCACTGTAGAAACAGAAACTGGTATGTGCCTTTCTAAGTCTCCTGGACAAGAAGCTCTATGGCTGTCACTCACCTCCAGACCACTCCATCTCTCTTCTGTTTCTAATGACTCTGCCTCCTCACCCGGCAAACCTAGACCTGGAAACATGTAGCTGTTTCTGGACTGAATAGAAAGATTTTAGTATTTATGTTGTACAAACAGGGGATGGAAAGTTCCAAAAAAGAAAGCAACATGCTAGAGAGAACTCACTCAGACTAGATCTGAATCTGTTTCTTTGTGGTACTTTTAAAATAGGACATAATGTTTGGTCAACTCCAAGGAAAGATCTTTCTCATCCTCCATATCCACAAAGCATTAAATGCCCTTGTTTAAAATATAGCTGGATACAACATGGCCAGGTGTCTGAAAGTGATGTCTATTCCATGCATGCCAGAGAGGCAATAGAAGGATACCCATCGTTATCACAGTTACTTGATTCTGCCTCAGATCCCAGGCTTAATATAGCTAACATCTGTGTTTGAACGAACCCAAACCATAGTTTAGCAATTGACATACTGGCAAAGGAATCTCAGTAAGGAACAAAGTCTTAAGAAAGAAACCAACTGATAAACTAAAAACATTGTACTTACTGACTCCTGATGCTCCAATAAAAAATTCTGCCACAGGAAACTGTAAAATCACGCACCCAGTAATCAAATGTCAATTTCAGGCTAAAAATGTTCATCTTTAGAATGAGCAAAGAAGACTTAGCCACAAAAATTTTTCCTTTTAAAAATTACAAAAACATTAAATACATCCCTAGTTTGTGGCTGGAGAGATGGCTCAGCAGTTAAGAGCAAAACCTGCTCTTGCAGAGGACCCAGGTTGGGTTCCCAGCACCCACATGACAGCTCACAACCTCATGTAACTTCAGTTTCAGCGACTCTAATGCCCAACCTCTTCTGATCTCCTTGGGCACTGTGCACTTGGGGGGGGCACACATACATACATGTAAGCAAAACACTCATACACACAAAATAAAAATAAATCCTTAAAAGTACCACAGCCTTTACTCTTTTTTTAGGAGTTATTTTGTAATTTTATGTATGTGAGTACACTGTCACTGTCTTCAGACATGCCCGAAGAGGACATCAGATCCCATTATAGATGGTTGTGAGCCACTATGTGGTTGCTGGGAATTGAACTCAGGACCTCTGGAAGAGCAGTCAATGCTCTTAACCACCAAGCCATCTCTTCAGTCCTGGCCTTTACTTTTTTTTTTTTTTTTGGGTTTTTTCGAGACAGGGTTTCTCTGTATAGCCCAGGCTGTCCTGGAACTCACTCTGTAGACCAGGCTGGCCTCGAACTCAGAAATCCTCCTGCCTCTGCCTCCCAAGTGCTGGGATTAAAGGCGTGCACCACCACTGCCCGAATTGTACATAATCATAATTATTCCACTAGTCCATACATCTTCAGCTAGGTGGGATAGAAGCATTACATTAACACTCAGGGCTGCGTTCCAACTTTGGAGAGCACTGTATTATCTATCATATCTCAGAATAGAAAGTAGGGATGCCTGGCTGAAGAGATGCCTGGCTGAAGAGATGCCTGGCTGAAGAGATCAGGCTTCTGTTTTGGTTGCTGACGATGTGAATGTTGATGCTTATGAAAGCAGGAATGAAATTATTCCATGGGTTCCTTTTGAGCTTCAGTTTCACGTGGGAAGAATATTCTAGAGAGTTCCTTCTGTGCCTTCCTGACCACAAACATAGCCTAGCTGACTGAGCTAGATCCTAGGAAATGGTTATTAAGCAGAATGTACATGAACCTCCCTGATAGGAGAGAAGTTCCTTTTGTCACAACAAACAGGAATCTATAAGACTGAAAAAAAAAAAAACCAGAAAGCTGTATGTTTATTTTAGAATTGATTCCACTTGACTTGTTAATGGGGTGGGGCGGTGTTATCTTGCAAGTGGTCTAACACTTGGATGAGGTAACACACAAGGGACAGTAATATTTTGTATGTCTCAATGAAGGCATAAAAAATATGTCATAGCAATCCTTTGCTTTATGTATATACTGTTAAGTCTTCTTCAAAGTGTGTGAACAGCTTCCAGTATCTCACATCTGGGGCAGCTGTCAGAAACTACTGCCTAAGGGTATGAACTCTCCGGATATGTGTATATATATGTATATATATATATATATACACACACACATATATATATGTATATATACATATATGTATATATAGTTGAATTTCATGTCAAGGATCAGGAATGGGAGAAGAAGTGATTTGAAAGCAGAAGCCTAAAACCTCTTGCTTCAGATTTAGTTGTGTGTGGTTGGAACCTGGCTTGTCACATGATTCTCCTGTCGTGACGATGAGTGGATGACCATTCCACATTCAATGAATGGTTCCTTGCATTTTGGGTTTGGAGCACTTTGATGTTAATTACCGAGTGATGAGAGGAAAGATTAGTGAGAAATGGATAGAGGTGGGTTTTATTTACCCCCAGGACACCCCCTACTCTACTGTGTTAGAAGCTTGACCCAATAACCCAGTTCAGAGTTCTTCACTATTCTTAAAGAAGCATTTTCAGGAAAAAAAAGTGAGCAGTTTTCAGTATATTATATAAACAATTCCACAACCTAAAACTTAAGGAGAAATGAACATTTGCTCCATGACAGAATGTAGAACACACGCACACATGAAGTCCTTGTATATCAGAGATCTCCCAACAAGACTTTCAACCTTCTGTATGATTTATTGCTGCCCAGGCAATTTTGCTCTCACCACATCCCTGTGAGTTCAGTACAATAACAGCAGCAAAAATATCATTCGTTTGGTAGGTGAGGGAAGTAAGTCACAAACAGGGGCAACTAACCTCTTCAAGTTGACCAAGTGGACAAAGAGAGGCAGAACTGAATCTCACGATCTTCCCCCAGACTGTGAGAACCCGTGGCTTCCACACTGCTCCTAGTAGGTAGAAGACAGCAGAGACTTGCGAGCCTCTGCGCTGGTCTGGGAAGAGTGAAGTCGTATCACTGTCTGCCTGTGGAAGGTACAGAAAGCACAGTATCGTCTAGATAGTTAGTTTTTATTCCAAAATACTTCAGATGCTTTATGATGCTCAATTGTGTAGTCTTTTCCCATTGCCATGATTTAATTCTTGATACTACAAGGTTTTCTAATGTAAAAGTGGTCTGGGGACCTTCGTAAATTTCCTTCCAAAGAACCCCTCTTAGCTCTTTATTGTGATGTGAAAGCCAGTTTCAAGTAACTATTTCAGATATGCCTCATCCTCGGCCCTAAGGACTTAATCTCACCACAGTGCCAGCTCAAATGTCATTTCCTTTCCAAATCTGTTCCCTGTACCTCAACGAGTACAGTTAGCCATGGTCTTGGTACTCAAATCCTTAACCTCACTGATAGCAGCAATGTCCTGCTGTGACAAGTAGCTCAGAATGCAGGTAAGACCCCATCCCTACAGTAAGAATGCCTTTGCCTCAAGATAGCCTTTTCACCTCAGGACCTGCTCAGACCAGAACATGTGGTACACATAGGACAAATGTTAAAATGGATGAAGCCACAGGTAAAGGAATAGCCTTTTTTTTTTTTTTTCCGAGATAGGGTTTCTCTGTGTAGCCCTGGCTGTCCTGGAACTCACTCTGTAGACCAGGCTGGCCTCGAACTCAGAAATCCGCCTGCCTCTGCCTCCCAAGTGCTGGGATTAAAGGCGTGCACCACCACCGACAGCCCTTCATTTTTATGCAAAAATTTATTAAACAGTATTCCCAAGAGAAACTTCCGTAGCAGTTTCCTGTGGAACCTTGGCGTTCCGTGAGGAGATTCTCCTATCCTAGTTTTAATTGAAATCCCCATGGCACCAACATGGATTCCTGGCTAAGCCTCCACATTTACAAACACTTGGAACCAACCACTGTGCAGGAAATCTTCAAGTGGGATGTCCTTAAGATAGGAAGAGCCCCATTTTAGAGAGTTCTCGTTACTATCCTTAAAGAGGCATGTTAAGGGGGAGAAAAGGTTTTCGGTATATTATGTAAACAACTTGACACTTAAAGAGAAATAAGCATTTTCTACATTACTGAGAATGTGAAGCCAGAGCATGATGGTGAGCAAGTTTTTTTTCTGGTTGATCACCTCAATTTTTATTTAGAGGGGGATATGAGACAATAGCCAAAGAAGTAGAAAATTGTCTTCATACAAAGTACGCACAAGACTTATCAGAATGGTGGTGTTCGTTGTTGTTATTTTTTAAGTTATTTTTGGTTATTCTTTGTTTTAAGTCTCAAGACCTTAGGCTCTGACACAATATAGTCATGGGGGAGATGGGGGGGAGGGGACTCTGGGGAAGGGGTCAGACTCATGCCCTCCTACAGGCTTGGCAAGGGTTCCACCACTAAACTGCATCTCCTAGAATCTTTTTTGATGAGCCTGAGGCTAGGTTACACGGTCTCAAGGCTTCATAAGCAGGATAAGAGAAGTATTACTTTAATTCTTTATGAAACTGGTTTGGGTTTGCCACTTCCTACTCCAAGTTCTCTTCTGGGCACGCAGTGTAGCTCGGCTCCGCCCGCTATTCCTGGCATTGGAACTGGGCAGCAGACATAATATTCATCTGTGTTGGCTACTACAGTGTGTCTGGCCCACAGCCAGATCATTTTCTGTTGTTGCTGCTGTCTTTGAATATGCTTTCTGGTGGCCGAATTCTCATCCACCCAGATCGTTAATTCATGAGCCACGGAAAGATATAAATAGCACCTTGAGATAGGAGAGGAAGTCACATGGTCATTTCTGTCTCCAAGATGTCAGTTAAGGTCAAGACTTTCAAGTTGTCAGTCACCGTCTGAGAAATTAAATGCTCAGATACAAAAGGGTCGTGGGAACCTCCTCATTTTGGACACAAGGAGCAAAGGGTTTTGACTTGAAGCTGACTGTCACGTAAGGCTGGAGGCCAAGTAATTACTGATAATTAGCTTCAATTGAAAGTAATGGCTGAAAAATATAAATTGGTACAGAATGTGGAGGGGAAATGAGAGTTATGAGGAGAAGTATGAGAAGATCAGCCTGCCGTTGAACTGAAAGGGTCAGAAAGCAATCTGGACAGTAAAGCCAATTGCTAATGTCGGGAGAAGCAGAGGAAGGGTGGGAGAGCCAGAGCCTTAGCCACAGGACACTGACGCAGTGCCAGCACTGATAAAATGCTTTAAATGTGGACACAATACAAGCTTCGCTGGAAGACCGATCTTCGGGAGGACACTGGCTACTTTGGCTAATGTTTGTGGGCCCTTTCTTATTCTTTGGGAAGTTCAGAAGAGTTGAAATCATCAATTGTCTGTCTCTGGTGTGCTGCTGCTCAAACACCCCTGCTCAGCATCCGTGAAAGAAGCCACTCTTCTGGTACAAAAGTGCAGTTCAGATTTTATCAGCCCTCTTTACAGTCTTCCCCAAAGTCCACACCACATCAATACCTGCTTGGCTTTATTGCAGACAGCGTTTTACTTAAATCAGGAAACCTTTGGCAGAGACTGAGTTCCTCCCTACAGAGACTTAACATGAATCCATATCTACACTCAGAAGAAACGATATTGCCCTTTAAAAGTTAAGTCAATCTTTCTTTCATAGGCAATCAAACTACCATAATATCAAACCAAATACTTATCTGTAGTACATGTTCTAAAACTCAATGCTATCATGTAAGTTTGTTCTGTGAGGCTGAGACAAAGGAAAGGCTGCTTTCCATGGTCAAGTTTATGGCTGTAATTAGTATTATTCTGTATTTTGTAAAGCTAAAGAAGTGTAACCAAGAAACTAAGTGTGGTACAGAAGAAAGGTCAGAGTGTCTGTGGGTAAACTTGTTCTCTATAAGAGAGTCTTTATTCATTTATTTATTGAGTTAATCAAACAAATGGTTTTTGTCATTCCCAGGATGTTTCAGGTATTTACTGGATGTTGGAAAACAATTATATATATATACAAATAAATATGTTGACAGTCTTTGACCTTAGATCTATCCCAACGATAAAGCAACAGACAGAACATTTGGGAGTTTATGAGGTAGAAATGCACCTCAGAGGAAAGATCTCTCTGCAAGGAGATGCTTTAGGCTTAGGATGAAGTGAAGCTGCTGCAGGAAGAAGAGGGAGAAAGAGAAGCTTGTGTAAAAGTATGAAGTCTGGTGTTTAGCTCAGCAGAAGAGTGCCAGCATGACTGAGCTCAAGGACAAACCATAGTGGAGGTGGGTGGGAGAGGGGAAAAGGGAGGGGAGGGGAGGTAGGAGGGAACAAGGGAGAGAGGAAGAGGGGGAGGAGAGGGAGAGGGGAAGAGAAGGGACAGAGGGGAGAGGGGAGAGGGGAGAGAGAGAGAGAGAGAGAGAGAGAGAGAGAGAGAGAGAGAGAGAGAGGTACACAGCCTGTGCACTCAATGTATTAGGTATGCTCGCTTTAAAACAAGAGAGGTAGCATGTTTCAATTTGTGCTTTAGAAGGCAGGTCTTCCAGCTGCATAGAACTGCTACAGGAGCAACAGTGTGAGCCTGGTAGACTGAGGCAGTAAGACTCATGTGACCTGGAGCTGAGAGGGTCAGGCATGCTAGTGCACACCTTTAATTCCAGCAGTTGGGAAACAGGGGCAAATGAATCTCTGGGTTTGAGGCCATCCTGATCTACGTAGGGAGTTCCAGGATAGCTAGGGCTACAGAGTAAGATCATTATCTCAAAACAAGACATAAAAGAGGATAACTTTCCTACAACTTTGAGTCTAAACGCATACCTCTTGCTGGTTTGTTGAAGAGGTAGGAAGGAGTCGACATGGGAACATAATGCAGGGCTTCACAATCAACAGAGAACGACAGTACAGGGAGAGACTGGAGGGCCTGATACAGAGATGGGGGCAAAGTCCCAGTGATGTGATTTGCTATTCGAAGTCTTGACTGTTTTAAGTGTGGGTTCAGGAAGACTAGCCTTTCATCTGCTTCCTTGCTCTATCTTGCTGCAGAAGTGGGAGTTGTAACAAATGCTGCCATGAGCCGCTGCATCACTGGAGACCTGACTCTGAGCCAAGCATCTCAACTTGGCCGGTTTCAGCTGTAGCTGTAAAGTGGGGGTTCGAAGAGTGAGCAGCTAGCGGGGTTCATTTGAAATCTGAGTAGGAAAATGAGCTGAAGGTTTGCCATTCGTACATCTCAGTTCCCAGAAGAGACTGCACAGGGAGATGCTACTGTCTAGCTGTGGTCCCTTCCCAGAGGACTTGGGGGCTTCTGCCTTCTTTCTCTCCTTTCTCTCTTCTCCACTACCTCCTCTCCTTTCTTGGTAGTGATGCTTTTGTTTATTGAGGAAGGTCTTATTATGTAGCCCACCCTGGACTTAAACTCCTGGTCCAGCTGTCTCAGCCTCCTAGTACTGGGGCATGTGGCCACCCAGAATGTCTCCTTCTTCAGCTCCTACTTGTGTCTCTGCTTCTGGATTTTCCTTGTCTGCTTCTCTCTTTTTCTTCCCTTCTGCCTTTCCCATGGCAACCATCTGTACAGTTTGACTGACAGGCTTTGACTGACAGGTGAGGGATCTACTGACATGACAATTAGAAAGCTGCTGAACTTTTTTTCGGTGTAGAGTGAAACTTACGAATATTTCAAAACCACTTTTTCAGGTTGTCAGTGACATAACTGAGACTGTTGTGAGGAAGTTCCTCCATGTTTAGATAACAGATATATAACATTCCCATCTCTCCAGCTCTGCCAGCTTGTATAATTTCTCCTTTCCAGCATCTGGATATACATTTTGTAGGACTGAAGGTTAAAGATGATAGCTTGATTTTGCTAAAACTAGAACTAAAACAACTGTATTTAGCAAATATCCAATACTAGGGTATCTTTATATGGAAATTTCTGGAGCCAAGGCTGAAAACACTGATAACATTCTATATTTATTCAGGTCTTCAAATCACTTACATGTACTTAATGTATATTCACATATATGTATACACACACATACACATTACCTAAATGTGCTTCAGGTATAGACATACATATGTATACACAAGTAAATCACCTGAATGTGTTTCATGTATATAGATATACATGTGTATATACACACATATTAATCACCTAATTAATTTATATATATACACATTCCTATGTATAATATACACACAAACCACCTGACTGTGCTTTATGTACATATATGCATACTCACAAAAATCACCTAGTTGTGTTTCATATATACATGCATATGTATACACAAACACACATACATAGAGACTACTGTAGTCATCATAGGGACAGATATTAATGAATATTGTAAAGAAAAGGCCACTTTAACAAATGTCCCACTGAGGACATTAACAAATGTAAACAATGAGAAGAATGTCACCATGACATTTTCTTGTAAGGTTATTGAAAAGTGAGTGCCGTGTACCTTTGGAGGTACTTATCGCATTTCTTCAAAAGCCAAATGTCGCCTCTGGAACAATGTATAATGTTTTAATTAACACTGAAATCTTTATTCTCATGAGAGATTAGAGGGAGGTTTTCTAGCATTTAAACTCCTGTAATCCCAAGGGTTTTGTAAGTAAAGACTGGGTAATAACTGAATTCTACTTATGACGACGTTGATCAAGTTTTTACCTTCTAAGTGTGAAAGCCACGTGTCTCTGAAATCCCAGTGAGGTCAGAGGGGCAAAGAGACATACTTAATTCTCATTGCAAATAAGGAAAACTAAGATTTACTGAGCTTGAACTTGGTGAAAATATGACGAATACGGAAAACACACACATATGAAGAAAGCCTCCTTGACTTTGTCCTGTCTGCACACACGCAGACTGATTTTTTGTTGTGGTTGTTTGTTTGTTTGCTTTTGTTTTCTTGAGTCAAGGTTTGATTGTGTGGAACTATATCTATAAACCAGGCTGACTTTAACTTCTCTTGTGAGCTGAGATTACAGGTGTGCGCTATCATGGCCTGGCCTTGACTGAGTGATTTTTCAATGATCATTTCCTTAGGGCTAAAATATTTATGTAGAGGAGAAAGAAATCTTTATTCTTGGTACTCAGTTTTTGAACAGGTACTGTAAATTTACTAAAATTATTGATTAGTTTGTCTCTGACTTAATAATAATAATAACAATAATAACAAACAATAACAATAATAATAACACTTGCCAAGTGGCAGTATATAAGCAACCCTTTAATGTTAAGGACACATTTAGTGCAAAGGAAAGTGAAGTGTACATTCAGTTAACTTACATTTAGAATCCTAACGACGTTGCCAGGAGAACTCTCCAGAATGAATTATTCAGTTACAGTTAATTACCATTTAATACAAAGTACAGACTAGTTTTAGCCTCATTCGAACAAAGACCTTAAAAGAGATTGAGAGATAATTACACAGCCGTGTTTAGTTTATTTTAAGTAGTCCTTTGTTCTTCATGTTAAGTTTGATCTAAGCTTGGAAAATGATGCCCTTCATGCTCTCTTGGCTGAAGGAAACCGAGCCAGAGTTCTCTTTGTCCCACTGGGGTGACATTCCTTCAGACTGAGGGCAGAGGCACTTGCTCTTCACTCCTGTGCTGGCTTCTTGAGCAGAGAATGTCATCCTGTCATCTCAGTACGCCACCTGCCCCGTCTCACTCAGCTCAGGCAGGGGTGGGATGTAGAGCACACTGAAGAGTATTTTACGGAGTGTTCCTGAGAGCCACTTCAGAAACTGAACAGGAGGCCATGAGACTACTCAGACGACTTTAGAAATCCACAAGGCAGGAGAGAGCCATTTTGGTTTTCATAATTCTCTTCCCTTGGTGTCAAAATGGCTGGAAACTGAGGCCATTGCATTGTGGGTATAAGTCACGTAGGACTTTGTTTAAGAAATTTTCACAAACCTTTTCTTGCTCTCTGGACTTCACAGTCATTTGGGTTCACTGTCCAGAGCCCCGCAGTTCCTGAATCCAGACAGTTTTACCTCCCTTTTGGATTTCTGGTGAGCTGCATTTCCATGGCTACTCTTCCCATTGTGAGTGTTGTGAGCCTTTAGGATCCCAGCAGACGTAAACTGCTTCACTTAGTGGCTGGTACAAAGTCGCCCTCTGTCTGAGCATCTCACATCCTTCTGTAGTTCCACTGTAGTTCCTTCAGTGTTTGTGAAGGTGAGAGACTTTTACCTCAATTTCACTGATAGCTCTTCCCTTCCTAACAGCTGCTTAGTTTATTTAATAAATACTTCTCCAGTAAGTGCACACATTTCTTCTCATAGGTCTCTTGTCATGTTGCTGTCCCTCTGACCCAGAAATAAGACCTGACCTCGAGGGTTTCTAAAGATACTCATGTCAGTTTTTAATATTTTGAAAAAATATTTTCTTCCTTTGCTGGCAATTTTCTAAATTATACTTTTTTATAATTTATACTTACGTAAATTTATATTTACAAATATCCATTCCTTTTTATTTTATGCATTTGGCTGTTTTGTCTGCATGAATGTTTGTGCACAGCACTGGGTCCTCTGGTTCTCTGAGTCTAACCACTGAGCAACCCCTCCCTGCTTTCGTTTTATATCTCAGACTGACCATTTGATAGGCAAAGTGTAGCTTCCAGACTCTTCCCCTCAGTGAACAAATCTACAGGCCAGTTCTGACTAAGCCGAAGAACACTGGCTAAGGAAGTGAGCTCTGGTGAGCTCTCAGCACTGGGCCTTGCTTCCTTCCTGCATGCTCTGTATGAGGCTCAGCCCAGGCTGCAAGCTTCCATCCGTACTCCTTCCTCATCCTCAGGAAGACATTGCATCCTTCTGAGATGCCATAGCTGAATGTGTAGCTATATGCTGTTTTAGAATGCTCGTTCCTATAATGATATATTCACTTATATAAATATTTAAGTCATTATGCCAGTTGTAAGATGGATACTTATACAGATATATAAATGCATATGTATATGCATACATATGCTCACTAAAAGTTGTAAGTTGTACAGTCCTATTACAATGTATAAGATAGTTATATTATATATACATTATAATATATACACATTACACATATATATTATAATAGGATTGTTAAAATGCTGTGAGTATAATTGTTTGCAAGTGTACCTCAAATTATACTAATAATTTTAAAGTCGTTCGTTTGATGTGTCCTTTTGTTTAAAGCACCTTTCAGAAGTTGAAGAACATCCTCCCTGTGCCAAAACTTTCCTTTTCCCTTTGTTATGACTTCACCCTCACAGTGGCATTATTAAATGACCAATAGTTTCTTTTTAATTTTCCATTTTTTTTACTGGATATTTTATTTACATTTCAGATGCCATCCCCTTTTCCCATTTCCCCTCCTTAGAAAATCCCTATCCCATGCCCCCTTTTCCTTTTTGCTTTATACATTTTTTTTAAATGTTAATCAAGGGCTTTATAAGTATGGTAATGCTCAATCAGAAGTGTAACCTACTACCCAACCTAGATATGTAAACTATCTTTGACTGGTGAAGATATGTGAACTTCTGCCTCCATGCCTTCTCTCTCTTTCTCTCTCTCATCACCTAGCTTCTCATCTACTTCATCTTCTCCTCTCCTTACTCCATCTCTTCCTCTCGGTGCTCTTTCCCCTTTAGCTCCTCCTACATATCACTCTTCCTGTTAAAATAAAACTTTTCTCTCAAAATACAGTTAGAGCATAATTATTCCTATTTGTAGTAATGATGTACAAGATAGTCTTAATACCCAGTCCATCATTTTGTTGACTAACCAGAACCTCTGTCATCTCTCTTGACTAAAACACTTAGTTTTGAACCTGGCTTTTTTCTTGGCTTTAGAATGAATGTCATCTGGGGTAAGAAACTGCTTTTGCTGACAATGGTCTACCTTGTCATGGTGATAGGTCCATTCTCAGCTCTCCTAAGCAAATTCATCCAAACTGTTTCTAACTCACAAAATAGGAGAGGTTCTCATGCAGCCAGTATCTGTACTTATAGATGAAGTCAAGATGGAACTCACTATCCATGGCTAATACACTGGAAATGTGGATGGTTGCAAACCACCATGTGGGTGCTGGGAATTGAACCCAGGTCCTCTGGAAGACTGCTCTTCACTGCCGAGCTATGGTTCCAGCCCCACCTCTGCATGAACTTTTATACTGTGTCAAACAGTCTCATTGTTCCTCTTACTTGTACTTGTGTGTGTGTGTGTGTCTCTGTGTGTAAAAATATCATATATATGTATATATACATGTATATATACATATATATGTATACATATATACATGTATATATACATATATATGATTTGCCTTGGCATTTATAGGTGCTGCAGCTCCTTAAAGTTGATTGTTATGATCACATATTAAATACATATGTACGTTCCAAACATCACCAGGGACAGAACGAATTTATGGCCTCATCTTAATGAATTGCTTTTATCCCCATTTCCCTGCATCACTTTGACCAAACTGAGACAGTGAGCAGCCCCTGTATGCCCCTTCCCTAACTCTACCTCAGACCACTCTGCACATGGTAAGATAACATCTAGGGGAACAACTAGAGTGACACAGAGTGTCTATTCATAGAGTTCAAGCAAAGGTCACATTGGCAGCGACGAAGCAGACCAGCAAAGCATTTTGTAGCTTCCTAAGTGTGTAAACAAGGCCCCTAAATACTGTTGTGAAGTAAAGGTGTCTAAGAACAAACTCTTTTTAAGTTGTCCACTTTCGTGAGTCTCTTGATCTTAGATTGATCACACAGCCATTGTATTAATATATGTGTGACCTTGGTGAAGACTGTGTATAAGACAAGTTTTGGAAGTATAGGTCGATCAACCGGGTTCTACCACATCCAGTCTCTCCTCCAGGGCCATGTGGTCACGTTCACTCTAACATTTTAATCATTTAATCTCTGTTAGCTACCTCTGATGAACTTACCTCTGACTGTTTGTGATACACACATTGTATTGCATGCTTGCTGTTTTCAGTTAAAGGGCGGTATTTGAGGCGGATCACTCTGCACCTAGGGCCCCATCCCCCTCACTTTAGGGAAAAGCATCGTTCTGTGCACGGGCATTGTACAGTCCCAACAGAGACCTTTTGTGTCTTCCTACACATCCTTCTCACACATCCACTCCACCTGCTACAAGAAGATACCTATCAGGTATCTGTCGTTTCCTGTCATTCCAACACACCTGGGTACACAGTTTCACACTTGTGCATAGGACAGACGGAATTACCATTGTCAAGGACATTAAGGTGGATCCCTAGATGGTATTCAAGAAGGGACTAGGTAGTAACTGAATTTCTGTGACCCCAGAGTCATTGGGAAATCTTCCAGATTAAAAACCCCTTAGTCCTCATTTTGATAACTATGAATATTTTTGCTGAAAAGATTCCCATTTTTTCACCTGAAAGATTATTATGGTGCACTGTATCAATGAGATTGACTGGAAGTGTTCTATTCTTATAAAAATACACATATTCATTATAGGAAGATAACAAATATAAAACTAAATTTAAATGTACATTCACATAATCTTAATAACCAGGCAAAAATCACAATAACATTAAGCTATGATTTTTTTCCCCTCAGAGCATGCATTTTACCCAAAGAGGCCTTATTTAATGTATTCTGTCCTAAACCTGAACTTTCTAATTTCTTGGTACTTTTTGGACATTTTTCTAGATCAATGAATATAGATCTGGAGGATGTGAGGTGTGTGTGTGTGTGTGTGTGTGTGTGTGTGTGTGTGTGTGTCTGTGTGTGTTGTTGTTGTTGTTGCTGTTGTTGTTTCTGTAGTATATATGTGTGGTATGTTGGTGAGGTATGCTTGTGAGGGTGTGGATATCTGTACCTGCATACACACACATGCAAAGGCCAGAGAAAGGTGTCTTCTCGCTACTCCTCTGAGAGAGAGACTCGAACTGAACTGAAAGCTGCCATTCTGCTTACACTGCTTGGCTGGTTAAGTTCTTGGGATCTGCCTGTCTATGCACTGACCCCAATGCTGGGGTAACAGGCATGTGCACCCTCGCTTTGTATCTGAATTCTAGGGATTCAAATGCAGGTTCGCTTACACTGTAGACAACCCCCCACCACTGAGCCCCGTCCTCAGCCCCACTGGGGTGTTTTTAATGATAAGCTTGTGTTTTACTATTTGGTTATATTATACAGGTTATTTAAACAACTGCAAGCATGTTACAGAAGTCTGCATTTACATAAGAGTGCTTTAATACATTCACCTAATTATCGTGACTAATTATGGCATCCTGCTCTACAGGTAAAAGGTACTTTGAAACCACTCAAGTCTATTCTGTCTCCTGTTAATAACAGGTGGAATCCTGCTGCGTTCTTGTTTATCGGAGTTGATAAGAACAAGATCCTCTCTGCCAGTCCTTCTCCTTATTATTAATAGAAAGAAAGAACAGTTTATAATGGTCTTTTGACCTTGGAATTCCTGGCATGCCTATTCAGAGTATCTACCAGCTCTGAAGTCATTTTCTATCCTCCCGAGATAAGTCCTGTGTAAACAGTGTTTCTTCAGTATGTGCTAATGGTTGGTATTCTTCTGGTTTTGATTTCTTTTACTGTAAAAAATGACACTGAAAATATTTCTTTTTCAGAGATAACTCTCAGATGGGATTAGTGGTGCGGGCCATCCCAGCACCTGGCAGGTAGGAGCAGGAGGATCAGGAGGTCAAGGTCACGCTCGGATACTTATGGAGTTCAAGGGCTATGTATGATTGTGTCAAGGAAGGAAGAAGGAAAGAAAGACAGAAAGACAAGAAGGAAGGAAGGAAGGAAGGAAGGAAGGAAGGAAGGAAGGAAGGAAGGAAAGAAGGAAGGAAGGAAGGAAGGAAAGAAGGAATGAAGGGAGGAAGGAAGAAAGGAGGAAAGAGGGAGAGGAACTGAGGGAAGGAAAGAGGAGGAAGGGGAGGGGGAGGGAGAGAGAAAGAATTCTATTATACTAAATACGTGCATGTCTTCAGTCTTGAGCATGAACACGATCAAAAGATGGGCAGAGCAGAGAGAGAGCACAGGCAACATCTCCAACATGGCCAGCTCTTCATCCTAACAGTTTAGCTGACCAGTTTTTAGAACATCAGTCAATAGTTCTCATTATCTGCATTT
The DNA here is from genome assembly GCA_030674055.1 of Rhabdomys pumilio. Classification (NCBI taxonomy): domain Eukaryota; kingdom Metazoa; phylum Chordata; class Mammalia; order Rodentia; family Muridae; genus Rhabdomys; species Rhabdomys pumilio. The sequence goes on from JANHMN010000001.1 coordinate 93,775,978, forward strand.
AATATAAGAGGAAATTGAAACACAGAGGATTAAAACAAAATTTCCAGGGGTTACAGGAGTAATCCGGAAGTAAAGCGGGGCTGCCATATACAAGGATTTGGGTACAATCCTTAGAACCTCCTCAACGCCCCCCCCCCAAAAAAAACCCCAAGCAAGCAAGTTCCTCAGAGTCTATTTATTAATTTCCTACTGTTATAACACACTGTCACAAATGGAGTCACTTAAAACATGAAGGTTAGAAGTCCAAAAGGGATCTAACTATACCAAACTCAAAGCGAATGGACATGTATCCATCTGAAAGCTCAATAGGAGAATCCGTATTAAAAAGAAAAAATATCAAGGCTGGAGAAATGGCTCAGTGGTTAAGAGCACCTACCGTTCTTGAGGACCCAGGTTTGGCTCCCATCCCTGATGTTAGATAGCTCACAGTCATCTGTAACTCCAATTCCATGGGAATTGATATCCTCGTCTGACATTCCTAGGTATTGTGTGCCCACATGGTGCACATGCGCACTAACAGACACAAACACATATGCACAAATAAAAACAAAATAAATCCTTTTTAAAAGCAAAAGGATCCATATTCTCCAAAGCAATCTACATATTCAATGCATTTACCCTCAATATCCTAATGTCATTTTTCAAGAATAAAAGTAGGGGAAGCCCTTTTTAAAAGTACTTTTAAATTCATAAAATTCACAGGGAACCAGAAAAGATTAAATGTCCAATGTAATCTTGTATAGAGGAACGAAGCCAGGAGCCTCAGAGGCCTTGATTGTCTTGAGGAGAGATGGTGAGATATGGCAAACTAGAAGACACTTAGTGCAAGCTAACTGAAGCCACGGTCCCGGGGCTGAGGTACTGTTTACAAACCATACATCAGACAAGGATGCAGCAATTCCATAGCAGAATCAGATCTTCTGCCTTTCCCAGCTCCCAGGGTCTGCTTGGATTCATTAGCTCGCAGCACTGTCTCTGTCTTTGAATTTCCCTATAATTCTCTGCCTCTGTCTTTGCCTTTAAAACACCTTGGGATTCTGTTGGCCTTATTTAGAAAATCCAGAATAACCATTCAACAAATATGGCCACCTGATTAGCATTTACAGTTCCATCTTCAGCCTTGACCCTCTGGTCATGTAAAATTGCAATTTCACACACTTTAGGGATTTGAAAAGGGATATTCAGGGGAACCGTTATTTTGCCTACCAGTGAGCTGTGTGATGACTGAGTTCAGGTACATCACCCCATCAGTGGAATTCAAGGGACATGAGTCTGATCCTTCTAGGTGAAAGTATATGACCCTAACCTTGTCACAATGCCTGAAAATTTTGAAGTTTTTTTGAGATCAATATGTGAGAATCCAAAAATGAAGTTTAAACTTTGAATGCTCAAGATAAGAGTTATCTGTAGTTTATTTTAACTCGTGTCGTGTTTTAGGAGGGAGACGTGAAGGGAAAAGGAGCAAGCACAGTCATAGGAGGAGGGAATGTGATGATGCTGGTTTTCCTTGTGGCTTGCTCTGTAAGTTAGCCAGAGCTAGCCCAACAGTGGAGTTGTGCCAACAGTGATGCCCAAATACACACACCTAACACAAGCATGGGAGTATAGACAAACAGCCCCATGATGCTTCACATTTTTATTTACCCCTGTGTGGTTCAGACTCACTGATCACTGGCTCACAACTGGCAATATTTGAATTTGTGGCCAGAGATTGACAAGAGGAGGAGCCAATCCAAGTGGACACATTTTCATTGAATACCTGGTACACACAGCACATTGATGGAAGGTACAGATCACATCCAAGTTCTAGAAGATTCTCATCATGTCTCTCATTGGGTAGATCCTGCCAGAACGAATGTATATTTATAACCCACATTTGAAGAAGCAAAAGGTTTAAAGTCCACAATCCTTCACCAGAAGGAGTGGGGCAGATATCAGTCTGCCCAGAGGGTTGGGGTCTAAAAGAAAAAGTTCTCTTTCTGAAAATGTATTAATTCTATCCTTGATCTAGGTCCTGTACTGCTAGTACATTATCAAAAGTTGAAGGGTATTGGAGATGTCTAGTTAGGGGCAGGCATGCACGCACATACACACACAGACACACACACACACACACACACACACTTTAAAAATTTAAACAAGACAAAATCGTTTCTTTTTTTTTAAAGATTTATTTGTTTTATTTATTTGAGTACACTGTCCCTGTCTTCACACACACCAGAAAAGGACAACAGATCAGATTCCATTATAGATGGTTGTGAGCTACCATGTGGTTGTTGAGAATTGAACTCAGGACCTCTGGAGGAGCAGTCAGTGCCCTTAACCTCTGAGCTATATCTCCAGCCTGACAAAATCATTTCTAAGCGTGAGTCTTTGAAGCTGAGTTGCAGTGCCCCTAGAACTTGGAAAATGAGGTCATGCCAAGGAGCAGACTTGGGTGAACTGGAAACTGTTCCCAATGCAGTAGGGTCCTCGGGGAGCTGAGAAGCACACAGCACAATAGTCCCACAGTTACAGATGTGTCTGCTGTAGGTGACAAAATGTTCCTTATGGCAGTGTGGGTCTATAACTTGTATCAGACCAGTGTCAGAGGGGTGTGTGTGTGTGAGTGAGAGAGGGGGGAGGGGGAGGAAGAGGGGGAGAGGGGGAGGGAGAGGGAGAGGGAGAGGGAGAGGGGGAGGGGGGGGGGGGGGGGGGGGGGGGGGGAGGGGGGGGGGGGGGGGGAGAGGGAGAGGGAGAGGGAGAGGGAGAGAGATGAGGTTTGGCTATGTAGCCCAAGGTGGACTGGAACTCGTAATCCTCCTGCCTCTGCCTCTGAAATGTTGTGTTTACAGGTATGCATCTCATGCCTGGCTCAGAAGGCAGTTAACTAGTAAGTTTTATGACAAAACGTGGTTGGCTAGGCTATGCCTACTCCAACCATAAAACAAGTTGTGAGGCCGTAGGGCAATGCAGTGTCAGCTGTTGCATGCTCCAGTTTCTAGGAGTGGTCTCCCTCTTGCAAAATACTTTAGCTCTGATGAACCCAGTCATCGTGATGAAACTTACCAAATTTCATTTGCGTAGCCATCCGTTAAGTAGTATTTACTCTCACGCGTTAACAGAATAAATGCAAAGCTTGTGATTTCACAGTGGTACTGACACTCCTCATACCAGACAGGACACCAGGACAGACATAGAGTTCTCATCCTTCTGGGCGGAACTGCTGCTGAGGGAAAGGATGAGTGCCACCCTGATGGCTCAGAGTCACCAGGAGGCTTTACTTTTGCATGTCACAATCTGGTTTTCAGGATCACAGTCTCTAGAACCGCTGTTCTGGTTTCTACAGAGGCTCACATCTGAGTTCGCCTTGACTATTAGGGGAGACATTAAGGCTTGGACTGTTGAGTAATGCTGAACAATTCGGACACTGGGGACTATGGAAAACAGAATAGATGCATTTTACATTAGGAAATGGCCATGAGTATTTGTGGACCAAAAGAAGGACACCTTAACTTGTGTCTTAAATTCCCTCCGAAGGCTCATACAGTAAAAGTTTGGTCTCCAGTGAGGTGCTGAGCATGTTAAGGGGTGGGGGATGCGGGGATATTTGCTAGTCATTGGAAATGTGACCCTAAAGATTTGGCCAAGACCCCAGTGTTTCTCCTTTTTTATTACACTGCTTTATCTGTTTCATGCTCTTGCTGTGTTATACCCATTTCCGGGGCATCAGAACACGCACACGGTGCATATGCATACATGTGGGCAAACCACTCATACACATATAATCCAATTTAAAAATAAAAATATCTGGGGTTGGAGAGATGGCTACCTGGTCAAGAGCACTCTCTGCTCTTGCAGAAGACCCAGGTTCAGTTCTCAGTAACTTCTTGGTACCTCACAACCACCTGTGACTCCAGGCCCAGAACATCCAATGCCTTCTCCTAACCTCCCAAAGCCTCCTGCATGCAGTGTGCTGCACACAGGTATATCGCTGCACACACAGATACACAGAGAACAAACATGATAAAAGATGTTATTCTAGTTGCTGACTCCATGCTGTGGAGGGTCTCACAGTGAAGCCCCCAGAATAGTCAGGAAACCAGGAGGTGATGTGGGCATGCATCGCTGTTGTCGTTTCTGTGGGAAAAGCAAGGTGCAGAGAGCAGGCTGAGGGTTGGCTGCATGGTCTACAGACTCCAGGTGTAGGGCCTGCCTCTTGCCTGGTCACTGGCCTTGAGGCTACTTGGGCAGAGGGATGCTGATTCTAGGATGGAGCCTGCTTGTGAGAGATGTGCCCGCCAGCTCTAGGAATTAGACTGTCTCAGCCAGGGAGGTTTCTCCTGAGTTGGCAAGGCTCCAAATGTCTGGACCTCAGGAATACAGAAAAGAGAGCCAATACTGGGGCAGAGGTAGGATCTGGAATGAAATATCTCACTGGGGAGATGGGTGGAGAAGGTTGAGAGGTTGGAAAAAGAGGTTTTGTATTGTTATTTTGTTTCCTAGAGGATGAAAGACTCACTGGTGGGCAATTTAGACAAAGAAATAGCAGCTGCTGTCTCCATATCCTATCCTGTTGCCTAAACCACTCTAATGTATTGTTTTACTTCAGACAGACAATTGTGGACCGGGAAGACAAAAAGTATTTACCCACTACTCTCTTAATAAGCCGGCAGCTGTTGCTACACCTTAATTTGGGATCTGATAGGTATTTCCAATGAGTTAAGTGGTAGTTCCGTTAATCAGTAGAATGGTTGCTAAGCTGCCAGGTATTTTAATTAAAACAATTGAAATGAAAGGTAGTGATTGTCAGTACTGACGGAGAAAGATTCTTTATTGACTTTAATTAACGTGCAGAAAAAGTATTGTTTTAATTCTCCAAAGTTTACTGGACATAGTTGTTATGCCTCCAATATGTACGATTTCAGCTGTACTTAGCCAAATATTTTCATCTATTTCAAAAACTATGTGAATCACAAATGTTTGGGTTTTGGATCTGAAGTGAGATACACAACTCATTGCTACTTTGTTTATATGTAATTCCGAAGTATTGCTGTCTTGTTCATTTTAAACAGTGTAAAATGCAACCCCACTCCATGTTTGAATGTTTCCTTATATAGATGAACGATCCCATCAGTTGTGCAAGGGGAGGGGCTGTGTGTCTAACAGAGGCTAGACCCTGGCACACAGGAGGCTCTCACTTGAGCATCTAGTGAGTGCACAAGCATGCGCACACCTGATCTGCTGATGGGGAAGCAGACAGAGCAGCTTTGGCAGCCACTGACTCATTGTGCCGTGCAGACTGGGGAAGAGGTCTGTGTTTTCAGCCTTCTTTCTGTTTTGCTTCTGATGATAATATTTTGTCATTTCCTTGGTTAATTTTAGTGATGGCAAAAGTAGATCACATTAGAACTAGAAAGTTAATTTCACCCCTCTCTGATTATAACGGCAAATTATCCAGAGCGTATCAGAGTGGGGTTGAAATGGCAGCTGGGTATGAAGCCAGAGCATCACCCAAACTTCCTCATCACACAAGTGCCTCTCTCAGATATGAGCCAGCACTTTTTAGATGAAGAAAATGAGGACAAGTAGGCATGTTTAAGCATCTTTTTAAAAGGGTGTGTGTGTGTCCATGTGTGTATGTGTGTGTATCTCTGTGTGTATGTGTGTATATGTATCTGTATGTATATGTGTATGTATCTGTGTGTGTATCTGTGTGTACCTCTGTGTGTGTGTGTATCTATGTGTATCTATGTATGTATGTGTGTGTATCTGTGTATGTATATGTGTGTCTATCTGTGTATGTCTGTGTCTGTATATGTATGTGTCTGTGTGCATATGTCTGTGTTTATGCATGTGTGAATTTTATATCTTGTGTGCCCAGAGGTCCATGATGCTCTGAGTTCAATCCCTAGAACCCACAATTGTGCATGTTTGTGATTAAAACACTAGAGGTGTAAACAGGAAGATCCCTGGGACCCACTAGTCACCCGTGCAGCCTAGTCTAACAGATGAGCACCAGGTCAATAAGAAATTGTATCTGTGAGAACGAGGTAGCCCGATCCTGAGAAATGACAAGAAAGGTTGCCCTTTGACCTCCACAAGCATGCATATGCGTGTGCATAGACATGCATATAAATACACACACAGTCCACACACACATACTACACACACATACTACACACACATACCACACACACACCACACACACACACAAACGCACACACACACCATACACACATACCACACACACACACATACCACACACACATACCACACACAAACACACACACAAACACACACATACGCACACACACATAACCACAAACACACACACACAAACACACACAGACACAAAGTGGCTCAGAGACATAGCATAAAAGTATGAATATAAGAAGGACCTGATAGTACACACCATGATCCCAAGACTCAAAAAGCTGAGGCAAAGGATTGCTGTGAGCAAGGGGCCAGCCTGGGATAAAGTAAGTTTAAAGTCAGTCTAGCTAAACATGAGAACCTGTCTTAAATTTTTTTCTGGGGCAAAAGAGATGGCTCAGTGCTTAAGAATACTGGCTGTTCTGCCAGATGAACTGGGTTTAATTCCCAGCACCACAGGGTGGCTCACAACTGTCTATGACTTCAGTTCCTGGTAATCCAATCTGGCCTCTATGGACACCAGGCACGTAAGTGGTGCACAGACATACACACAGGCAAAACACTTATACACATAAAATAATTTTTTTCTGTGTGTGTGCATATGATATTGCTGTTTTCCTAAATTATTTGGTTTATGAGATAATATCAAGGTGAGATTATGTGTGCCACTCCTGAGAGAGAAATGGGGCTGGATTACTATCTAGAAACAGTGAGATTGTTAACTGCAAAGGTGTGATCCAATTTGATTTTTTGTTGAAGCATCAACAGCCCATGTCCTCAATTTTAATTTTAATAATTATCATTAAAATAACCTTATGCTGCTTAACTATGAGTCTAACCAGATGTAAATAAATAAAATGAATAACTCTTCATTTGAGAAATAGTCTCTCTTTAGTGTAAATTATTAGGAGTCATTAAAGGGAAGTAAACCCAAAATGATCAAAACTCCAGAAGCTAGGAAAGTAGTATAATAAGTAGACCAAGCTCTTTCTGTCGTACGGCTTCCCCTAGTCATGGCTGCGGTGTGACGCAGTCTTTACTGTAACCACACTTTTTCAGTTCTCTATTAGACCTCCCTGGTCTGCATGCGGCACATTTGTTTAAAAACTGGGGAGGGGTGGATTCGGTAAGATGTGTACTCGTTTTATAAATGATATTTCTTTCTGTTTATGAAGTGATCCTGTCTGCTAACCATCATTCAATGGTGAAAACTCAAATGGAATCCAAGACCTAAACGTAAGGAACAGACAGGGAACGTGAGCAGGGCATCTGGGCAGTTCTTAAAGGCACTAACACGCTCCGTGGAGGAATTCTTTTTTTTTTTTTTTTGGCTGTTCTGCTGGTATGTGAACCCATACCCATTTTTGGGAGGTGGGAATGCTAGATTGCTGGAGTGTCTCATTAAGGCTTGGCACTTTGTTGGAAAGACTTGCAAGAAGAATGAGAAAGAATTATATCTGACTTCTTCTTTAGGCAGCTTGCTCTCCCCTCCCGCCCTCCCACAAAACCATTATTTGCACCTCACATTTTGAGACTCGTGTGTAGCTTCACTCGGATAAGATGAAAATGCTGTTGTTGAACCGTGATTTGTCATGTGGACAAGGCTCACTGCCTTCACGTTGTATGCGTAGATAAGATGAGAGATGCAGGAATATCACTGCATGTCTCAGAGAGAAGGGTCAAGCTTTTGAAGATTTTGAATTGGAAAAAAAAAAACTGTCACAGGAACATGGTTGTAAAAATGCCCCTGGGCTAGGGAGGTGGCTAGTGGGTTAAGTGTGCAAGATGAGGAACTAAGTTTGAATATCTGGAACACACATGAAAGCCAGCATGGTAACATATACCGCAATCTCAGCATTCCTGCAGGGAAATGGGAGGCAGAGACATACAAGTCCTCAGAAGCTCACAGGCCAGCTAACCTGACACACCTACACAGCAGTGAATTGTAGAGAGGTAAACTTACCTCAGACAAGATGAAAGACAAGGTTGCCTTTTGACCTCCACATGTGCTCGTGCATATATTGGAGCATGCATGCACACACACAGACACAGCTTAATTTTTCTTCACAGTTCTCAGCTATGTCTTTGCTTGAAAATATTAATGTATAATGTGTGTTGGAGGATGATTGGATATGCTTAGAGAATCCACAGTGTTCGTTATTACCTTTAAATTCAAAGTCAAGACTTAATAATGCTTAACCTCAGTTAGTGTTCCAAAATTTCCGTAAAAGTCTCAATAAGAGCACTTAAGGAAATCTTTGACAAAAATGCGTTAACTTCTATAAAATGTGTCTGGTGGCAGAGCAGAAAAAGAATATGTGCCTAAGTGACTTTCCTTAGAAACTGTTATATGCATTAAGTCAAGAAAATTCTGGTGATTAAAGGTGATGTCTTTAAATGTAAATGGTTAAAGACAATTCTTAGATAAATTGGCTTTTAAATGCACATTGTTGGAAGATGGTTGATGTCCATGAACCAAGGCATTTGATGAATGGGCCAGTTTGACAAAGGGTCCTTTATCATATTATGGGAAAGAATCAGGGTGGAAATATAATTTATTGTCAAGCTAGATTATTTTGAGAGAGAGACGGGGGAGGGGGGGTGGTTACTGATCACACTTGACAGAAAGTCAATCCTGAACAAGAAGTGAACCTAGAGTTGATGGATTTTCACCAAGCCTGGCCACTTCAACCTACGCACATGAACAATTACAAAATTAAACTTATTAACACAAAGACGTGATCTCTGCTGAGAAACCACTATCTGTTTATAAACACATGTGAAGAATTAACATAATCGTCAATGCACAACAAAAACTAAGAAATTAATTGGAGCCTAAAACAATGTTCTTACTGAAAAGTGACCAATGAGAGTTTAGTAGTTCCTAGAAAGCAGAGGACTCTGAACCCTTGCCATTTAAGGAGGTATGCATAGCATTGAGGTCATGGACCATCCTGTATTATCCTGGGCCACTTCATGTTCTGGTGACCACACGAGAGAGGTGGGAGATAGCAGTGTGGCCGTGCACAGGTTCCCTCTGCTTGTAGGACAACATTCTCAGGTAAGCAAGAAGTCTGAGCTTCCCCCAAACCCTGTTAAGCAAATGTAACTGGGTTTAAGTCTTCACCGTCCTTTGAATTTCAGCTGAGCATCATGTACTCTTGACAGTTTAAATAAAGCAGGGTTGACAGACAGGTCAGAGCTTTGTTAATTCTGTTCCGTGTTTCTGCAGATTGCTAATTGGACTTGGCTTCTCCATGAGTCCTCCGAATCAAACAGAAGTCACTGCCAATAGTGAAGCAGTTATTAAAAATCTGTAGCTCATTATAACACACACTGTGTTCAGTGTGTGGTACATGCATAATTAATAAGGATCTGTTCAGTATCTACGGGAGCCCTTCATCAGGCTCTGTGGTGATTCATGATCAGAAAGATGGCACCGCTGTCAGGAAGGTCCTGAGATACACAGCCCTTCTAAATGTCACTAATGCTCACTGAGAGAAGTGGTGAAGAACCTTGTTGACCAGAGACTGGGTGGGTAGAGAACACTGCCACACATGGATCTGAGAAACCCAGGGCTTGGAGGTGTCGTGCTGGTTTGAGGGTGTTATGCTGGTTTTGGGGGTGTCATTCTGCCTTGAGGGTATCATGCTGGCTTGGGGGGTGTTGTGCTGGCTTGGGGGTAACATGCTAGTTTGGAGGTATCATGCTGGCTTGGGGGTATCATGCTGGTTTGGGAGTATCATACAAGCTTGGGGGGTATTGCACTGGCTTGGGAGTGTCATGCTGGGTTGGGTGTATCTTGCTGGCTTGGAAATAGTGAACATGGTTACTGTGTTGCTGGGAAATTGTATCAGTAATTAACAAAAGTTTTAACAGCTATTATACAGTTGAGAGGAAAAAATCAGAGAGGAGCTTTGATAAAGACAATACGATAGGAGATTTGATAGGAGCAATACAGTAGGAGCTTAATCAGCTGCCATTGTTGCTCCTGGAGGTTTTTCTGTTTGATTGATCTCATCATTGTTACACAGAGGATGACAGCAGGTGACAGAGAAAGCCCAGCTGCCAGCCAATAAGGAGGATAATGATGTCTTGAAGGTCTAGACTCAAATGTGGTATCTAAAGAGACGCAGTATTCAAAAAAATGGGCTGGGAATTTGACTCAGTCAGTGAAGTGTTTTTGCCATGCATACGTGAGGATCTCAACTGGGATCCCAAGTTCCTAGTTTAAAAACTGTCACGGCTGCAGTGATGCCAGAACTGGAAGAGTTTCAGGGCTCACTGACCTCAGTCTAGCTGAATGAGGGAGCTCCGCGCTGAGTGAGAGAACCTGTCTCAGCAAGTACTGTAGCCAGCAATTGAGGACACACTCTACATTGGTCTCTGGCCTCCACAGACATGCATACCCCTCCACACACACATACACAGTACACATGCTACCATGCATACACACACATACCCATATCTACATTCACACTCAAAAAGAAAAAAGATGGAGGGAAGAGCCACTTTCTAAGAGGTACCATGAAGTAAAAAATAGACACCAGTGCCCAGCACTTGATCTGTGGGGAGCATCCTGCCCCAGAGGTCTTTGGGGCAGTATTCCCTTGGATAATCAGAAGTCTCAGTGAAGGTACTAACAAGACACTGTGTGTATGTTTTTGCCAGTAGTGGAAAAAACACAGTAATTTCCCAGAAACCATACTTAACCTTTGCTCTCTGCAATAGTTTGGTACTTCCTACTCATTCTTTCTTTTCAAAAAGTTTCTTGTAATCTACCTGCTAAAATGAATTCCCTATGCACTAACAGAAGCGGTTAGGAAAGCAGTAAAGTAAAAAGTTAAGAGTCGTTAGCTAATTTGTCCAAAGCAAGTGGTGTGACTGAAACAGAAGTATAGTTAGAGATGGGTATACAGATAGATAGATAGATAGATAGATAGATAGATAGATAGATAGATAGA
>JANHMN010000001.1:93794781-93832984 GCA_030674055.1 Rhabdomys pumilio
ATATATATATATATATATATATATATATATATATATATATATGCAGGTTTATTGGGAAATTGCTCTTAGGCAGGTGAGTTGATTGGCCCCAAGGAAGGAGGCCAGGAAAGTCGACATGGGAAGGGAGATAGAAAAGAAAAAGAAAGAGTGCTCACAGAGAGAAGGAAAAGGAAGGGAAAGAGGAAGAAAAAGGGGAGGAGGGAAGGAGGAGGAAGAGAAAGAAGAAGAGAAGGAGGAAGAGGAGGAGAGAACCCAAAATGTCTGGATTATATAGCAAAGAGCTTCTGGGGAAGGGCAGCCCAGCCCCTGGGCTAGATAGTTCAGGATAGAGAGAGCAATATGCCAGCCATGGCTTGTAATAGGTAGGGACTGAAGGATGCTGGGAGAACCTGAAAGCCAAGTCTGCTTTGATATGTAAATATGCATCTCAGCTCCTTGCCCCTTTGTCTGAAACCAAATATCATTACAAAATCCAGTTGAGGTATGAATCTAAATGCCATTTCTATTTCCACTAAAATTGATGGGCACCTGGAGCTGAATGGGGCTCAGTGGTACCTTGTTTCAGTTCTCAGCACTGACCCTGCAGCTCACAACCATCTGTAACTCCAGTTTCAGGGGACCTGACGTCCTCTTCTGGCCTCTACAGGAACTACATGCATGTGGTACACAGGTACACATAAACATATAGGTTTGTTCTCATTTGTTCTCTCTCTCTCTCTCTCTCTCTCTCTCTCTCTCTCTCTCCCTCCCTCCCTCCCTCTCTCTCACACACAAATAAAAATAAATAAATCTTTCTGAAAAGATGCTTTGTGGCCGTTCTCCTGGGAGGCAGTAGCTGATCAGTGAGAAATAAACCCAGGCCTGTGGACAATGGTCTTTCAGAATCCGTGTCTGTTAATCAGTATTTTATCCTCTTTCCAGAGCCCAGCTTAGCTCACGCTCCCCAAGCTGGTGGTTTTCTTGTTGCAGAAACATTCTTTTAGTAAGCCTGCAAATCCTTTATCCAGTTGGAGAGATCATAGGGTTCAACTGTCCATGGGGAGTACATTTAAGATGGAACTGAAAACCAGGTGCTAACAATGGCTTGTGCTCCATTGTGGCAGCTTTGGCTATCTTTGTTTTTGTTTTGTCTTTATGCTGGAGGAAACCCTGATCTCTGTCTCCATTGAAAAGCGATCCCAATTTTGATTAATAAAAATATAGAAAGAGGAACATTCTATTGTTCAAAGTATGTGTTTCCAATACTCAGTGTGGCCTCTGTGGGACAATTGTACCAGGAGTCGGCTGTATTTGTTTGAGTTTATTTTCCTTGGCATCCTAATGATGAGAATATTTAATTTGCCATTTGGATTGGAAATTAGAAGCAGCCAGTCTTAGTTGTTTTTCTCACTGCCATGTTGAAATACCCAACAGAAGGCAACATAGGAGAGGAAGGGTCATGTTGCATCCGCAGTCAGGAAGCACAGGGAGAAGAACACTGGTGCTCGGCTCTCCATCTCCTTCTCATTCCATACAGGAACTGACCTGATGGATGGTTGGCACCCACAGTTAGACTGGCTTTTCCCACTTCAGCTAACCCAATCTAGATAAAACACTCATAGACTTGCCAAGATGTTTGTCTCCTCCAAAATTCCAAATCCTATCAGGCTGACAGTTGAGATTAGCTACCTCACAACTGTAGTAAGAATGTGCATTTGTGAGAAGGAAAAATAGCTATTGATTGCATTGGATTTTGTTCCTGAAAATTATGAACTTCAATCCGACCTGTTGATGTCAAACATGACAAGTGAAAAGGATGCAACAGACACACAGGACCCTCTGCCCTGGTCTTGGTCCATACTGAAGCCAGGTGTGCCAAGGGATACTTAGTGGAACAGTTAATGATCACTTAACAAATGGGTCTCCTTCCTTGTCGGCCTTAAAGACACAGTCATAACTCATAGCCCCCAGGTATTTCCTCAGTAGACTCCATTTATACAGTTTAATGCTCTATATATTCCTCCTCATCAATGCAGGGGGCGGAGGTAGACAACCTCTCTCAACACACACACACACACACACACACACACACACACACACAATGTGAATGAAAGGCCAGAAAATATGGATTCCAAAAAAAAAAATGCCCCCTATGTTTCACTGGAGACACGAGTACAGGGAATTCTGTAGTCTATGCTTTTGTTTGTTTGTTTTTCCGTGGTTGGATGTTTTATTTGTATGTGTGTGTGATGCCCTTGGAGACTAGAGGAAGGCATCAGACGCCCAGAAACTGGAGTTAAAGATAGTTGTTAGCTGCCATAAGGGTGGGTGCTGGCAACCAAATGTGGGTCCTCTGCAAGAACAGACAGCACTCTTCACCACTGAGCCATCTTTCCAGCATCAATACAATATGTATTTTTGGAAACTTTCATTCTCTGTAAAAGGAAAAATGAGTATGTGTATGTATGTATGTATGTATGTATGTATGTATGTATGTATGTATGTATGTGGATATGTGTATATATGTCTATGTGCCTGCATGTGAGCATATGTGTGTGTATATGAGTGCATATGTATGGCCATCTGTGTGTGTGTCTGCGTGCGCCCGCATATGCATGTGTGTGTTTACACTCAAGTTCATGCATGCATTGAATATGCAGTATTTATCCTTTTGGCTACAAGAAGTCCTGGAAAGCTGAATATCATGTGTCCAATGCTCAGCTGTGTTTATCCATAGTGACGTCAGAAGACCTTTCCTTCTGCCTTCATGCTTTCAGACTCTCAGGTACTCAGGTGAAAGTAGAATATTTCTTGGACTCAGTGAATTTGTAAAGTCCCTCGCCCCACATGTCCTCTGGAACTAGCTACGAATTTTAACTTATTGGGAAAACTACTAGCTCAATTACTTCCTGTAACAGGAAAATAAACACTTCTGCTGGGAACATAACTGCATCAGTTGGGGAGGTTCTGAGCAGTTACACGAGAGAGGGTGATCACATCACACCATCCACATAGTGAAGATACAGTTAGAAAACATGGGTCTGCCTCAGACGGTTGGCTCCTGAGCCTCCATTAGGCTACACTCGGCCCAAGACTTCTCAACATTAGCCATGTTGATGCTTAGTGCTAGATAATTCTTTTTTTACATATTTTTATTATTTTAGAGTATGTGTAGGTTTGTGTTAGTGTATATGGGCACATGCGTATTGCATTCAGGTGCCCTCAGATGTCAGAAATGTCTGATTCCTGAGTGCTGGAGCTATAGATGGTTGTGAATCATCTGATATGGGTTCTGGGATCTTAGATCCTCTGGGAAAGCAGCAAGTATTCAATACTGCTGAGCCTTCTTTTTAGGCTCTGGAGCCAGATAGTTCTAAGTTTTTGTGTATGAATATAGGGTGGGATCTGTCTGTTCTGAGTATTGTAAGACCCCTGAACTCCCAAAGATGCCAGCTCTCTCATCTCCTTTTCTTCCTTCTCCTTTCCAGTTTTGACAACTAAGACTACCTCATCTAAGGGGCTGAGGAGATGTCTAAAGGGCTGGGGAGATATCTAAAGGGCTGGGGAGATCTCACTCCAGAAAGTGCCTGTGGCACAGACAGGAAGACCTGGACCCCGGGCACCCCATAAAATCAAGTTCGATGGTTCCTGATATGGGTGATGTGTTCAGCACAGGGCAGTCTCAGGAACTCATTGGCCAGTCAGCTAAACCAGTAAGCTTCAGGCTCAGCGAGAGAGCAGTCTCATGAAGTAAGGTGGGTCGTGAGTAACCAAGGACTTCTCCCTTCTGTGTGCATACAGACATATGTGCATGTATACATGCACACTCACATGCTCTTGTGCACATGGTTAAGAGCACAAACACACCAAGTCTCTAGATGTTGTCCAAGTGTTCCCCAGCAGTGAAAACCATCACCTGCCCCCAGAGAGCACTAGGTTAGACTATATTAAAGACAACGTGTCTGCTTTTGGAGTATGCCTTTTTAAAAGTGCCTGCATGGAACATGTATGAATACTGTACGGTCTATTGTTTCAAACCGCCGGCAGGTTCACACGTGCTGCCTGCGTGGCATATTAGGTAAGAAGAGAAGAACGTGGCTTGCTTTGGCCAGAGAGACCATTTTGTCAACTGACCTTCATTCTCTACCAAGTGGACACCAAAGTCAAAATTGCCCAGGAAGTCCAGTCTCAGTTTCCTTTGATTGCTCAGAACAAATGGATGCTTAGGTTGCATTCCTTAGCTATGCTTTCTAAAGGACTGAGATAACACCACACCCCAAGGACTATGAACACGACTTAGCAAAGCCTAGAGAAGACAGAACAAATAGCATTGGGACTTAAAGTTGGAGAGCTCAGCCTGCCACCTATTGTAATACTTGAGGAAATTAGCCTCATGGTCTGTTGGCAATGTCTAATTTTTATCCCAGAACGCCATCGAAGATTTACAGGGATGCCTTATCATGGCTAACCTGATACTACTTCTTCCTGATAATAATACATTTTTTCCTGTATAAGACACAGTTCCTTAACATCTAAGAGTGGTAAATATATATATAAAACCTTCTTCTAACTGGAAAAAAATTTTTTTAGCTGGAAAGCAATTGGATTTCAAATGCAGCATTAAATCATGGTATTTTAGAAAGACAGCAACACCCCTCTTAAAACATGCTTGTTAACGAAGCGTGGACAGTGGACACTTGCTAACTGAGTAGAGAATAAATAGGTTACTTGAATTTCTTCTTCTACTTCTTTTTCTCCCTGTTCTCTCTTCTTTTTCTTCCATCCTCTTTCCCCTCCCCCTCCCCCCTCTTCCCAACTGAATATGTAAGCAATCAGCTAAGCATTAGTGTGCAATAGAAACATACATCACCGAGAGGACTCCATTGTATTGCTGGCCTAACTCTGACAGGATCAGACCAGTTACCAAAAGGTTTAACTAATTAAATACTCCTGCAGGTTAAGCCAGGCTCCCTTTGCAAAGCTAATCTGAAATAAATGAAAAGGAACAAGGTACTGACCTGTGACCCAAAGCCTCTGTAGCCCAGGGTCTGTGTCTCTGTCCTGGCTGGAGGCATTCCTTCCTTCTGTCTCTCCTTCCTTGGAAGAAGTCATTGGCCAGGCTGTGTTAATTTCCACAGATGCACTAGCTGGATAATCATGCATGATTCCATACATTATTTTCTTTTTTAATTATAGAAACATAGAGTTTACAACTTAAAAGAGAAAAACATCTGGAAACAGAAGATGGACCTTTGTTGGGGTAGGGGGAGAAGCAGGGGAGTGAATGGGGAGAGAGGATTGAAGATGACCCTGGAGATGGACAGACAGGAGGGGGGAGCGGGCAGGGGCAGCAGCCGTGCATGCAGAGATTCAGTGTTGCCGTGGAACCCAGTCATTGGTACAGCTAATGTGACTGAATCATCATAATTTTTAAAAAGGAGACCCCTCTCAACTTCAAAATCTTAATTGTGCTTCTAAGAAACCAGAGCTGAGAACACGTGAACAACTCCGGTTTCAGTCAGCACCACCAACTTAAACAAACATGGCCTCTGAGAAGAGTCCTTTTAGTTCATTCTGTGAGCTAAGATTGGGCAAATGTGTTTTGACTGAAGAATGACTTTTCTGCTCCATCTCAACCAAACCTTCCATCCTCACCATGGAAACTGATGAGGATGGAAGAAGTAAAGTTGAAGGTTTGTTTGTTTCCCTTTCAACAGTGAGGTTATGCAACACACAATTTTTCCACTTTTATAACATGGTAGCAAAACACAGTTGGGCCATATTGCCTGTGGGCCGCTCGGCCTGGGCCTCACCTCAGAGCGGTGCGGTGCGTGTGGGACTGTCACGTTGTTGGTAATTTGAAGCCTCACCTCACTGGGAAATCAAGTTTGAAGCTCTAAACCGGTTGCTCCTGGAGGTGGTGGGCCACGCCCCTCCCTCCCCTCCCCTCTCCTCCCCTCTCATTGGGGTGGGGGAGCTGTCTGGCTCTGGCGCCACATAAGGAATTAGGCTTTGGGTTGAACAGAGACCCGGAGGCTGTAAAGTTTATTTTAAGAACTTGTTGCCAGAGATCTAATAAATTGATTTGTAGCTTCAGGCAGGGCTTGCGTGAAATCTCGCCGCACCAGGTGCTGCTTTTGTAGTCTTTTCCTTTCCCCAGAGGTTGACTGAGGGTGTGGCTCTTCCTTAACTCTGCTCCCTGTAAAAGCCAAGCCAGGGCATCTATGAAAATGTTTGTTTGCTTACATTTTTATTTCTATCGGAAGTAGGGAAGACGATAGAAAATTAATTCTAGGTTTTGAAAAGAGGCAAAAGGAAGACCTCCTCAAAGTTAAACATATACACATGTATATATTGATACTTTTATATTCGTCATCTGAAATGTTTAAATAGGTAAGCCTATTAAAGGACCCCTAGACCAGGCTCAAGCCATCACGTAATGTATCTGTCTTCAACAACTGTTTTATAATCTATTGAAACCACACCTTTCTGGGGCTTGGTAAAATAGCAAGTGAGGAGAAATCGCCTACCATTCATCCCTAATCTAAAATATCTGACGTCTGCATTTGTATTGTTCATCAACATAATTAGTTTTTTAAATTGTTGTCTGGTCAGTAAACTTAAGTGAAAGAAAAAAAAATCCTTAGTTGCTTGCATGAGAAGAATTAAAATAACCAAGGAAGTTTCAAAGCTGCAAACGCCCCTGAAATAATGGGTGAGCGTTCACCTTGCAATTACTTGTGTTTACTTTGCCCTTTGCCCCTTTCAGGTGCACATTCAGGTGGATGTGCACCGGAATTCCTCATTCTGGTGTGCATTCCAGCGGGGAAGGCTTCAGTTCTACTCGGGAGGTGACACATGACACAGCCGGTCGGGCTTGATTTACAAAGACTCTCAAACCCTAGAGCAGAAGATAAACCGTGGCTCTCCCTTTCTGTTGATGCTGCAAGGGTGAAAATAAGCACCATTCCTTTTTATTTTAATTCCTTGTTTGTTTGGGGGACTGAGGCTTGGGGGAAGGGGCTGTGTTTAGAGACTGGAAGGAGCCCTGCAGGCTCAAACTTGAAGCTCCCACCCAGCTGTGGCCTGGTGGTTCCCTCTATCTGAGGCAATTACCTCCCAACCTCCTCAGCTTTGAGCAGTCTCCAAATCCCTTCCTGAAATTAGAGACTCTGAACACTTTACTTGTGTTCTTCCTTTTTTTTTTTTCAATTCTGTCTGCGATATTTACAAGTTCCCACTGCCCAAACTAGCGGCGCCTCCCTGTCCCTTAGCTCCAGGGTTCTATGCGGACAGTAGAGGGACACTCACTCAGACCTCAGACCCTGTTGCTTCTATCCCAGGGCATCAGTTTATGAATTCATGAATTTGAGCAGATTACTGTGCTAGCATAACCCAAAATTCAACATTGACCTGAATGAACTGGTCAGATGACTCAAGAAGTACAGGAAAGAATACTGGCCATCAGTATTAAATAGACTCTGACACAAACTGTACTCCTGCTAACCTCATCCACAGAATGTAGAATTCCCTGACTTGTGAGGCTGCAGTCTGCTGAATTGGGTAAACTGGCCAAACTCAGTGCAGATCTGAGCAGCCTGCAAGGGCCTGGTGAAGAACGTGGACCATTTGGAGGTTGTACTCAGCATGACTTAATAATGATCCTGCTTATAATAATGCTGTGGGTGCTATTTGTCCACCTTCAGCTGAAGACAGACAGCTGTGCAGAAGGGAGAACACCCTTCCAACATGAGCCACAGTGACGTCATAATCCCAGGGCTGGGATGCTCAGGGAGGAGGGTGCGTCCTATCTGTGAATACAGCAATTCCTGTCAGCTCATACGCCTGACAGGAAGCCATGGAGGGCTGTGATGAATTATTTCATGTCTCAAAAGTGGAACTTGCAGTTTGTACTGAACAAACAAGGTGATTTTCAATATTCACTGTATTCAGTTATAGCAAATCGCTGTGAATTCTAATCAGCAAAAACTGGATGATTGTCCCTAGAAGAATTATAGGGCTAGGCTTTCTGAGTTCATTCTATCAGCCTATAGGTCTTTTTAGTTGTATTTCTGCTCAATGACACCTTATACTTTGCTGACACTCATACTTTTTGTTTTGTTTTGTTTTGTTTGTTTGTTTGTTTTTTCGAGACAGGGTTTCTCTGTGTAGCCCTGGCTGTCCTGGAACTCACTCCATAGACCAGGTTGGCCTCGAACTCAGAAATCTGCCTGCCTCTGCCTCCCAAGTGCTGGGATTAAAGGCGTGCGCCACCACTGCCCGGCTTCATACATTCTTTATAAAGTACATTATAGCTTTCTTGGGTTTGTCAATAATAGACAGCATTGTAGCACGGTGATCTGAGTACACTTTAAACAATGAAGTCATCAGTTAAGATGTGCCACTAAACAGATTGTGAACTGGTCCATCCATAGATTGAGAGCTCTGAGAAGGTAGAGGATCTCATGGAGTGGGCAAAATATCTCAGCAGGCACAAGGCACACTTGATGGCTGCCAACTCTGACAACCTCAGTGCCATCCTCAGAACCCACACGGTAGTATTAAAGAACTGAGTCCCGACTCTTACAAGCTCTCCTCTGGCCTCTACACTCAGACTGTTTTATTTGTACACAGAGAATAAAAAATAAAATAATTTCTAAGGAGAACAAAGTGTGAACTAAGCCATACTTAAGCTGCATTCAGCCTTGCTCCTGGATTTCTCATCCAGAAGCACCTTCCTCTCCATCATCCTGAATGTCCAAATACAACCCCCACCCCCAACTCAAGACCTGTTTAAATACCAGCTCTTCCTTTTGTTGTCTCTGACCCTCTGAATAATGTAATCCCTCCCCTTCATGCACCTCAGGGCAGCACCTCAAGGTCCCTGCACAACTGGAGTTGAAGGCCAACTCTTGGGTTCCAAAAATCCAGGTTGGCTCATGTTCTCTACTGGGAAGTATTCAGTAAGCAGTAAAATCTGCCTGACTTTACAAGTAAGGGCATCTCTTTCTGCAAGCTGACATTTTTTTTCTATGAAGAGCCCAAGGCCAGTGCAAAGTTAAGAGATGAATCTTCACACAAACATGACAGGGAAGTGCATGCTTTACATGAGCACAGCTGGAATCACCAACTCCCAGGAGCACAGCTGGAATCAGCACCTCCCAGAAGCACAGCCATTAATCACCAACTCCAGTCTTGGTGATGACTGAACCCTACCTGTTTTTAAAGAACAAAATCTCTAAAATTGGCTTAAAGATAAAATTACACAATTATGCCTATAAACCAGATCATGGTACCTCAATGTTTTCCAATATAAATACTTTTTTCTAGTGAGCACTGTACCGTTGACCTACATCCCCAGGCCTTAAATATGTATCTTCATTTTTCGGTTTCAAAGGTTAAATCCAAATTTGCTTTTATTTCATTATAGATGTACATTTGACTTCTAGAGAAATCTCCAGATGGAACTTTTTTCTTGGAAACTGAAATTTTCATTAAAATAACATTTTCCCCTTACGTCTAAGAATAGATTCCTTATTAAAGATAAATGTTTGGGCAACCACCCTCAACAGCACAAGTCAGGGTCGTGGCACACTGTGTTGTGGTTATTAAGTGTGCTTTGTCTTAAGGGAAATCAGGAAACCCTTGTTTCTAGGGAGGAGTCATTGAAGATCTGGGATTCTTTGTTATTCTAAAATAACTACTGAGTTTGAACTGAAAGGGAAAATTGCAGAAGCCTAAAGCCAACTGGAAAAGTTCAAAGGGAGTCTTCTCATCGTCTCATCCAAATCTTAATAGCTTTGGTGTCAGGGCTCTGGGACAAAGCTTTCGGGAGTGTGGTTATCAGCTGTCAGGCACCTGTTGTGTAGATTTATGGCACAAGCCATGGGCCTTAATTTGTTTCCAGCTCCTCAGGCCTTGAGTTGGCAGGATCTACTTCAGAAAGGCAGCCAATCATGTGTATATATCATTTGTCCAGTTTCTAAGCTGGTTAACTTCATGCAAAATTTCACAATCAATCATGTGACTTTAGTTCCAGCATTAACATGTATTATTCACATTTACTGAGATTACAGGCATTTACATGCTGGATAATAAGCAAGGTCGATTTCCTCTGGTAAGGTAAAACACAGTTCAATTGTACAGGCCAGCAAAGCTTGGCTCCTTTAATCCTGGCATCTTCCTACACAATAAGTGACCGCCAAGATATTATAAGTTCTAAACCTAAGTGTGATTCGTGTGTTCAGAAGAGTCAGGTGGAATTTAAATTTAGGTTTTGCGCATGTGACTCCATGTTAACTAGTTAAATTTCAGCTTTATAGTAAATTCCAAATTAATTAACCTATACCACCTCATTGTCCTTTTTTAATGATTTTATTCTTATTTTTAATAATCTTTTTTGCATATATATATATTTTTAAATCTTATTTATTTAATGTATATCTGCATCTACACCTGCATACCAGAAGGGGGCATAAGATTTCATTATGAGATGGTTGTGAGCCATCATGTGCTTGCTGGGAATTGAACTCAGGACCTTTGGAAGGGCAGCCAGGGCTCTTAACTGCTGAGCCATCTCTCCAGCCCTAATGATTTTATTCTTATTCTCTGTGCATTAGTATCTTGGCTGCAGGTATGTATCTCTGTCTATGGGAGGATGTCAAATCCCCTGGAACTAAAGTTATAGACAGTTGTGAGCTGTCATGTGGGTCTTGGGAATTGAACTCAGATCCTCTGGAAGAGCAGTCAGTGCTCTTAACCACAGAACCATCTCTCCAACCTCCTCTCAGTGAATCACAAAGCTCCTGATAGTGTTTCTGGTTTTCTTTTAATGACATCTCAAAAAGTGCTGGGTGGACATGTGAGCATACTTATTTAGCCATATGAAATTCAGAGCTGTAGATAAACAAGTAATTTGGTACCTTTTCCAAAATGAAAGACATTTTACAACTTTACAACTTATCTTTTACAACTATATTTTTAAATTAAAGGATTCAGGACTGAAAGTGATAGGTAACACTTAATTAGAAATTAGTAAGACCTGGTAAATGGTGCTCTTCTTCTAACCAACACAAGAGAGTTCTTTTTGGTTTTTTGTTCGTTTTTCCTAACAATAAGCAAAATTAACTGCCTGCCCTCTAGATCAGGGGTTAGAATGGGAAGAGACAGAAAATGACTAGATAAAAAAATAACTATATTTATAAAATGAGACTGTGTGGAAGGTATTACAGAGTAAAACTTCACTCAGGGGTGAAATAGAGCCCTCTACCACCAAATAGTGTTCAATGTATAGTATTTAGCAGACATCAGTATTCCTTGGACTATTTCAGGAAACAGGATCAAGCTATAAAACTGCACAAATATTGTCAAATTTGGAGTAGTAGACATTGCCAAGGGTAGCGGAAATGTGAGGGTTGTTGTACAGACAGTGCAGCATGGGAAGCCTGCCCCCAAGTGTCAACCCTTAGATTCTTCAGGAAAGCCGACTCTGCCATTCTGGGTCAGATTCAAAGCAAGCTTTATTAAATATTAAATACTGACAGAGAGGTGGACTTTAGTCAGGACCATTTCCTGGAATTTCCCTCCTGAGAATGTCCCCGAGCTTGTGTTGAAAGGGTTTAAAAGGACAACCCTTCAGGACACCACACTTTATCATGAGGCTTTGTTGTTGTCCAAGAACAACTCCCAGCATTCCTGGAAGATTCCTGGCTCCTGGGCAGGTGGTGCTTACGGGTTAATTTTGGGCATTGCACAAGTTCATACACACAATACCGAGGAGTTAGATATGGCCGGATGTTTCTCTCCGCAGGTGACGTCACACTGTGACATTCCCGTCTATGAACTGATGTGAACTGCTTAAGTCAGGTAGTTAGTGTTTCCATCTCCTTTCCAGCTATTCATGAACTATGTACTAGGTTAGATCAGGTTTCCTCTGCAGCAACAAAGAACCTGAGATAACCATAATGATAAGAACACAGCCTACTTTGGTTTATACAAACAACTGGCCCTCATCCTTTGTCCCTGTGGCATGGCAACAGATCATGGTGGTGTTTTTAATGCCCACATGGTTCCTCACAATCAGCTGTAACTCCAGTTCCATAAATATATGCATATTTATAAACAAAACACCTATACACATAAAATATTAAAATAAATACTAAAAAGGTGACTGTTCAACCGTATTCATGAGACTGAAGTAAGAGTCCTGCAAATTCAAAGTCGGCTGCTTTGCTCTATATAGACTCTGTCTCAAAATCCAGACTAACAAACGAACAAATAACAGACAAACTAGAAATGAACTAAAGGACGAAAATGTCCACAGCTTCATCAACTTGAAGCATAAAATTACCCCGTGTGGACAGCACAGTTTACATAGCCACGTCCACAGCACATGTTGCTGTTTCTGCATCACAATCTTAAATCCTTCAATAAGAGTTTCCTGTTGATTGATTATTGTGGGGCACAACCATTTGGCGGTACTGGGGATTCACCGAGACATTGCACACACCAGGCAAAAATGCTACCAAATAGTTCCAGCTTCAGCCTTGTAGCTTCTGAGTAGTGGCTGAAAGGTTTTGTAGTGCTTTGGTGGAGTACAATAGCGTAAGCCTTGAATGCTTTGGGTCTGGGGCAATGATGGGAACTGCTATAATCAATACTTCCTTACAAATCTATGTTGTCTTCTGTGGGAACAAAACTCCCACAGAAGACTCACAGGGTCAGGTAATAAGACATCCTTTTGCTTCTTGTGTGCCTTGTGGAAGGACTTTTGGAGAGGCTAAGGTGCCGAGTTAAATGTCAAACAGTGAGAAGCAATTCCTTCAGTTTCAGCTGCCTGATCCATTGTGTTTGGTTTCCAGTGAGCTTAAAGTCTCGGTCGGTTTTTTTACTTCTAAATATTTCAGAGGAAACAGACCACATGCTTTTTTTCCCCCCCGATTGTTTCTCCATGTGTAGATTTTCACTCAGTCAACAGGAGTCTTGACATTTCTCCCTCTCACATTTCTTTACTGTAGCTCTCTTTGTGTCAACTCAAAAGAGAGGAAACTAGAATTCGAACTATGCCTATAGCTGTGTTTGTTAGTTAGGCTCCCCACCCCCACCCACCCCTTGTCTCTTTTCCAGAGAGACTTAAAAGGAATTAGTGATGCCTTTGTTTATGAACCTCATAGATCAAAGGAAGGTGGGGGATAGGTGTGGAGTGGTCAGCTGATAACACTCCTTTCATTTTCCAAACAGAATAGCTCTCACATTAGAGACCAGCACAAGGTTCATTTTCTCCCTGGAGGCAGCCAACTCCATTTTGGTGGGAAGGTGGGGGGGAGAGGGGCAGCCAATGAAAAGGGCTGTCTGTTTGCTCTCAGGACTGGAGTGGAGTCTAGTGGGAAGGGGGAGTGAAGAAAGAATATTTGTTTTTCTTTAAGTGGTTATAATTAAAGCCTTCCACCCAATTGCTCTGTGAACCAGAAAGAGGTATTTGTGAAGGTTTTTGTGTGTGGTTTAAGAACATTGCAGGCTTCTGTAGAGAGAGGCCTGCTCTCCAGCGGCACCTCGTGGTGAATGTTTTCTTAATATATATTTTTATTAATTGTGAGTACACACACACAGGTATTTTTATCTTATTCATCCCCCTACTCTTTCTAGATCCACCCTGTCTCCTTGTTTCATGATTTTTTTTTGACTTCAGAATACTACTCGTTTCTTTCTGCTTTCCAACCCCCGCTCCATCCTGAAAGAGGGAAGGATTTCTCAAAGACTGTCTACTAGTCATTGAGAGATTAGCTCCACCTCCATACACGTGTCCTGGAGTTGCGATTAAATCGAGCAGTATTCTTTTCAAAGTTGTATAGTTTGTGGCTTTTTAAGGCCATTTATTCAAGAAAGCAGCAATGTAAGGTTTTCTGCTGTGTGTTTTCCAGGTGGAAACAGGTTAACCAACCAGCATTTTCGGCTGGACTGGGCGTGGATCGCGTTTGAAAAGGAGTATTACTTGATCAACGAAGATTCCAAGTTTCTAGATATTGTTCTTAAGCGCAGAGGATACTTGGGGGAAACGTCATTTATAAGTAAGTTTAATTAGCCTGTCATGTGTGTTTCTAATTTTTCTCTAGTGATTAAACTATAGCACAACGTTAGGTTACTGAATTTAACATCTTAGTGAGATCTTGATATTTGATATTTGACTTTTAGCTACAAAGAGATCATATGAACAGATTTGTGTCAAGGTGCATAAGTGTGACCTTTTTCTGGTAAAAAAAAAAAATTAAATTCACAAAATTGGAATTAATCACCAGTAAATTCAAAATAAAATCAAATGTCCCTGGGTTAGAATAAGCTGACATGCATCTAATTTATCCCCAGGATATAAGTCACCTGAAACAGTGGTGTAAAATACATATGACAGCTACTTTAATAAATAAGCAAAATGTATTCCGTGAGTTGTTAGGTATCAGAGTATTAACTCACTGTGTACTGAGTCTGAAGGCCCTGTGGCTCACTGGAAATTCCTTCCTGACCAGTACATTACATGAAAGGTCTAGTCTGTGGGTTTCCTTTGTTAAAATGTTAAATGTTAAATTCTAGTCATTTTCTTCTGCCTTATTTAATAAAACCAAGCATCAACAGCAAATGATTAAAACCTTTCTTCAACTTCTATTCATGTCCACATTTTATTTCATATAACCATAAAATAGGGAAAGGTATGAAGCAGAAATACAGTTGATGCACGAGCCCCTTGATGACACGATGATGTCACTTTGAGAAACGCCCATTTAATGGGATCTGTATATACAGAAGAGCTTTGTGGGGAAATGATGAAGCTAGGAACACACTGGCAAAAATAAAAGGGTTGTCTCTAAAATTACAACTTAGAAATCGCACTGACCTGTCCACCCATGAACCTTAGGTCCCTACCAACGGAAGTTTCCCCACCAATCACACTGCTCTTCCCTGGCATGTTTGGACTCTGGATAGTAATCATTTTTTTAACTTTAAAAAATAGGGTTTTTACTGTCTGGTGGTTCATCCCTTTTCCAACACTCAGGAGGCAAAGGCAGGCAGATTTCTGTGAGTTGGAGGCCAGCCTGGGGTACACAGTAAAACCCTGTATGGAAAAACCAAAAAGAACATAAAATGTCTTGTTTTGTTAACTTTCGAAACACGGCCTGTCCACCTGCAGCTGGGGCAGCACCTGGTCCTTCCTTAACTACTCTTGCACACTTTCCTTAGCTGCCCTTCCACTCTTTCCTTAGCTGCCCTTGCACACTTTCCTTAGCTGCCCTTCCACTCTTTCCTTAGCTGCCCTTGCACACTTTCATTAGCTGCCCTTGCACACTTTCCTTAGCTGCCCTTGCACACTTTCCTTAGCTGCCCTTGCACACTTTCCTTAGCTGCCCTTGCACTCTTTCCTTAGCTGCCCTTGCACACTTTCCTTAGCTGCCCTTGCACTCTTTCCTTAGCTGCCCTTGCAGGAGACTTGCTGTTTGCATTCTGTTTAACGTCTAGAGTGCAGTAGATTCACACCAACCTCCCTAGATTCACACCAACCTCCCGTTTGGGGACTTGGCCTCTCCTGCCTGTGCTCTGCTCTCTGCACGTGCCCACGTTTGCTCTCAGCAAGGGGCCAGTCCCAACTGTGCCTGAAAACACAGAGAATAAATTGCACTGAAAACAGGCAAAAGTATCACACCTCAGCAATCACCAGTGATGTTTTTACCTGTTTGCAACTTGTCCCCACATTGGCAAGTTATGTGATTTGCGCTCTCATTTTTTTCTATGGATGACATTGGGAAAATTAACAGTTGAAAAATATTTTAAAGATTTTTAAGCTGGGAGGTGGTGGTGCACGCCTTTAATCACAGCACTTGGGAGGCAGAGGCAGGCAGATTTCTGAATTCGAGGCCAGCCTGATCTACAGAGTGAGTATCAGGAGGACAGCCAAGGCTACACAGAGAAACCCTGTCTCGAAAAACCAAAAAAAAAAAAAAAAGATTTTTAAATTCTGAAATTTTTTTCTCACTGCTGCTTTGGTTTGTTTTTTGTTTTTTGTTTTTTGCTTTTTGTTTTTTGCTTTTTGTTTTTTGTTTTTTCAGCAGAATGCTAATGTGTTTTTCTAAGTTATTAGTTTGGACCAGCTGTTGTTCCCTGTGCCTGTGACTATACTCACAATGCTCACAGGTGCTCCATAGCTCTCCTTGGTTCACCTCACATGGCTATTTAGTAAACAGGGGCAAGAGAAAACGAGAAAGACCCCGTGTGCCCACGTCTTCCATTATCGAAGATGGTCCTGAAACAGAGGTCAAGTTGAATGCAAAGCAGACATACAGGGCCCTGCAACGAGGATGCTCCTCCACACAGCCCGTGCGTCCACTGCGGACTCTGAGAAGGCAGCGTAGCCACACATAGGCTGTTGCTTGAGTACAATTACGAAACCAGGAAGCACATACAAGTTGTAGCTGCATGTTCACAAAGATGACTCTTCATCTGGCATTCCTACAGGAAATTCCCCTAAGGGAAAACCGCACTGCTGTGACCGAATGCCTGACAGATGTAACTCAAGGAAGAAAAGATTGCCCCGGGATGGGGTGATAGTGAATGGAAGGAGGGAGGGGCGCGCGCGCGCGCACACACACACACACACACACACACACACACACACACACACCCGCTGTGTCAGCAGGAGCAGGAGACAGGGCTGTTCACACTGGGGTTGACCAGGAAACAGAGAGCTAGGCCAGCTCCAGGGGCGCATATAACCTACAAAGGCCTGATCCTACTGCCCTGTTTCTACCAGCCCCACAGCCAGCAGCTGCGGCCCACACATTCGAAGCGCTGGCTCGAGGAGGGCATTTTGTGTTTAAACTGTAACAAGCTTTTGAAAGTTAGATCTTAAGGCCAACATATAACGGAGTGGGGTGAGCTGTGGCATTTCCATACACGCACGTCGTGCTCTGTCTGATCTTGCACATCCTCTTCTGCTGCTGCCCTCTCCCAACCCTCCAGTGTGACCTGACTTCTAGTACCTGCATTTCCTCCTCTCCCCTTAAGATCTCTTCCTTTTCTCCTCTCTCACTGTCCTTTATACTTTCACAGTTTACACACACACACACTCACATGCATACATTCACACACACACAATCACATATACATGCATACACACATGTACTCACAATCACATATACATGCATACACACATGTACTCACAATCACATATACATGCATACACACACACACACACACACACACACACACACACACCTCTAGATTTCACATTAAAGAATACCCATCTGCTGCTTTTCTGAGTCTTGACCATTTCACTCACTATAATGATCTCCGGTTCTGTCCGGCACATTATCCTGTAAATGTCCTGATTCTTTTGTTCTTCATAGACAAATGAAATTCCATTGTGTCTGTGAACCACCATTCCTTTCCTTGATCATCTAAGTTGCCACCATTTCTTTGCAGCAGTAATTGGGCATGCTTCTTTCTCTGTGGCTTATGATAAATTCTTACAATCCACTAATAAACTAAATGTGCACTTGTATTTAACAGTAGTGTTTACATTGCATGGATCCATTGCTACTAAACATTTATTAAGCCCACTGAGTGTTTATCTGTTTTTCTTGTAGCCCTTCATCCACTAGCTCCCCCAAGTCATGACTGTGGTGCGCCATCAGGCAATGGCTCTACAAAATGAAAATGCTTGTTAACGGGTTGTTAATGCATGTCAAGTCCTTTCATTTGCCAGGGCTAGTCCCCAGAACCCTACAGATCTTAACCCCATGAAAAAAATGCCATTTTATTTTCCACCCTACAGGTAAGCAAAGAGAGAAAAAGTCCTAAATATTCAAAGTCCCAGCCTCCACACTGATAACCACCCCACCAGAGTGTCTCATAAACCTGAGGGTGGTTAACATAATAATCAGTTTCTGTTCTACTGCTGTGTGTCTGAGAGGGATGAAATTCCATTTTCTCAGGCCAAGAGCATTTGCTTCAGCCCTGCCCTCCTTTTTTTTTTTTTTTTTTTTTCACGTAAGAGAGGACAGGAAAGTAGCTTCAAGTAATAACTGAAGTGAACACTTGTGGCTGTTTTCAGTAGCAAAAAACAGGGATTTGGCATCGCAACCTGTGTTTTATTAGGTAGGTGACTTGGCTGTCCTGTGATAAACATGGCTGAAACTGGAGTTTATGCCCTGTATGATAGGAATTCCTGTTAGCTTTAACTGTCCTTTGAATCTCCTGGAAAGAGTGCTTTGCAGATAAAAGGAAATGCAGCCAAGCAGGCAGCAAGCAGCTGGCAGAGGCCCACTAGCAGGATTGTGTTGGTTTTGCTGGGGAGATTGTAATGGATTGTAATGGATCCAAGGAATGTTGACAACCCCTCTCTGTGCACCAGGATCAGAGCTCTAAATGGGAACTCTGCAGAACTCAACAGAGACCCAGCGCTGCGACTCTTGTAATAGGCCCTTTATCCTTTGATATTAAATAAACCATGATCTACCTGCTACTGAACCAGGTGCTCACGGGAACTACTTGTCCATCTGGTGTTTTTCTGAGGACTATAAGACAGATGCTTTTAATGAAACCTTTGTTTTCATCCTCATCTTAATATTAACAGCTCGTGATGCATTCAAAGTAATGTTATGGGACCACTCCAAGGCAGTTTGTTTTGTTTTAGTCTGTGATAGACATTTAGCAAGTAAGGCAGGACAGGATGCCCAGCAATGAGACAAAGAAAGAAAGGGAATGATCCCAGTTAGTCACAAATGAATGAGTTACCTTGTTTCCATAGGTATCAGCACCAGGGATGGGACTGCAGAAAAAGACAGAGGAGAGGGGATGATCCCAGTTAGTCACAAATGAATGAGTTACATTGTTTCCGCAGGTATCAGCACCAGGGATGGAACTGCAGAAAAAGACAGAGACTTCAAGGGGAAAGCTCAGAAACAAGTACAGTTCAATCCTGGCCAGACCAGGGCCTCGTGGAGAGTGCGTATCCTGAGCGATGGGGAACATGAGCACTCTGAGACCTTCCAAGTGGTTCTCTCTGAGCCTGTGCTGGCAGTCCTGGAGTTCCCCACAGTGACTACCGTGGAGATCGTCGACCCAGGCGATGGTGAGAGTGATTGTCACCTCCCTTATGTCATGACTGCTGGGCTTTTATGGCAAAGTATCTTTCATATAGAGGAGTTTAAAGTCACTGTTTGGATGTCCTATGTAAAGAATTTCTACATTCTGTAGAATTCCCGGGTGTGTTGTCAGAGATAGGGAAACAAAAGAGATATGAAGGGAAGCTGCATCGCAAGAGAATTAACCGCAGTCGCGTAAATGCTGGGTCCTTCCCATGCTGTGGCATTGATTCATCAGCTCTGAAGTCGTTCTGATGTCTGAGGATGCCTATTAAGCAAATGGTTTGAGAGTCAGACCATTCTGGGCTTAATTTGTTCCCTATGTTATTATCTCTACATTTGTTGTTTCAGTATCCACCCCACATCCCCAACCCACCTCTTCCTGTGGTAAAGTGTCCTGAGCCACTGCTGTGAATTTCTCTTAGGTTACTTCCCTTGTAATGGGTGGCCTTGCTGACATTGGGAAAAATGGACATTAATGTTCTTGTGATTTGACCTTTTCCCGCCCCTTGACTACAATCCTGGTTTATCTGGATGTGTATTTAGTAGAAGGGTCTGAGGGATGGGGGGTTGGGGGTGAGGGTGAATGGCTTTTTTGAGACCTGGCAGTTAACACAAACCTCGCTGAGACTTTTCAAGTTGAAATGCTGTCAGAAGCCAGACATGGCTTTCTTTCATTTAATCTGACAGCCTGTTTTATTTTGTCAGTCTGGAAAGTTCTTAATGGTCTACAGAGATACAATCTGCTGAATTTGTAAAATGGGGACCCACATACAAATCCCCGAGTTAAAAATCTCAGCGTAATTAAGGAAGCTGGCTGAGAACCAGAGGCTTCCGGCATCCCGAGCTGACTGACTCCCGTGCCTCCAGTCAGATACGAAGCCTCTCACATTTATAATGCTCGTTACAGAATATTTAACATTAATTGCATCTGCTTTATCTGTGGATAAATAATTAAACTCCCCTGTGGTCTGCAGCTTTGGGGAGATACTTCAATGACAACACTTTACTCTTCTAAACACGCCTATGACAACTTTAATACATTTCAGCTGCTCCATTAAGTTTCAGCTGGAAGCTAGCATTTGAGATTTTATTTGCTGTTTAGTAAAATTGCTAACGTTTACCTTAAGGGATAAGACTTTAATCTTATTTCTGAAATCCTAACTATAAAGTGAGAGTGTCTCTCTCTCTACCAGTGCCAGTGCTGTGTCTGAGTAATGGGATTTGAAAACAAAGGATACATGTATATATATATACACACACGCACTTGCAAACATATGCATACATACATACACCCTGAACCTCACATATTCATAATACGATGTTATTAGACATCAATAGTTTTTAATTGAATAGCTGTGATTTAGGCAAGGATTTTAACTGATGTACATTTTACTACACACGTCAGCGTCTACATTCACCTGCAAGAATAATATCCTTCATGGCTTATTTATTTAATGTAAAGCCAGTGCTAACATAGATAAAAACAAAACAAAAAAACCCTTTTCCTGCCTGCTCACATCTGTGGCCCTCTGTCACACTGTAATCAGTAGTGACTCTCCATCTCCACCTTAAGACTAGCTCCAGTCCTCGTGTGCCTGTGGCATCCATGTTGTAGCAACCTTGAGTGGCAAACACCAGTGAGGGTGATCCAGGGCTCTCCTGGGAATTTGAGGATGGCCAAGAACAATTGCAGTAAATCTCCAAACTGTACTGACAGCTGGTCCCTGCCCTATCGCTTGGGAAGGGACCCTCCAGTGGCAGTTCAACCATCCAAAGGACCTTCTAGACTAGAGTATCCATGTTTTGGTGGATGGAAATGTAGGCCGGAAGGGGACTTTAGTGTTTTCACTGAGCTGTGGGGAGGGGTTGGTGGAGAATTACTAGAAAATTCTGCCGTGGCAACCTTCTAGACTAATAGAGCCGCATACTTATTGAACATATCAGTAAATTCAATTTCCCTATAACTTGAAGCCTGTATTTCAAAGAGAAAAACTAGAAGAAAGGAAGAGCAGAATTCTCAACAGTGACAATAACCTTTCCTATTAAGGCAGCTGTTTGATCACATGACCCCAGCCTCACTCATCATTTCTATCCCTTTTCTGTCTGAGTTTACCCCATAATATTACTCTTTTTTAAACGGAAAGTTCTAGCTGTGAAGGGATTTAAGCACCATGATACACCAAACCTCTTTTCTGGGCAGGAAGACTGACAGGCATCCATAGTCCCTGCGGAAGCCCGCCAAGTGCAGCCATTTTGTTAGATAGCCCACAAAGTTTGATTTTCTGTGGCATCGACAACACTGGTGCGATGCTCTCTGTATGAAAGAGAGTCCCCTATGAAATTACGTCCAATGACAGCAACTGTCTTCCACTGAGACAACCATCATCCTTGGGCTGGACTTTGAGCACAAATCATCCCTGTTGATTTCCAGACAACAGGGAAACCTGAGAGGGGAATTTAAGGTCAATGCTATATTCCTTTGTCTCCCTCCCTCCCTTGACGTCCAAATGTAGTTTTGCACAGGCAGAGTAAAATGGTGTTCATATTACCAACCCACCCTTCTGTTGGATGCCTTCTGGGAGCCACACAAAGGGTCAGAAGCTTGGCGACTTTATCTCCTTCTAAACTTAAGCTTCTAATTCTATGAATTTTCTTTTTGTATCAATTCATCAGTGAGTTCACTGAGACTCAAGGAATTTATTTCCGCCCAATCCCCCAGCCATTGAGTATTAGAGGCAATATTTAAGACGTGAACGTATTAAGATGATGGATATATGTTACGAATATTTTCTCCCTCTCCCTGAGTTATCAGATTTCATCATTCCATACTGCTGGGAAGGAGGTGACATCACATGTCACAGTCAGTGTGTTTTTTGGAAATGCAACAGTGATACAAGTTGTTTCTCTAGACCACAACAGCACAGGAATTCCTGGCTTTTCAGTCTGTTTAAAACCTCGAATGTATTAACATCGGAGAATAAACCCAAGTGTTCTAAAAAAGAAAGCAAGAACAATTTAGTCCTTGTGTTATGTACCTGTGTAGTCAAAGGTTAGCTGAGCATCTGCTACCGGCGCCAGGGATTCTGCTAATGCTGCGGATGCAGGTGAGACAGTGCAGGTGCCTGGTAACCCTGAGGTGAGCGAGTCCTATGATCTCATGACCACTTTCCATCAGCTAATAGTACAGAGTGCTGTGTGCTATGATAAATACTGAGCCATAGAAAGAACATCTAACTCATTTAAAATGTATATATGTGTGTGTGTGTGTGTGTGTGTGTATGTGTATATGTGTATATGTGTATATGTGTATATGTATATATGTATATATGTATATATGCATGTATGTGCATCACATCCATGCAGTGCCCCTGGAAACCAGAAGCAACCCCCTTGAACTCAGTTACAGATGGTTGTGCTGGCAACTGAACCCAAGTCCTGTGCAAGAGTGCTGCTGCTCTTACCGGCACTGAGCCAGTTTTCAGAGGTTTTCAGGGTAATGATTCTTCGTCTTCTGTCTATTAAATCCTGGATCTCAAACAATACTACTGTTTCTTACTCTTAGAAACATACAGAACATTAACTGGCAGTCAAAATTTTGTTTCTGTTAAAGGAAAATATGTAATTTTTAAAAAATAGATCCTATTTAAAATATTAAATATTAATTCAAAATTAAGGTGTTAAATTAAAATATTAAAATAAAGTTTTTAAAAATAGGTTCTGTTCCCTTTTACTTTATAGTCTCTACCCATAATAAAATGAGTTTTATGTATATTAAGGAGGAGAAAACAACATCAATTATTTGAGTATAAATACATAGAAAAAAATAGGAAGCCCATTGTTACATATTTATTTTGCTTGTTGTATCTGAAATGCCTATAAACTTGTATTGATTGGATTGTTTTGATATTTCCCTGATTATATAATCATGAGCAAGTAGATCAGTGATTTGATCTCTGAAAATGTTTCTGGTAGAATCAAGTAGAGTCACTGCTTAATATTGTAAAAACCAAAAAAAAAAAAAAAGCCTATCTAGAGAGATGACTCAGCAGTTAAGAGTACTTCCTGCTCTTGAAGGGGACTTGGGTTCAAGTCCCATCACCCATGTGTTGGCTCACTACTGTTTGTAACTCCAGATCCAGGGGATTAGATGCCCATTCCTGGCCTCCATGGGCTCCTGCATGCATGTGGTGTATACACACACACACACACACACACACACACACACACACACACACACACACGTATGCTCCAGCAAACCATCCATACAGGGTCAAGAACAATAGCGATTACTGAGACCTTCTGCTATCCTGATATGAACTTGTATCATCATGTGAATTAGGCTCACTGTTTTCATTTACTTCTTTCCCAAACTCCTTGTTAAAATGTTCCTCCTTAACTTGGCTCACTTTAGAAGAAAAAAAAAATACCAAAGCGTAAGAGAAATGCCAATCAAACATCAACAGCAGCATTCAGATTCTTCTGCATGAGTCCACTCGTTAGCCAGTCTAGTAGCACCGCAGTGGCCTGAAGTCTACCACAATGCCTTCTGGGTTGTTTTCAAACACGCCAGATTCTCTCAAGGCAGGGAACACCCAGTGCTTTCATCCAAGCCCCACGTTCTGTTCCTCTTCATCTATTATGACAGATTTGTAGAGGATAATTTGTCCTTCCTGTCATGGTTTTAGTAATTTTTCCATCTGTACAACACAGTGGAGAGAAAGGACAGGATGAACATCATCAACTGCAGCTACAGCTGTGTTTCTGAGAACTAAAGTCGCGTTCCCCGCCCCTAACTTGCAGCATAGTCAAAACATAAAAGTAAAAACTGCAGTCATAAAGCAGAGGACTCGGGATGCTGTGTAGTCGTGATGCATGGAGGGTGAGTTCAGGCTCTCCAGGTTTGTCTTTCAGAGTAAAAGGCATTCCAATTTCCTGGAAGTGGGAAAATAATTCAGCCAGAAAAAGAGTTCAATACAGTCGTAAGAGTTGAACAGAGAGGCAAGGTGTGAGGAGCTACAGGGACCCTAGACTTTTTACTTTTTTTTTGGCATGCCAGAAACTAACAAGAAGTGTTGATCTTTCCATCACGTATAACCCTCTCATGTGGAGTGACCATTCTAGGATTTAAGAGCACAGCCCTGCAGTTGCTTTTTCCCTACTGACTTCCGTTCACTTCTTGAGAAAGCACGAATCCCATAATGTAGCCCTCATTTCTTCCGCTACAGGGACTGCGAGAGTTTCAGCTTGCTGAGTGAATGGGATTTCACATGGGCACTCTTATGATGTATGTCTTTGTATGTTCTCTGTCTATACTACTGTATGTTAGTCATGTTATCTAAAAAGAAGTATAGGACATTTTTAACTCTTAAAGGAATCCTGTAGGCCAGTGGTTCTTGGCCTTCCTGATGCTGAGACCCTTTCATACAGTTCCTCATGTTGTAGTGACCCCCAACCATAAAATTATTTTTAATTGCTGGTTCATAATTGTGATTTTGCCACTGTTACAAATAGCAGTGTGAATCTCTGATATGCAGGATGTCTGATATGCGACCCTGTGAAAGGGTTGTTTGACTCCAAAGGGTTGAGACCCACTGCTCTGGATTCTTGCTTCTCGCTTTCTTTTAACCTTCTTTCCCTCTCTCTGTCTTTTTTCTGTCCTCTGCTGTGATGTAAATCTCTTTTTCTTGACATCAGGTTAGCTTTTGCTCATGTATTAGCAGTGTCTCTCTCACCCCACATGACTTCCTTTGGGGAGAGCACTGGGTAACCATAGTGGTTATGAACATGGGCTCTAAGATGTCTTGTCTGAATTCAAATCTATTGTCAGCATCTCCCCCAGCTGACCTACAGCAGGTAATTTGACCTCTCTGTGTGTGCTATATCCTGACAGCTAAAATACCAGTCACAAAAGTTTTTTCCTCAGAAGGTATTGCAAAGATAAAGCCAGTCGATACATGAGGAGTGTTTAGAATCACAGTTGGCAAATACTAAGACTGTTGGGGGTTAGCTAGCTGCATTTCAGGACTGATGCAAGAAAAGTGTTCTTAAACATTTCATTCATAATTAAGCTGTGATTCCCTGAGCCAGCCTGTGCATACACTTCTACTGTATATGTAACTCAGAGTTGAAAACCATGCTAACCTAAATGGCAACCGTAGAAATCATTCATTGTCTTTCTGATATCCTTTTCTAGTTTCTCCTGAAAGTTACATATTTCTGTTAAAAGTTTGGTCAATGGAGACTTGAACTTGATATGGGCCTGTTTACCCTCTGTCAGATCAAATGTAAGAGTGAATTCCAGGACTAGGGCCATGGTCCGGACACCCAGCTTTCTTCTCTATTCATGGTTCAAGCCTACAGGCACTGAGGGAGAAGTCCTGACTTGTATAATCCGATGTGTATGGGTCATGGGGTACAGAAAGAACCAAACCTTAAGCCCTCCAGGTTTAAATCCTAGAGGGGCTGCTTAATTAAAACCCTGAATGTTTGACTGCCCTCAGGACATATTTGAAAACAAAACCGGCCAGGACAGTTTGCAGCATAGAATGAATGCTATGTGTGCTTAACCCTGCCTTAATCAGCTCTGGCTTTTGTAACAAAATATCATAGATTGGGTGACTTTCATAAAACAGATAATACTATCTATCTGTTGCTCACGGTTGTGGAGGATTAAGAAGCTGAGCTCCAGGTACAGGACTGGCAGGAGAGAGCTTGCCTGGTATGCTTGAGACCTGGGCTCCAGTCTCCAGCAATGCTAACACAATGAGGCTCCTCCTTCCGGCTTGCAGAGCTTCACGAGTGAGCTCGGATCGTCATGGGTCCTCCACAGTCCCGACCTTCTCTAAATCTGCTTGCCTCTCGAAGGTACATCTCCTCCACCATTGCACCAACATATGAATTCAGAGGACAGAAGGAAGCACTAGCATGTAGCAAGCTTTTGGTGGCATTTCATATAAAGGCCACAGAGAATGTGTGTGTCCTGAAGACTTTAAGCCAGTGACACCCTCCCCCACACACACCCCCGAAGCTGATTCCCATGAGTTCATGAAAGGAGTCCCCGAAATTCACTGGGTATTTTAATGCTCCTTGGCACTTTGTGTGGTTTTGAACTGAGATGAGAATGATACTTATGCTAAAATACTGTATTTGGTAAAATTGTGCTTGACAGTTATAGCTACAATTCTTACCATGGTGAAAATTGTCTTAAAAATCACTCTGCAAAGACGTTTTCTCAAGTTGCCACTTGGATCCTCTCTAGAACAGGACCACTGAGGGCCACACCCTCTTCCCATGGAAGCCACTCCTGCAGGCCGCTGCCTTGTACTCTGTACAAAGCGCTCATGAGGATTACCAAATTCTAGCGCCTTCCTCTAGAGCCTGGTCTCAGTTCTTCACTTACTAGATTCCCCAGCAACATCTGGAACAGTTGCTCCCTCCCTTTCTCTTAACACGAGCAGTGCATCCTGGCCCTACTCAGCCTCCAGTTTCCAGTCTTTTTATCCTATGATCCATTGTCTTTATCTTGCACCTCTCCAGGTGTGACCATGCTCTGACTGATGGCTGTACATCTCTTACACCTGTGTTTTCCTAGTCTGTCCTCTCCGATGAAATCCAAAATCATTCACCCAAAAGGCCACTTCGACTTTTCCAATCTTAGCTTTAGCATACCCAAAATGTAACTCCAGGTTTCCCAGATCCAGGAATCTGGGACTCTCCGTATAGTAATTCCCCACTTTTACAAAGGGCATCTGTATCTGTAAAAGACTGACCAACGTTATATGTTTGAGTTGTCCTGGGTTCCTCAGGTTCTCTCACATATCACATCTTCAGGAAATTCCTATGAGTCTTTGTGACTCATCCGTTTCACACCCACACTGTATTAACTCTTGTTTCTCCTGGTCCTTGTCATCATCTGTGATCTCCTCCCTGGATAGTTGCAAAGTCTTAAAACCAGGGGCTTCATTTCAGACCCTCCTACTTTATGTCTGCCATGCAGCCGCTGAAACTTACGTTCATTAAACACATCAGAGTACAGTGTCACCACCTATGTCTAATGCTGATTAATGAATTCACCTGGAGATACTGAGTGGGCAAATGGGACTAGACTACATGTTAAAAGCTTCGACTCACTCTCTTTAGTAACCAGGAAGCAAAACTACAGCAGAAACCCAAAATGGTCAGAACCTGAGCTGACAGCTTTCCTAATAGTTGTCCCTAGTTCTAATTCTGGGCCTGAAAAACCCAAGTGTGCACAGCCCCATAGGATATCCTTCTTGGTTTCTTTCCCACTTCAGCCTCCCATCAGGGCACACCTGAACCTCCCTTTCTTTTCCACCCTTACATATTGCCACCCTTTGCCTGATTTCAGCTCCACCTAAACACAGTGAGGGGCTGTGGCTGTGGGTCAAAGGTAGATTGCTGGCCAACTATAATGGTTGGTATTTTGTCAACTTAACACAAGTCCGAGTCATTTGAGATGAGGGAACCTCATCTAAGGAAATATCCCAATCAGATTGGCCTATGACCAAGTCTGGGATACACTTTTTAATTTATGATAAAAGTGGGAGAGACTAGTCAAATTGTGGGTGGTGCCAATCCTGGTCAAGTGGTCCTGGGCTGTGTACTGTGTAAGCCTTGGGAGTAAGCCAGTAAGCAGCACTCCTCCATGGCCTCTGCTTTAGTTGTTGCCTCGAGGTTGCTGTGCTGACTTCCCTCAGTGATGGAGTAAGACCTGAGACTTGTAAGCTGGAACATACCCTTTCCTCCCCAAGGTGCTTTGGGTCATTATCACAGCGATACAAGTCCCAAGGCACTGATTATTCAGAACACTGTAGAGAAGGCAAACAAGGTAGCTGACTTCCTTGCTCTAATGAGCTGTAACATTGGATTACTCTTGTCCCATTATGGGGTGGGTTTCTTTATCTTCACATCCTCATCAGTGAAAATGGAAGTCTTCCCAGGAGCTGAAAGGGGCTATGTGGTCTGCACACACAGCCTACCACCTCCTCTTCAGCCTCATGTCTCACCTCCTCGCCCGCCATGTTCTGGAGACACTACACTGCCTGCTCCGTGCCTGCCCTCAGCACAGCCTGTTCTTGGGCTCTTTTCACCAGTAATCCCTTTGTCTGGAACTCTCAGCTCTTCACTTAGATGGCTCATGAATGCCTGTAACTCGGCTCAACTTTACAGGAACACTTTACTATGACTTCCCTAAGTATTGTGCACTACTGAGTGTCCTCATCTCCAGACACTCGATTTTCTTTCTATCCCA
Organism: Rhabdomys pumilio; assembly: GCA_030674055.1. Classification (NCBI taxonomy): domain Eukaryota; kingdom Metazoa; phylum Chordata; class Mammalia; order Rodentia; family Muridae; genus Rhabdomys; species Rhabdomys pumilio. The sequence continues at coordinate 93,823,162 of JANHMN010000001.1, forward strand.
ACCCCCACCCCCAGGATTATATGTACCTTCTTATGTATTTAATCATGACCTTCCTACTTCCCATCTCCCGGTAGAAAGGAAACCCCATGAGGGCATGAGTTTCATTTACTTCTACATCCGCGGGACCCATTGTAGTAGCTGGCGAGTTGAAATCAGTGTTTAATAAATGAATAATTCATTCTAAGATGGGAGTATTCTAAAAAATGAATATATCAGAGATAGTCTTGGGAGAAAACAAAGAATACTGGAAAAAAATAGTCATTTGAAAAGCACTTCATCTCATAATTGTGGTACAAAGGCCAAAGGGAAAGGCAGGATTAAAACCCAGCCCATGAAATGCCCACAGGGGAATGAGGGCCAGTGCCTGAACCACCTCTAGGTAGAAAAGAGCTGCATGGACTTCTGGATATATAAGACTTGCTGGAAAAGTAAACACTAGAATTCATTGGCTCTGATTTTTCTTTTAATTTTCAATTATATGTACCTATGTCTTTGCCTGTGTGCATGCATGTGTGGGAATGCTTTAGAAGGTCAGGAATCAGATCCCCTGGATCTAGAGTTACAGCATGCTATGAACCACCATATATAGGCGTGAGGAACTAAATCCCAGTCCCTCTGCAAGAGCAGCAACTTAACCACTGAACCATTTCTGATTCCTGTCCAAGAAGCCCTTTCCTGCAGACTCTTCCCTTTGGCTGACCCACCCGGAAGCCTCAGCTTCAGGGAGCCTTCCATGGGGGCTCTCATCCTTCATGCCCTCAGCCACGGGGCAGGGTGGGCTGTGTATCTTAACTGTGTGTACTAGTCTACAGTCTTTTTTAGCCACAGAAGAACTGTGCTTACTGTTTCAAAGATAATCAGGATGTGTTTTCTGTGTGGATGTTGAGAATTTTGGGGAAGCAGACTTCCAGAGGAATACCAGAATCTGTTTGGGGTTTGTAATGTCAAACGATTGAATTAAATAATAATGAAAGTTTTAAACAGTAGATCTATTTTTAACAATTTAATTATGCCATTTGTATTATTTAATGTCCCTTTCATCTACGTTTAATAAAAGAATCATTGAGACATAATGTCATATAAAAATAGCTTTTATGTCACAAGTAATTGCTATCCTGCTAAGGAAGAAAAAACACTACAGAGGTGATATTGTAGTTGATAAAGACACTTGGGAACGCTAAAGGAACTGTTGTTTGAAAACAGTTGAACAGTATATTGCTACATTTTTAATCACAAACCATCCAAAAGGAAGCCCCTTGGATAGAGTAGTTATTACATGATCCGAGTTCCAATCCTGACTGTGCTTAGGAGCCAGGCTCAACCCTGCTAACCAGAGGTTCTGTAAATAAGGGCATTTCCACCTCTCAGCTTATAGCAGGGAAGATGCCATCCTTTACCGAGAAGAGAGAGGGCAATTGGAAGGAACTGTGCAGTGTTATTTATTGAGAACACAGAAATAACTGGAGATACAAGCTATGCTGAGTTTTGCATACCGATTCCTTCCCCTCCTCCACCCTTCCCTGACATTAGTATTCTAAAAGAAGAAGAAGAAAAAAGCTACTAGAGTAATGTTAAGTGTCTGAGATAAGAAATTCAGACCAAAAAGGAGAAACGAAGCAAAAAATGATAGCAACTGTAACTGTATTCTCTTTAGAATCAACCGTGTTCATTCCCCAGTCTGAATACTCGGTTGAAGAAGGCGTGGGTGAGCTGTTCATTCCCATCAGGAGGAGTGGAGACATCAGCCGAGAGCTGATGGTGATCTGCTACACACAGCAAGGTAAGCCTGTTGTTGGGCCAAGTGAAATGACCTCCAGTCAACGCTCAGTGGCCTTCTGCAGCCAGTGTGCCCAGCGGCCTCTTCATCCAGTGGGGCCTGAAGGGCAGGCTTTGCTGCGCTTTTTGTAGACACTGGAGCATTCCTTAACAACTGTGCTTCATGCTATATCTCTAGGAGCCTCTTTGAGTCAGCCTGGCAGGAAGCTGCTGCTTCTTCCCTCAACTGTTGGTCTCTTAGTTCAATGTTCGGTTGCAAGGCACCTAGGCTCACTGGAGCTGTTGTTTAGAGGTGGGGTCTGGTCTGTGATGCAGCCTGCTAGCATTCTCAGACAGCCTGGGTTGTCTCAACATGTCACAACCTATAGTGCCACAGGCTGTGCGTTTGATCCTTAGCACGACAAAAAGGGAAAGAAAGGGTCAAGGTGATGTATGCTCGAGGAGCACACACTAATTTAAAGCTGGCTTGACTGGTAACAGCGATGTCCTGAAAGTTTTCCTCTGTTACATATTAGGAAAAAGACCAGGTATCAGGTTCTATGAGATCATAAGCAGACAAAAAGTGTCGGGTTGAATCAGAAACCAAAACTGATCCTTTTATACCTTTTATATGTGACTGGGGAACTTCATCAAACAGAAGACCATGTAGGCAACGAATTAGAGACAAAGCATTACCAATTGGAAACAGATCAAGGGGTTATAGACAAGTCATTATATATTGGAAGTGGATCTACATTTCCTGAACGCGTCTTCTTGGAGAATATAAGAAAGTGTGTGTTAATGATTGAGCGTGTGAGGGGCAAATGCAAACTTCCATTAGAGAGCAGTAGGTCTCCTCTGAGTTTAGTACTTTTTGACATGTCTAAAATCGCCAGGATAACTAACCCATCCTGTCGATGTTTGATAAGCTCTGGAGAGTGTCACAGATTTAGCTATCTTCTTGAAGTTCTTCAGGGTTTCCATAAGCATTAAACTCGGTTTTAAAAGTACTCCCAAGTTTAAAGGACAGTAAATGAGTATTTTAAAAACATAAAACTCACTAATCGTCACTGCAAACAGATTTCAAGGTACTGTTTTGCTTGTGTGTGAGCATCCCATGAAAAGCAAATTTGCATAAGACAAATTTAAAGTTAACATATTCAAGGTCATTAACACACTAAACCATTTTCTAGGGGGAAAAAAAGCAGTGGGAAAGAAAAAAGTCCCCTATTTTGTTTTCATCGTGTCAGACTTTTCATGAAAATTCCCATTAATGTGTATGTGATCTGAAAAGCTGGACAAATGAGTGATTCATAAAAGACTCTATCTCGGGACTGGAAATATGGCTCAGCAGCTAGAGAGATGGCTCAGCAGTTAAGAGCACTGACTGCTCTTCCAAAGGTCCTGAGTTCAATTCCCAGCAACCACATGGTAGCTCACAACCATCTGTGATAGGATCTGATGCCCTCTTCTGGTGTGTATGAAGACAGCTACAATGTACTCATATAAATAAAATAAATAATCTTTAAAACAAAACAAAACAAAACAAAACCTTTAAAAAAAAATAGTCAGTCTCAACCTTGCACCCGGATGTCAAAGCTAGTGCACTTACCTCTCAACTTCTCATATCCCCAAAGCCTAAAACCCAGCAGATGGACAGAAGGACCAAGGCAAGACAGGAGGCCTGTAGCGTTGGCCTGGACATGGAAAACATTTGAATAGTGGGAGATGCTGTTTTGCCCTGTGGTGTTGATCTGAAAGCTTGTTGGAGGGGAGGTAGGGGAAAACACTGAAAAGACAGTATTGGCAGTATGTGAGGTCATTCTGAAGGAGACCTGTGCCATAAGGATACTTTGTAGTTGTGATTCTGAAGGAGACCTGTGCCATAAGGATACTTTGTAGTTGTGATTCTGAAGGAGACCTGTGCTATAAGGATACTCTAGTTGCCACTGTGGTTCTGGGGTGTGGCTGTATACAATTGCAACAGTTAAATACTGAATATGAAAACAACAGGTTTTGAGAATTGAAGTCTTTTGGGTTCTCTTGGCCCCCAGGGACAGCCACCAGCACTGTGCGAACATCCGTCCTGTCTTACTCTGACTACATCTCCAGGCCTGAGGACCATAGCAGCGTGATCCGCTTTGACAAAGACGAACGTGAGAAAATGTGTCGTGTGGTGGTGATTGATGACTCCTTGTACGAAGAGGAGGAAAGTTTCCAGGTCCTTTTGAGCATGCCCATGGGCGGGAGGATCGGTGACAAGTTTCCGGGAGCCAATGTGACCATCCTCACAGACAAGGATGATGGTGAGTTCTGATTTATCTTACCTGGGATGGCAATGCCAGGCATGACTATCTATAGAGAAAGAAAAATTAAAATCAAATAGAATTAAGGGGTGCTTGTTGGTTCTCTCCTGGATTTTATAGTGGCTAAGGTTCATCAATCACTGGCTTCATCAATCACTGCCCTTTCCTGGTGTAATGTTTTCTAATGACTGGAGGTCACCTTACCAGTGAGTAGTGGTTACAGTCAATTTCCATGGTGAAGAATCAGTGTCACTTTAATAAGCTTCATTGATTCCCTTCTTTCTTTTCTAACTTTAATCCAAGTTTTTAAATCTGTTTCCCATAGAAACCCATAAGAACAGCTGTTAAATGAATCACTGGGTGGGTAACAAATATATGGAAAGTTAAGTCTCTAGACAGGAGGAGCTGACATACTAGACTGCTCTTCCCCAGGGAAAGCAACTTACCGTGAAGCAATGCTTCCTGGAAACGGTCCACGCTTTCCTGTGGGGAGAGAGAGAGCAGGGGGGTTGGTTGCAAATGATCTTGCAATGCAAGGGCAGCAACAGACAGCACTGCCCTCCTTCCCATGGACAATTTTCTGTCTCTTTCCTATTTTCCTCATGGCGGATCAAAGAGGATAAGCCTTGCTGTTGAGGCAAAGCTACAGAAGAGTCAAAAAGCCCAAGTAATCTTAAAGCTCAGGAGACTGAAGGCAACCTTTCCTTTTCTGTCTGGAAAGGTCTTGATAATTAAGGTGAAGAAGAAAGCAGGATATAAAGCCAGTCAGGTGTCCCATAGTCCCTCTGTGATGCCTTTGTTCTAGCCTTTAACAGTCCTGTGAGCTACAGGGTGATACCTCTTTGTTGTGTCGTACATTCAGGAGTGACTTTTGACAAGAGAGCAAAAAAGGAAATTCTTCTTTCTTAACTTTAGCTAACACTTTGTGTGTGTGGTTTTTTTTAAGTAGTTCCTCCAGTTCTTCACGTTCTGTATAAAGTGAAATAATATTCTTTATTATTTATAAAGAATAAAGTGTTCTGTATTTATTTTTAATTTTTTAAGTTATACATATGGGGCTTGCGAACCTAAGTGCAGGTCCCCAGGAAGGCATGGAGTGGTGGTCAGGTTCCCTGGAACTGCCGTTACGGGTGCGTATGAGCAGAGATGAGCAGCCCATGTAGGTGCTGGGAACTAAACTTGGATCCTTTGCAAAAGCAAAACACATCTTAACTGCATTAAGTATATTTAAACCAAGCAATTTTATTTCAAATCAAATCACTCTTAAAGAGCCAGTATTTTAAATGTCCAGAATAAACTTAAGAACTTACATTAAATTCCTATCTACCATACAGAGCGCTTTTTTTCTTGTCCTAACGGCGATGGTTTAGATGGAGCATGGTTTGACTTTGAAAGAGAGAATCTAACTAATTCCTACTTTAGCCCAGGTTTCTGTTGCTGCTGTTTGCCAAAGTCTTTTGGTATGGACTTCTATGACATGCACATGGGAAAGATAAATATATAGGGGGAGAATTCACATATATAAGTTTCGTATTAAGTCTTAACAAGAACCAAGAGTGATGCCCTTCCCTCTGTTCCGTGGACACGATGGAAATGCCGATGTGTGAGGTGGCTGGTTCGTATTTATACAGCTAGTCACACAGGGAAGTGGCATCAGGCCTGCAGATGTCTGCACCTCCCGTGCACTTTTTCCTGGGAAACACCTTCTTGGGGTGAGGTGGAGGAACAGTCGACAGAGTCCTATCATAGAGTAGTTTGCACAATATTTATTTTATGAACCTTAGCGCTGAAGGACTAGGTTTTGAGGCTCTGGAGTTACAGGGCCTCCTATTGATAGCTCTGAAACTTCAATCAGATTAATCTGCTCGTCTGCTTTCTCTATCTGTCTTTTTCCTTCCATTTCTGCATTATCACCCTAATTCAGACCAGCCTTTGTCTTTCTTTATAGGTCTTAGTAACACCTCTATCATAACAAGCCTAGTTTCTAGTCTAGTGATTAATTTTCAGTCTTGAAACACTGTTGTGAAATTCCTTTGACCAATGGGAATTATCCCCAGTTCTTATTTAATTTAAAAAAAAAAGTAGATAGAAGACAGTATACCAGGCTTCATTCTCACACCAGGGTTCAAGTTCAGAAGTCCACATGTTATTCAGTTGAGCTCGAACTCACAGCATGTTAAACAATTTACTTGATAGGTTTCAGAGATACTCAAACGATGATGTCCAGGAGCAGACACTTCCCCATCAGTACTCAAGGGATCTGACATTTCATCACGGCTATCTATGATCCATGCATCAAATGTTACCCCTTCTTAAGACTGATCTCACTGATGTTCAGCCCCTGAGACCTGCACTTAGAGCCCCAGGATCGGTTAGTCTCCACCCACTCACCAGGATTGGTTAGTCTCCATCCACTCACCAGGATCGATTAGTCTCCACTCACTTCTTAGTCTCCACCCACTAGGTTAGTCTCCACCCACTCGTGGACAGTTGCTCTTCGACAGACAGTTTCTTGACTTCATGCTGGCTTCTTTTTCTGCCATGTAGAACCTCAGCTTGGTGCTGAGTGAAAACACAAAAGTGTGCATATATATTGCTTGATATGAAGGAAAATCCTTTAGGCCAGTGTGGGGTTCACGATTCTATACCAGGAAAAGAGGAAGGTGTGAGGAGTCACGGGCAGGTGAGATATATCTTCTGCTCTCATGCCAGATTTTGAAAACATTCAGACAAGCAAACAAACAAACAAACAACAAAAGTCAAATACCATAGTGCCATGCCTGTGTCTGTGGAAATAGGCACGGCGAATGAGGCATTTAGTACCCGACTGTTTCTTAATGAGGAAATTAAGTCTTTGTAATTTTGTAACTCAGGGGGCTCAGAATCTTCTAAAACAAGATTGTCCCTCCATGACATTATAAAACAGCATTTTGTGTTTACCAAGTGGAAGACAGAGATAACGGTGACACGTTACACATTGTTGATGTGTCTGACTTTAGAATACACAGACATCCTATACATCTCCATCAGCATCCTCAGGATTCTGTCCCTCCCTAAGTTACAGTTAAGTGTGGCAGTACTGGTCCCTTACAAAAAGTATTAGTTCAACTGTAAGAATACTCCACTAACTTTACTGTCAGCCTTCAGAGTCAATGAAGGAATGTTGAAACTGAACCCATGGGTTTGCCTTTGTGTGACAACCCAAATGGGGGCTTCACTAAAGTGGCTGTCTTCCTTGACCATACTGGAAAAACCACCAGGCCACACAGAAAGAGGGAGCTTGTAGCCAGCTGTAGGATGAGCCTTGTGGTAAGTGGATCTCAGTTCTCAAGCGCCCAATGGCTCATGACATTAGAATCAAAAGCAAGAACACTTTTGCAGAAGAACATGTTTTATGCTAGAAAAATGCATTATGGGAGACATGTGAGTGAACTTGCTTGCATTTGTGCAAAGTTGAAAGACCAGCTTGTCTCCTCCCCTTCCCCCCATTTTTCTTAATCTTAAATACAATGATTTATATTAGAGTGAGATCCCACTAAGGGATACCAGCTGGTTTGTGTAAGAAAGTGACAGATTCAATTAAAGTAATAACTTCACAAACATTCTGCATTAAGTATACCTGAGTTAAAATTCTATTTAAAATAAATAATTAGGTGTGGGGGAGTGAGTTTGCAATTGCTCTGACTACCGTTGAACTGTATCCATTAGGATAACCACACTGTTAATGGACACGAATGACTGAATGGGACAAGTCAAGAGGTTTCTTCCTCCATGGAAAAGATGCTACATGTGGTACCCTTGATGCCAAGATGAGATAAAATAAAAGAGAATCAGTGAGATGCCCAGCCATTTAGAAAAGTCTAAAAATACAATGGGTACTCGCTATGAAGGTTGTAACGCTTGAAATGAAAACACAGGCACTTGACCCAGGCCAGAATCTCCCAAACTTTAAAATCCACTTGTGTGGAATGGGGCTGACTATATCAAAGGTTAAATGAGAATAGCTTTTAATTAGAATTGAAACAATAGAAAGGGAGAATGAGGAAGCAGAGTTTGATCAAACGCACGGGTACTTTGTAAGTTGGAACTCCTGAAACCTTGAAAGATGAAACATTTTAGATGAACAGCAAACAAAACTAATTATGATTTGACTTCACAGATAAATTACATGGGAGGAATGAGTTATGGAGCACTGAGGAACCCAGCTGACCAGGAGGCCATGCCTTAAGAAAGCTCTGGGTGAAGAACCATAGGCAATGAAGGCAGCAGAGAGAGGGAGGCTCTGTCTTCTCTCGGGATGAGCCACCTGATGGGTTATCCAGTTCCTGCATCAGCCACAGACACAGCCACATACTAGTAACACTAAATGGACCCAGCAGGCTACATTATACATATATATGCACATATATATTATACATCTACATGTAACAATAATAATTAAAGACCAAGTGCTGCATTTGAGAGAGAGTCTCAGGGAGGGATATAAAAAGGGGTGGAAGAAGAAAGGTAAGGGTAGAGATGGTGTAAATACAGTACTCAGGTATAGCCCCTCCTCCCCCCAAAAAACACTTTATACCCAACTCCATAGTCAATGTCCAGGGCTCTGCGTACACATTTGCTCCTGTCTGGTCAGTGGTGCTTGGCCTTTTGTCCAAGCCTCTTTCCTTCCCAGCTGTTTTCCTCACTTGAACATGACATCACTGAGGTGTCTCAGCCTACAACATTTTGTGGAAATTCAGTGGCATGATCTTTAAGAAAGTACTTTAAAAACTGACTAAAGAAGGTGAGCTTTGTGAACAGCAAGTCTGAGAAAGCAGCTTGATGGGCTTTCAGTGCTTTGAATGAGCACATGGTCTGAATTATTGGTCAGAGAGCATGGGGAAGTTTTTGAACAAGATTATAAAATTATCAGTATAGGGTTTGCGGTTACTAATTAGAGGGCAATGGAAAGCGGAAAGTTACAACCAGAGCAAACCCTGAGAAGACTAGCCCCTCATGTCAGAAGAAGGGAAGAGAGGACTTAAAAATGTTTGTATCCAGAAAGTTTGTGGAAGGTTCAAAGCATTGTCTCATGATAGGAATTTAAGAGAAGCAACTTGAGAAAAAAAGATTGAGAAAGATGAGATGAGAAATTCTCTTTTTTTATTTAATTTAATTTTTTATGATCTGTGTGGGTGATTTGCCTGCATGTATGTCTGCTTATTACATATGAACCTGGACAAAGAGGGTGGTAGATCCTCTGGAACTTGAGTTATAGACAGTTATAAGCCACCATATTATGCTGGGAATAGAACCTGGGTCCTTTGAGAGAGCAGTGGGTGCTCTTCTCCACTGAACTGTCTCTCCAGCTCTGACACACAGGAAGAACTAGGCAATAGGCTAGGATTGATACAAAACTAAGTCAGACTCTGAGTAATCCTGTAAATCAAGTATGCAAAGATGACAATTCAAGTAAGGGGGTGGCAGTCAAAAGGAAGAGGAGAGCGGGCACAGGGTGAGTCCTGTATACGGAATGTCACAGACAATAAGCAGAGTGTGTAAAGTCCATAAGGCGACTACCAGAAACTGTTCCTACCAAATGTAATACACAGGTTCATCTCAGCAACCGTAGGAAGAGCTGCCACTTGTTACAGACTAAAGCTTGTCTGAACATTTGTCTTTATTTATTTATCTATTTATTTTAAACTTTATTAAAAGAAAAAGTTGCAAGTTTAAACACACACACACACACACACACACACACACACACACACACACACACA
>JANHMN010000001.1:93832994-93847791 GCA_030674055.1 Rhabdomys pumilio
ACACACACACACACACACACACACACACACACACACACACACACACATCAAAATAACCCAGACACAAAGACCATAACAACTCAACAAACTTGTAGAAGGAGGGAAGCCTTTGAGAACTGAAGCTGAGGAAGTTCATGTTGGATTTTACACTTTCACCATCAAATATATATTCATGTTCTTATCCGATACCAAAAATGAGAAATCCACGAAGGAAAAATCTATCCTCTTCATTACTCATGTCTTCACCTTCCTCATCCCTTAATATTTAGCCTTTCTCGTTCTCTTTTCTATATATACTGTACCCACATGTACATCTGTTTACATATATACATATATTGTTGGCTATATTCTTTATATAGGAGAGAACATATGGAGTCTTTTATGAGATTTATGATCCCAGCTGATTTTGAAGGATCAAAATTTTCAAAATAACTGAAACTGGATGCTCTTGTTGCATTTTTTTTTTTTTTTTTTGCAAAGACATTCGGTTAAATTTAAACTACTTTTCTATGAAGACTCATGTTGTATCTTTGTTTAATTATGATTTGGGAACAGGAATTACAGCATTACAGCATTCATTGTTAACATACAAGTGAGAGAAGATGGGAAGAAAGCTCCCCTGTTGGTGTGAGTGAGAAATTCACTAAAGAGGGAGGGAGAGGAAGAAGAGGAGGAGAAAGAAGAAGAGGAGGAAAAGGAGGTGGAGGAAAGAAGGGTAAAGAAGTTGCAGAGGAAGAGAGCCTAGAGAACTAGGTCTCTCCAAGTTTGTCTGTTGGAGAACCTGTGTTTCTAGGTCCCCAATTCCCAGCCCTTTGTCTTTAATTCACTCAAGCAGTCAAACAGCTATCTCTAAAAGGGAGCTTCCCCAGAGAGGATGGATAATGATTAAAATAAGGGAAATATGTCAGGGTTAGAGACTGATGGAGTGGGGTCTGTAGCAGTTGGGGTATCTTTGATGCAGCAACCAAAAGACCTTGCTGCTGGAGAGGTCCCCTGGTCTTTCTGAATCTGTAGATCCAACTCACTATTCAGCAGAGGGACACACTTTTTCCCACTATACACACACACAGGCTCGGCAAGCAGCCACTTGGATTCCTTCTGCAAGTTGCCCAAAAACATTTCACCAGGATTACCAGAAAAGGAAAAGACTCTGGAGCTTTTTATGAGAACGGCTAAGCACTTTGTATGATTTACTCGGAGCAGAGACCTTCTTGCCCACAAAGAACGTAAGCCCAGGAACTATGCACAGACAGTTTACCCAGAGTGAGCTCTGTGCACACAGGTTCACAGAGCCTGTGTGCACAGGCATGGGCTCTGCTGGAGACGTTCAGGGTGGAGCTATTGCATAAAAGCTGTGTATAGTGTTATGTTAACTCTTGTCTTCATTTTCTTCGGGGCTTTATGTGAAGGGTGTGGGGTCAGTAGTAGAGCACTTGCCTAATATGTAAAAGTCCCTGGATTAGATCCCAGCTTCACAAAAACACTGCTTTATTTTTCAGTGTTTCATACGTAACTTATATCCAATACTAACACAAATACCATCCTAGGTGCTTATTTCTTCTCATAATAGGCATACATTTTGAAGGCACAGCCTGTCTTTGTTGTGTCATTTGACTGTGGTTCAAGGCATCATCTAAGGGGAACAGCCATTGAGCTTTGAGCCAGTGTGATCACAACACGCATGACATTAACCTGTGAAACCCACTCCGTAGTCCACTGGCAATGTATATATTAAACATACACATTTGTCTCCTAATCTGACTGTAAGACCCAAAGGATTGGGGCCACCTTAGCAGTAAATTTTAATAAGTGAAGGTATGTGCTCTTTCATTTGTCTCCATCCCCATGAATAGCCTAGAATAACTGATGTGTTGTATATGTTCAAATAAGTCACAGGTGAGCCACCCTGGCTCCCTCTCTGCAAATTGTAAGCTCTCTGGGATCCTTAGGAGAAAGAGTTAGTGTCGTCTGTGGCTTCAAGACAAGCACCAGCACTGCCTTTGGCAGCCATTTGGGAAACCAGCCAACAGAAGTGGCTGTCTCTGCCATCCTGGACGTTGGCTCTCCTCAGACTCTTCTGGGCAAATAACACCTTGTGTTTGTTTTGTGCTTTTCCTAGTGACACCGTCTGCCTGATACTCATCTCTTTAAACAGGAGAGCAGTTTCTGGCTACACTGATCTTGCAGACATCAGAAGTGTAAACATCCACGGCTTATTATTACTAAAACCCTGGAAGCAGATCACTGAAAGTCTATCCTTAAGATCTCAGACAGTGATGCATTCTATTTCAATGATAAAAGATCACATAAATCTCAGAGGCAGCTTTTCAAACAGCAGACTTTAACACTGTAAACGTGGAACTACTAAGGGAATATTTTATTTTCGAATTAATTTTTATAAGAAATAGCATCCTTTGGCAGGTGGCCCTAGGTGCACGTGTGTGTGTGTGTGTGTGTGTGTGTGTGTGTGTGTGTGTGTGTGTCTATACAACTTTCCTGGTACCCACAGAGGCCAGAAGAGGGCATCAGATCTCCTAGAACTGTAGTTACACATAGCTGTGAGCCACTATGTGAGTTTGGAGGAATTTTATAATAAAAAGCAATCAGAAGATGGACAAATGTCTCAGTGGTTAAGAGTACATGCTGCTCTTGCAGAGGACTCACACAGGACAAGTCACAGACACCCGTAACACTAGCACAGAGAATCCATGCCTCCTCTGGCCCTTAGCCACGTAAGTTCTGTGCAAAACTCTCCCCAGCTCCTGTACATATAAATAAATTTTAAAGCCATAAAATGCAAAAAAAAAAAAAGTGAAAATGTGCAACAGATTGCTATCTCACTCTCCCTGGCTTACTCAGGCACCCTTCTTACACAACCTAGGGCCACCTGCCAAAGGATGGTATTTCCTACAGTGGGCTAGGCACTCCTACATCAGTTTGCAATCATGAAAATGCCCCCACAGACATGTCTTCAGGCCAATCCTATGGAGTCAGTTCCATAGCTGAAGTTCCAGGTGTAAAAACTACGGGTGTGTCATTTGATAAAAACAGCTACATCGTGCTGCAAAAAACCACAATAATAATCTACACAGGGATTATAAAAGTTACTAAAACTAAAAATGCCATCTTCCTTTAGGATATCTCTACCAATCCAAAGCAGTTAAAATTATGGATAAAACTTTCTTTTCACACTTTACAGAATTAAAAAAAAAACAGTTATCTTTTCTCTTATATTTCTGTGTCCATGAAATACAGTCAGCCCTCTAGAATCCCAGGTTCTACACAAAACCACCATATACAGATAGACTTGGTAGTAGTTGTCTCTGTTCTGGACACATACAAACTGGGTTTTGTTACCTCTCATCTCTCTCTTTTTTTTTAAGAGTTATTCGCTTATATTTTAAGTGTATGAGTGTTTTGCCTCTGTGTGTGTGTGTATGTGTGTGTGTGTATGTGTGTGTGTGTGTGAGAGAGAGAGAGAGAGAGAGAGAGAGAGAGAGAAAGACAGAGAGAGACAGAGAGAGACAGAGAGAGAGAGATGGAGAGAGACAGACACAGAGACAGAGAGAATCGGATCCCCTGAGACTGAAGTTACACATAGTTGTAAGCCATCCTGTGTGAGGGTGCAAGGAATGAACCTTCACTTTAGAGAACCGGCCAGGTTTCCTACAGCTTCCCAAAATGCCTAGCAGTGACTGAACTCAAGCCTTAGTTTTTTTAGATGTTTGCTAAATGCTTGTGTTGTTCAAGACACTGTGTAAGATGACAAAGACTACACTTTGCTCTGCATCCCTTGGCATGTTTCCCTAGTCGGCCCTTTCTAAGTAGCACATAAGCTCCAAGGTGCTGAAAACAGTGCTGAACACAAACCGGCCTTTCCTAGGAGAATTCCAACAAGAAGCTAGACACACCCATGCAGCCTGGCAAATGTAAAGGGTAGGCTTACCACAGGATGCTTTCTGAAGGTCTTGAAACTTGTCCCTGACCTCCAGGAAGAGCCTCCCCACCCCTTCCTCCATACAGAAAAAAACCTTCAATGGAGTCACTCACTCTGGTAAGTGAATAGGCGTTGCCATGTGAGCCTTGGGCTTTGACAATCTCTCTTTTGTGAAGACAGTTGCACTGTTGAAGATAGCACTGCCTTAGACAGGCCAGACGTCCCAGAATACAGCCCCCCAAAAAGAAATAAAATGGTTTGTAGCTCTTTATGAGAATGCTTTTTAGAAGTGAAATGTCAGGCCCTCCTGAGGGGGTGTCCGCCTTCCCCTTCTAGGGCTGCAACAGATCTGTTTCCATCTCCCTGAGGGCGTTCCACAAACGGTTTGTTTCACTGCCTTCTCCTCCTCCCCAGCCCCACCAGAAATGTGCTACAAAGTGAAGCTGTCAGGTCGGAAGGCCAAGTAGGACTCGTTCTGGGTTGCCTTTTATTTGTGTAAGACTCGCCCTCATTCAGAAGAGTGGTTTTTCACTGTTCACTCCCAGGAAAACCTCAAAAACAAATAAATAAGTCAACATGAAAAGCCACAGATTTCCCACAGACCGGGTGCTGTAAGATGACCCTGGAGATGAGAGACAGGAAGGAAAGAAATGCCAAGGTTTGCGCTGCACCTGTGTGTGGTCTCCATCTTGGCAGGGCAAGGGGCCATCTAGACTACCCAGCATGGTTAAAAGAGGGACAAAGGGGTGAGGCCACTTTCCCAGGGATCACTGAGCCCTGACAAATGTAATATGTGTTCTTGCTGAACTTGATCTTGTACATATTTTCAAGTTATTTTCGATGTTGGTAGACTTACCTAGTTCTGTGCCCTGGATTTGGTTCAATAGTCAGCCATTAGCAGAAAGCCCTTGATTAGTCCTCTGGAGACAGGAAGTTGTTACCTTGTTAAAAACATTTTCTCCCTTGGCTTTTCTAGAAAAGAAACTTGAAAATCCTTGTGTTGTAATTATGGGAGAGCTAAATTCAGCTGTGGTTGAAAACCATCTCTTCTTTTCTTTCTGTTTTTAAAGAGTGAAAAGACAACCACACAACACCACGTGGGTGAGCAGGGTACTAGCCTGAGACATCAAGAGAAAGCAAAGCAGGAAAGGGACTGTGTGGGCTATAGCAACTAATCCTTGCCCTCCCTGGTTTCCCTCCGGTATTTTTTTAATTCTAAAAAAAAATAATTTTAAAATAGTTTTATTTCATGTGTATGGATGTTTTGTTTCCATGTATGTTTGAGAACCACTTGTGTGCCTAGTGTCTTGAGAGCCAGAAGAGGGCATCAGCTCTCCTGGAACTGGAGCTACAAATGGTTGAGCACTACTGTGTTAGTATTAGGAATCGAACCTGGATCTTCTGTAAGAGCAACAAGTGCTCTTAGCTGCTGAGCCATCTCTCCAGCCCCCTCTCTCCTATATTCTCAATCATAGTGAATGTATCTAACAATACCAGCCCTCCTTCCCTTCACTGTCCACCCCAAAACCAAATTCTTTTGTATATGTCTATGGTTTAATCCTTGTGCCATATCCCTTCATTGGAACAGCTCGTGCCACACCAAAGCCAGCTTCAAGTGTCTCCTACGTGTCTGTAACTTGTTGTCTGTAGTCTGTCCATCCATCCCCCATACCTCTAAATACACATCTCACCAGGCTCCTTGCTCATCTTACAACTGAGTGTATCTTTTACCAGATATCTCCAGCCCAAGGCTCCAGTTGCAGGGACCTACAGAGCCTGGCTGTTGCCACATGTTTTCCTGCCTCACTTTGTCTCCTCTCACCATGGACCATACTACACCATGCCAAATGATGCCACTTCCAAGCATGAAAGGTCAGGGACTCATCCACACTGCTGCTCTGCCCAGGTCGCCTTCCCACTCCACCCACAGCCCTCAGACTTCTCCTCACCCACTCACATCAGTGCCTCAAAAACCCAGCTTCTTATAATAGTAGTATGCCACAGGGATCTTGCTTAACATTGCATCCATCTGAACACCAATAGCCCAATTAAAGTGGCTTTTAGGTTTGTAGTGCTTTCCAGTCCCCTTACACAGCCTTCCCTTTGAACTTCCTCTCAACTCCATAGCCTTCAAGGCTCTACCAGGACCTTCCATCAGGTCATAAACTCAGGACTGCTGTCTTCCATCTAGGAGGCTTTAAGCTTTACTTTTTCATTCTCTGTAGGTTGCACTGGTTAATAAAAAACATGGTCATAAATCAAATACTTTTAGACATCGATTAAAGAATTAGCTTCAGAGGCAGGTAGATTACTGAGTATGGGCTATCTGCATATGAGATACAAAAGTTATAATCCCTACATTTTTATCATCTTGGGTGCCAACAAGTTATGAGACAAGAATGGTTTTTAAACTCCCACTTGAGAGACTTTTCTTCTTATTTGACTTCTAATAATGAATACAGAAAGTAAGCATGGACGGGTTATATGAATATAAATTAGGAGGAAAAATGACTTCAGGTAGAACCCACACAAGAATCCCTGGTCCCCAGAGAAGGAAAAAGAGTGCAATAGGAAAGTAAGTCAGGTGGCGGAGTGTGATGGGACAGTAAGTCAGGTGGTGGAGTGTGATGGGACAGTAAGTCAGGTGGTCTGGCATCACGTGGTTCAGTTAGAGTGTCCTTGTGTTGTAGAGCATGAATTCGAGACTCAGAAAAGTAACTATCTTCAGGTCAGGCTTTGCGCATTGACCCAAGATGTCCTGCCATCTGAGCTTGGAGGAGGGAGGCTCCTCCCATTGCTACACTCACTAGAAAGCCACCAGCAGAGTTGACAGCCACCCCTGAGCAGCATAGGCAGGATCCTGAAGAGAGAAGAGCACATTCCTTTGAGCCTGGAACCCAACAGAGTGGCTTGGGATGTTTATTCTGGACCTCCTCTGGCTGCCAACAGACATGTTTCAAGTGTCATTTCTTAGCCAGTCTCTGGTCGACGTTGTTTATTTTTCCAGTGTCAGCCACAGGCTCCTATCCCTGAGACCTCACACAGATTGCGTTTAGCACTTTATTAGTTTTAGCCTTTCTTCCTTCAGCTGCTGGGATTCCCAAATAAATCAGCCTCACGTCAGAGTCTTTGTCGATTGGAAATCTTACACATTTATCATTAGTTAGCAGGCATGAGAGTATTCATGTGAAACTTGTGCCTGGTGGTTTCTGACGCAGGTGCAGTAGCTCTAAGCACCATCTCTCCTTTTCATGTTGTCCCTTCCCTTTAGTTTTTGAGTGAGAATTGCATTTCCATAACTATACACGTGCACATATTGCGTAATCTTGTTCCACCTTGCAGAGAAGATAATTTCTTTCCTTCACGCGGCCATTTCTCATTATGCATCTTCAAAGAGAATGTTCTAAAAACTTGAACATCTAAGTATGTTTATTGCTCAGCTTATTTAAACATAGTCAGAGAAATCACCATTGAGTGGAAAGTCATTCACCTCTTACCCTATCAACATGTCATGTTTGACTCTTGCTTGCTCTAGATAGATTATGTAGCAAGTTATTTAACCTCTTGGCTTTAAGACTTGGCATGATTTTGTCAACAGGAGGTAAAAGGTAATTACCATGGAAGACAGTTATACCTTGTAAAGCACTAGAGACAACTTACAACGAACTAAAAATTTTTGATGTAACCTGAAGAGGTGAAGGCTCAAGTTTGCTGCTGCATTCACTGTCTTTACTGAGAAACTCTAGACATAGGCTTTGACGCAGGTGCTGAGACTGAGCTCTGAGCCATCTCTCCAGCCCTCCTTCCATGTTTTATTAAACACATCACGGCAGTGCAGTCTGGAAACTGAAAGATATACATGGGTTTGGAAAGAACCTCGTTTTCACCACATCAAAAGCTTGGCTGCTTTCCGCCTGCGACTGGCTTTTGAAGCTTGCCTCTCTGTAGCCTTTGTCTTGTCAAACAGATGCAATGTTGACTGGAGGCTTTTTAAACAAGTCTTCCCAAATAATTACACGCGTGACCGTAAATGGAGTTGCATTATCACCTCAAAAAATCTCAGTGATGCTCCCTCTGTTCTCGTAATCAAAATAACTACATTTTCATCTGCCCTCTGAGGAACTCATGGTGTGAGCATAACGTGTTAATTGGTGGATAGTCTTACTCCAGTAATTGTGAAGAGACACATCAAGCAAGAGTCTTGGGAGAGCTAGCAAAGGAGAGTAAGAGCAATGAAGTCTACAGTCGTCAGTAGGCCTTGGCTAAGTGGCTGAGCCCATGGCCTCCACAGTTAGAATGCTGGCCAGCTCAAATCCTGAAAACTGTTTTCAAAGACTGGTCCATTTTAGGATGTATGTTTATATATGTAAAGTATTTCTGGAAAGAAATGTAGGATGCAGTCAAAATATTCTAGGTTTTTATTAGGCTTCCTGATCAAAAGGGCCTACTAAGTCATTCTCTGGCACCGACAACTGCATGCTCCCTCTGGGTGCACACTGCCTCTGCCTGGCACTGAGTACCTCATGCTCCTCCAGCACAGGGACTGTGTTTATTTATTCAGTTGCTATGGACAATAAATAATCTTTACGTTGTTGCCAATTCATTCAACAGATACTTTTTCAGCAGATACCCATGGCTAGATAGTGATGGAGCTAAGTGCCAAGAAAGTACACATGAATAAAGGAAGTTCAGTTCCGCCCTATAGGCTGAGCCAAGAGAAAATGCAGAATAGTCCCCAAAGAAACCGCTTCCTAAGGGAAGAGTAGATGAAACTGGCTGGGAGTAACACAAACAAGATATTCCAGATGCTGAGTCTGTGAGCAAACAGTGACCAGTACAAGGTGTAGAAGGAGGAGGGAGTCTGTAAGTTCCAATGTCTTGGAGTCCATAGTGAGGAGTTTGGGGCCAATCCTAAGAGCACTGAGGTCCTTGGGAACTTTCCCAGCAAGAGGGTAAGTGTGGGATTACTGGTTTTCTGCCTGTGTGTTCCAGTCTAAAGCCTCTTTAGATGGTTCTTGGGGAAATTCAAATATCTCATGATGGTAGTTAGCTGCGTCTAGGTGATGCCAGAGAGAAGCCAGGGGATGGGAGTTAGGGTTTGAATGTGGACTGTGCCCACAGGCTCATATGCCTGAACACTGTTTTGAAAGTTATGGAGTCTTCAAGAGATGGAGTCTTACTAGAGAAACTGTGTCCTTAGGGGTGGGCCTTGAGTTTGATAGACCGGCCCCATTTCCTGTCCGTTCTCTGTTAGTGAATATGGAAGCAGTATGTCTAGTCACCTCGAATTTCTGACACCTACCTTCCTGCTACAATGTATTTCCTCCAAATACAAGCCAAATTAAAGTCATCTTTCCTAAAGTTGCTTCAGAAGTACTTTGTCACAACGAAGAGAAAAGTAAAGGATACAGGAGTGGAACTTAACCCTTTCCACCCTAAGAGAAAATGACATTGATATGCCTATAGGAAATGGTTTGTGAGTACTCAGTACTCAGTGTGCTGGTTAGTCTTTTTCAAATTTACCCAAACCTGAACATAGCTAGGAAGAGAGAATCTCAGCTGAAGAAATGCTGTCATCAGCTGACCCATGGTTTTGTCTGTGGGACATTTTCTCAATTGCTGATTGATGTGGGAGGTCCAGCGCACACGGTGGGCACTCCTATCCCTGGACACAGAGGCCTGGGAAACATGAGAAACTCAGCTGAGGAAGCCAAGGAAGCAAGCCAGTAAGTAGCCTTCCTCTCTGGATTCTGTTTGAGTCTTTGCTTTTACTTCCCTAAGCGATGGTCTGGGACCATAAACCAAATGAACCCTTTCCTTCCCATGTCACTGTTGATCCTTGTGCTTATTACAGCAATTAAAAAACAAACCAGGACATGAGCAAAACCTCCAAAGGGATCTCTAGATTAGACACAAGTCCCCTGCATTATTTTCAACACTAAACCCAAAGACAGCATTGAAGCTTTGCCCAAAGACAGCATACAGGCTTCTATCCCATTCAGGTTTAAGCAGATACGTTAAAGCTGCAGAGCTTACTTGACTAATGGCCCTTGTGCATCCCTAAGTAAGTAAGACTTGGCTCCAGACAGCAGTTACTGCTGGTACCTCCTCCTTTCATCTCAGGAGACACAGTAAAATTGTAAACACCAATCCAGACACCAGATAGATAGATAGATAGATAGATAGATAGATAGATAGATAGATGATAGATAAATGATAGATACATAGATAGATACATAGATACATAGAAAGATACATAGATAGATACATAGATACATAGAAAGATACATAGATAGATACATAGACAGACAGACAGACAGACAGACAGACAGACAGACAGACAGATCTCCTTCTCCTCTTGGGAATAGAACTTGAATTATTTACCTTAGTCTTTATTGCAGGTGTGTGATCCATGTGGCCTTCCCAAGCCCTTCCTTCACTTCCATGTTAGCAAAGCAGATGTAGTTCAACCTGTCCTCCATGAAGTGAAAGTGTCTACTTGCAAGTCTGGCTCATGGTTAGTGAGCAAGAGGAAGTCCACCATGAGTGCCTTAACCTCTGCCCTTGAGTTTAAAATGTTCTACCAAGGATGAGGCGAGACCCTGTCTTCCTTTAGGAATTTCACACATTCTCAGCGCACCTTTAGAAAACCTCCCTCGTGGTGAGGCCCTTCAGTGATTTAGATACAACTTATCTAAAGATAAAGCAGAGAGACTAAACATGTGCTCTGAACTGCCACTGTCTGAGAGGGATGAAGGACTGAGGAATGTTTTCAGTAATACCTGGGTGGGGGCTGCAGGCAGCATGGTTATTTTATCATCCTTCTGCTTAACAGTCAAGCTACTGCCTGTTTCCCATGTTAAGTCTGCAGTTCAAGGTTCAGTGCATACTTCAGTGCTGAATTAGGCAACTGCATGGGCTGTGTCTATTTTGCTGTAGATTCTAATGTGAATATGCCTGTGACAGATTTACAAAGGTCTTCAGTTAGTATTTTTAATTTTTAATCGAGTACCTAAGGAGGGGCAGAGCGGCGATAAAAGCTTACCAGAGAGGCTCAATGTCTGAATCAATGTTCTATTGTTATGAAGAGACACTGTGGTGGTTTAAAGGGGTGTGGCCCCTGTAGACTCATGTTTGAATGCTTGGCCTATAGGGAATAGCACTATTAGGAGGTGTGATCTTGTTGGAGTAGGTGCTGTCTTGTTGGGGGAAGTATGTTACTATGAGGGTGGGCTTTGAGGTCTCAGACAGTTCTTTTCCTACTTCCTGTGAATCAGGGTGTAGAACTCTCAGCTCCCTCTCCAGCACCATGTCTGCCTGCACGCCACCAAGCTTCTTGCCATGTCGAGGATGGACTAAACCTCTGAAACTGTAAGCCAATCCAAATTAAATGTTTTCCCTTCTAAGAGTTACTGTGGTCATGGTGTCACCTCACAGCAATAAAACTCTAACTAAAACGGACACCATGACCACAGAAACTCTTAGAAGAGAAAACATTTAACTGGGGCTTGTTTCCAGTTTCAGGGGTTTGGTCCATTGTTATCATGACAGGGAGTAAGACAGCCTGCTAGCAGTCATGGGCTAAAGAAGTAGCTGAGAGTTCTACATTCAGATCTACAGGCAGCAAGAAGAGAGAGCCAATGGGCCTGGCTTGGACTTACAAAACCTCAAAGCTTGCCCACAGTGACACACTTCCTCCAACAAAGATACACCTCCTAATCTTTCTCAAATAGTGTTACTCCTTCCCCGAATACCACGCATTAAGATGTTAGTCTGTCAGAACCACACCTATTCAAACTATCACACTCAAAACCTATTTGTTAGCACAGACAGAGCAGCTGTCACGAATTTTGCATAGGTGTCTTCACCTTCTGATGGCTCCACCCATTCATTCATTTCCTCCTTTTGATTGTAATGTCCCAAGCATGGGGCTGGAGAGATGGCCCGGTGGTTAACAACACTGGTCCTTCATGGTAATTATGAAAGCCTTCTGAGGAGAAGCTGCTTCGCCTGGTTCAGCCATCTGCTCAGAAGAGTCATCATTTTCTGGCTTCTCTGCCTTCACTTCTGCCCCTCCTTAGACGAGAGAAATGTAAGGAATGTGTTAGCTTGTCTTCCAGGTCTGCTTGCCTGGGGTTATAAGATAACACCTTCATCTGTACACACACCTCGTGTCCAAGTTGAAAGGATAGGGGGAGTCGAACTATGCTGTGGGCAGATTTATCATCTTTAAACGAACATAGGCAAATGTTTCTAAGATTGGTTTCATATGATTTAAGAGGCCAGGGGCACTAGCTGCCTCTAAATATACCTGTCAAATGAAGGAAGAAACATGCACTTGTGTTATACTTCTTAATAAAGGTAGTTAATTCGCAGATATAGCAGTGAAGGAGAATTGCCTTTGGCTTTCCCTGTGACTTTGTTTTATTACTACACATGCTGGGGATGGGATCCAGGGTTTCATACATGTTAGGCAAGTGCTCTCACCACACACACACACACACACACACACACACACACACACACACACACTGCCACAGCCTGGGGGTTTCTGAGGCATTGCAATATTGTGCAATATCTTACATAAAGTATAAGATTCTCTTTTGGTGTTGGAGGTGTTCAATCTAATTCAGTGAAATTTAATACTACCCTTTAATGACGCTAAGAAGCCATGTGAGCTGTATGTTTTTAGACAAACTCTTCTTGAATCTTGTAGAACTATAGACAAAATGTAGACTATCTCCACATGCTCACATGAGTATTTAATTTTGGTTTTGGCTGCTTATAGAATATGCTCTCAATATGGAGACTTTATGCAGTTTCCTGTGAGGCTATCTATATTTCAAAAATAAATATTTTTAAGAGTAGTTCCTTAATTCATCTCAGATTTTCCTAGTCATCTACTGTCCTTCAGATCTCTGCAGCTGAATCAAGAGTCAAGGGTTGATCATAGAGAGAATCAGAGAGGAGGTGATTGCAGACTCATCACCAACACAGGAGGAAGTAGAGTTCCTGGAGCAGGACCATGGACCACAAGTAGCATCATTCACATCCATGAGGACGGATGCTAACCTCTTAGCATGAGGTTATTTATTTAGTAAAACCTCAGTTTGTATAGAAAATATCCAAAGCCCTACAAGTATCTAGCACCCAGCCCTTGTCTCCCTAAAGCCTTGGGGACATTGTTTTTTACTAGTCTAGTTTGTAGATTCTAGTCCTTCTAGGTAAAAACAGAATCAAATACCGTGAGTTAAATTTTAATCCAATGCACCAGGAGAAAGCATAAGGCAGATGCCATCTCTCTGTCCCATGGTTGGGTCTTAATGGGGAATCATAAAATGAATACTCACACAAAACTTGAAGAAAAAACAAAAAGTGTTATGTGTGTGTTTCATTTGGTTGTATTTTTCTGGCTAAGCTTCAAAGGGTACCTAGAAGCCCTTTATAACCTACACGTGGCTTTATGGATGTAACTCAGCTAACATGCACGAGGTCTCCATTCAGTGTACAGCACCATAAAACACAACGACATAGATATTTACATACATGAAAGGCAAACCACGTCATGTGCGTCATCTCAGGGGTAGATGATGAGAGAGATAGAAATAACAGCAATGGTTCCTGTGCCTCTGTTAACAGAGCCTGCCTTCTACTTTGGGGATACCCAGTACTCCGTGGATGAGAGTGCCGGCTATGTGGAGCTACAGGTGTGGAGGACAGGGACCGACCTCTCTAAGCCTTCCAGTGTCACAGTGAGGTCCCGGAAAGCAGAAGCCCCCTCAGCAGATGGTGAGCAGTCTCCTGCATCAAATCAGCCTTTTGTGTTGTTCTGCAGCTTCCAACTACTGGTCACTTCCCCTGAATGAAAAATTCTTAGTGGACCTACCATCATAAGGAAAGAGATTTCAGAATTTTAAACCAGAGTCTGGGTTGTAATTTAAGATGCAGAGGCTAAATTGTGATGCCCATGTGTGCATGGCTTGGTTCTCTGCTCAGCAGAGCTAACGTGGCTAACTGTTCTGACATATACAAGGGAGTACTC
Source organism: Rhabdomys pumilio (assembly GCA_030674055.1). Taxonomy (NCBI): domain Eukaryota; kingdom Metazoa; phylum Chordata; class Mammalia; order Rodentia; family Muridae; genus Rhabdomys; species Rhabdomys pumilio. The sequence continues at coordinate 93,846,974 of JANHMN010000001.1, forward strand.
GCACCTGCCATCGTCACAGGATCTAATGGCATTCAGGTCTTTCCCAGGAGGACATCTTCAGGCCACATCCTCATTGTAACCAAGTGTACCTGTAAATACTTCAGATTGAGCAGGCTTCCCTTTACACATTGTTATATGAATTGTCCTAGCTGGGAGAGTCCTGCTTCTTATTCCGGGCTCTGAAGCACTGGTCATACATACACGTAAGGGCAAACATGGGGCTTAAATTTTTCTTTTTCTTTTCTTTTTTTCTTTTTTTTTTTTAGCTGACTGACAATATGGTTTCTGACATATACACTCATTCATCCTGTGTGACTAAAGTGTGACATAGTACACACATACATCATACAGGCTACTTGTCACCACACAGAACAGGCAAGAGCTGATGGATTTTAAAAGTCATCCAGAGCTCCTAAATTTTTAATACCACCACTGCACTATCATATTTGTTTAGCCAAATTATTTTTTTCTTTCTTCTTTTCCCCCTTTCTTTGTTTCGGTTCAATTTTATAATTTTTATAGCTGTATAGCCCTGGCTGGCCTGGAGCTTACTATGTAGACTAGGTTAACCTTGAACTTGTTATGTGGACCGGGCTGACCTTGAATTTGCAAAGATCTGTCTTTGCTTCCTGGGTGCTAAGATTAAAGGCATACTTGACCAAACTAAGCCCCAAAATAATCCTCCTCCTCCTCCTCCTCCTCCTCCTCCTCCTCATCTTCCTCCTCCTCCCCCTCCTCCTCATCTTCCTCCTCCTCCTTCTCCTCCTCCTTCTTTTCTCCTTCTCCTTCTCCTTCTCCTTCTCCTTCTCCTTCTCCTT
>JANHMN010000001.1:93847891-93878081 GCA_030674055.1 Rhabdomys pumilio
CTTCTCCTTCTCCTTCTCCTTCCTTCTCCTTCTCCTTCTCCTTCTCCTTCTCCTTCTCCTTCTCCTTCTCCTTCTCCTTCTCCTTCTCCTTCTCCTTCTCCTTCTCCTTCTCCTTCCTCCTCCTCCTCCTCCTCCTCCTCCTCCTCCTCCTCCTCCTCCTTCTCCTTCTCCTACTTCTTCTTGTTTTTCTTTTTATAAGGCAGGGCCCTACAAAGCTCTGGCTATCCTGGAACTTGCTATGTAGACCAGGCTAATTTCAAATTCATAAAGATCCACCTGCCTCTGCCTCTCAAGTGCTGGAATTAAAGGTATGAGCCATTACACGCCAGGCAAATTATTCATTTTTAAGAATGAAATTCAAATCAGAGTTGAAGCTGTGCATAAAGAAAAATAAGAATAAAGAAAACCAAAATGCAAAAGAAACACAAGGAAACATTTTTGTGTGAGTGCATTTGGTTTTATCTGTTTGTTTGTTTTCTTGTTTTTGTTTTGTTTGTTTGGGGGAGGTTTTTCTTTTTTTTTTTTTTTTTTTCTTTTTTGAGTTTTCCTTGCTGAAGACTGAGTTCAGGGCTTTGCACTGCTCAGCACACAGTTCTCCCTGAGCTACACCTCCAAATGTAAGACATAGAAACGTTGTCTTAATGAACCAAAGACTGACACATTCACAATTGCACACTAGAAGATAAAATAGGTACAAAATGACAATGACTCTCACTGTCTTCTGTGAATGTGGGTGACAGAGACACTTGGCACTGAAATGTGTTGAATCCTAACTTACAGGTCTATGCCTCAGTAAAATAGTCAGTCCAAAAGCAGAAATAAATAGATATTATGGATTAAAAACAAAATTTAAAATTATCTATTTTATATGTAATTTTACCATGTATTTAATTGATATTCTGATTATTTTATAACTCGTTATTAAAGGACTTTAATAAGGATGGAAGAGGAATAACATGAAATGTAAGAGTATGTGATTAAAATACAGCCATTGGACATAAGGTCTAGAACTTCATCTTAGATTTACTAAATCAGTAACTGTGCAGACACCAGTCTTTTCCATCTTGTTAATTAAACTTCTCTGTAGGGATCATTGTTCTCGGTTTCTACAACATTATAAATTCATAGATGTAATTTCTTTTTTTATTTAGTCTCTATGTAAATAATGTATCCATTATGATTTTAGCTGGAACAGATTATGTGGGAATCAGTCGCAATTTAGATTTTGCACCTGGCGTCAACATGCAGACTGTTCGAGTGGTCATTCTGGATGACCTGGGACGACCAATACTGGAAGGAATTGAGAAGTTTGAATTGGTACTTCGCATGCCTATGAATGCTGCCCTTGGCGAGCCCAGCAAGGCCACTGTGTCCATAAATGACTCTGCCTCAGACTGTGAGTGACTTTAAACTTTACAGTTATAAGACTGAGTGTATAAAGATAACAGGTAGGGTGATACGCTGTATATTATACCTGTGGGCATTTACTAGGGCTGACACTGTAAAGGGCCACAAACCAGACGGCTTGAACAACAGCAGCTCACCACACTATTAGTGAGAGGCCTAAATGAGAGTCAGCGGGCTTGGTTCCTTCTGAAGCCACAATGGAAAGATGACACAGGTCTCTCACTGACCTGTAAGTGGCCATCTTGTCCCTGAGCCTCTTCTCATCATCTAACTCTTCAAATTCTGCAAGAATAGCTCTCTCTTTGAAGTATTGGGCTGGAGTCCATGCTAATGACCTTTTATCTTGATTACCTGCCTACTCTCGAGGCACTCAGAGTATGATTTCAACAAATGAGATGTTGGCCTGGGAGACACCATTCACTCTATACAAATACTCCATGTCTTCTTTACTCCTGCTCATTTGGATAGAACTAGACAGTCTCTAAAGACTAACCTTATATTTTAAAGAACAATGTGGTATTATCATTGGTGTCTTGAATGGCTCAAACTTTCTTTACTACATGGGCAGAGCTGTGTGGTTCTTCATGAACCTTTGAGGATCCACGGTCTTTACCACCTTCCACTCTGCCATTTCTGTCACCCAGCCACACCTCAGATTCTCTAACCAAATGTCAAATACATTGTTGTTGTGTGACACTACTCCTAAGGAGACAAAAGTAAGGACACCACCAGTGTCCAACTGGTCACCCCTATAAATAGTTCTATTGGGGTTACCTACAGGAGCAGAAATGACTCAAAGACAGATGCAGCATCATAACCCATCCTCACAAAAGCTGAGACCCTGGAGCACATGGCACAGCCTGCAGGCAGCTCAACAGGTTGGAGATGCCATGGTGGGAAAGTGCCCTTCAAGGTAGCACTTTCTAAAGTGGTAGCAAAGTGTCCCTTCTAGGTGATGTGCTTGGTCTCTGCCTCTTCCAGGTAGGTAGCTCAGCGTCTCTGAGAATGTCTCTTACTACTTATATATGATTTGGAAGTATGTGTATAGGGTGCAGGGCAATGAATCTGGTCAGTTTCAGGAACTTCCTGGAGAGTTGGGTTGTTCACTCCCAGAACTTAAGAAGCTTCCTTGAATGATGTGATCACGTCGACTCAGAACATCCTGTTGTTCATCTACCTTTTAACATCCATTGTCTCAGTGAGCTTCCCTCCAAGGTAGAAATTTGGCTCAGAGAAAAATGTTACACAAAAGTTGTTTGTAGCAGGCCTCTCTAAATATCATTACTGAAAACAGAAATCTGAGCACTTTTCTACCATGATGCTTCCAAGCGTGCTTGGAAGAAAGGAACCTGTTCTCAATGAGACCTGTATCTGACTGGTCTAGCTTCAGTGTCACCTAAAACTAAGACCTCACACACTCTCCAGGTTTTCTATCATTCATTCCTGCATCAAAGGTAACGATGTGTACAATATTTAATGTTCTTTGTATCAAGAACATCTGAAAGCACGTGACACAAATGTCTGAAGGCCTCTGGTTTTATCTCCTTCCTAAGCGCTTACTGCACATGCTCATTCTACAAAAGAGGTCAATGAATATCACAACAACAAAAACATGAAAAACTTTTACAGTGGTCTCTCGAGGTCAAAATGTTGGCAAGTAACTGGGAGCAAGGTGCTACTCTCCTCATTTATTGTCGTATTCTCAACATTAAACTGTATCTTCTGAAATGTCGTTTTTAATCAAAGGACTTTTCTGTTCATTTGGACCCACGAGTTTATTTTTTCTCACAGTGCCTAAAATGCAGTTCAAAGAAAGAATGTACACTTGCAGCGAAAATGACGGACGTGTAGTTGCAATGATCTACAGGAGCGGTGACATCCAGCACAGGTCTTCTGTGAGATGCTACACGAGGCAGGGGTCGGCGCAGGTGATGATGGACTTTGAGGAACGCCCAAATACTGACATTTCCACGGTCACATTTCTCCCTGGTATGTGTGAGCTTGAAAATGTTTTAGATCTTTTATCATATTAATTTATTTTGTAAGTATGGGTATGGGGGAGGGGCTTGTGCATGCCAGAGCTGACAGGTGAAGTCAGAAGATAAGTCTTAGGAGTTGGGATTTCTCTCCCTTTCTCCATGTGCATATGGAGAACTGAACTCAGGTCATTAAGTTTATGGACACAGTGCCTTAAGCCCTTGAAATTTCTATATGTAATTTAAGGGCACCAAACATGCACTATAGAAAATCAAGTAAAATCAAGTTTCCTGATTTTCCAACAAGCTTGTAACATGAGTTTATGTGCACTGTAAGAAAAGGCAGGTGCATTGGGACAGCTTCAGTAGACAGCCGTGGGGTTTCTTCATTAACCTTTTGATTTCTAATCATGTATTTTATTGTTAGTTCAGAACCCTGTGGACAAGAACTTATCAAACATGCAAATGTCACAAGGCTAGAAATTAAAAGTAATTTTGAAATGTTATCAGACAAAATGTATCTCACCTTTTCGAAGTATATCAGTGTCTTCATATTTTTCATTACTTTGTCCTAACCATGTAATTTTGTGGAGTATATCTTAATGAAAAGAAGCACAGATGTGGGGAAAGTTTACCTTATATTGGTGGAGTCTTGAGAACAGTTTAAGTTGTCAACAGTAAGGATCTTTTTTTTTTAATATTTGTGCATCCATCTACTAATCTATCCTATATCTATTAATATGTTTTTAAAAAGATTTTAATGAGATGGAGGAAACTGGAGCCATAATATTGGTCCCAGTTGTGAGAGGCAAGGTTCTAATTGTTTTGGGTCAATGCCCTGTTCAATAAGCCGGAAGTCAGTCACATGAAAAGCTAGTGTAGTCAGGTTGACAAGGGCCAATCCGCAGTGATCTTTTGGCAAACTTCCCCGCCACAGTTCTGAGAACACATGCACAAAACTGGCATTTCCTTTTTTCCTTTGATTTCTAAGGTGAGTGCTAGGCTGTAAAGAGAGAAATGACAGAGACTCTTACGAAAATATGGGCCTAGATTCAAAAAGTCACATAGTCAGCAAATGTTTATTCCAGGCTTTACTGTGAACAGCGTTCTTTGCCCTGGTAGAGCTGGGCCGGGCACAGCGCCACCCTCCCTCCTTCTTCTGCTTTGTTCTAGTTGTTGGCCTATCGTTCTAGAATGTGTCACTGTCCTTTGCTCCAGGTGAGACGGAGAAGCCGTGTGTACTTGAGCTGATGGACGACAATCTCTATGAGGATGTGGAGGAGCTGCGCCTGGTACTTGGCACGCCACAGGGCAGCTCTGCCTTTGGAGCTGCAGTCGGCGAGCAGAACGAAACCCTGATAAAGATCCAGGATGATGCTGACAGTAAGCAGTCACTGACTTCCTAACAGTGACTCTGGAACCGAAGCCCACTCCCCACTCTCCACTCCTGAGTTCCCAGGTGACTCAGAACAGCACCCCTCTTTCTCAGGAGGACCTGTGAACAACTGAGTCCCTATATATGCCTTTATGTCTATGGAGTCTTGGGCCCCTCCATGCTCCTTCTCAGTGGCCTGTTCTTGTAAGCTCTTTGGGACAAAGAGACAACTCATAGTCCATGGTTCAGTGATTGCCAGTATGGATCTAGGATATATTTAACATGTCTCCTCCAACACTCACATTAATATTGAAGCAACAGAGAATGGCCCAGAGTCCTCCATGTGGAAGGAAACAAAAATGGAGAGAAATGCCTACACCCACCTCCCTTTCCCAGCAACTTCCATTTCTCTGTTTTCCCTGTTCTTAGGAGCTGTTATCAAATTTGGAGAAACCAAATTTAGTGTCACTGAACCCAGTGGACCAGGAGAGTCCATGGTTGTCAAAATTCCGGTGATCCGCCAAGGAGACACCTCAAAGGTGTCCATTGTGAGAGTCCACACCAAGGATGGCTCCGCTACCTCCGGAGAGGATTATCACCCAGTGTCAGAAGGTATGTGTGTTCCAAGGTCTGTCAGACAGATCAGGGTTTGTCAGACCTGGGAGCTTAAGGAAGAGAGGTGAGAATGAATGAGTGTTTTTAAACTTCTTCTAGGAATATAAAGAGCAGTCTCTAGAATTTTCTCTCAGAGAATTTTTGAGAATTGGTGTGTGTGTGTGTGTGTGTGTGTGTGTGTGTGTGTGTGTGTGTGTTGAGCCTACTGACTGTCCGTGAGTCTTACTTCCATTCAGTGGTTGGACAGATGTTGCAGGATACATTTGCTGTGAGTTTGAAAATGCATGATAACCACGCTGAATAGCTTCAGTCAAATACTAAAACTGGACAGCTCCTTGCTAACAGGGGACCATGAAAAGATAATAAAATACCAGCCAGAGCAGCACATGTCAGATTGTCCGCCATTTACGCTTCTGTACTAGTAAAGCAATAGACACTCCCTTCTTTATGTTATTTACTGACAGCATAAACACAAATTCTGCTTATCAACAAACTACTCCTACCTTTCTACCTCTTCTCCTCAGAGGCCATTCGTTCTTGTCAATCACAACATTCCAGGCTTTCACCTTGATTTTCTGACTCACTAACAAAATGTTAAAAGTGGCTGGCAGGTGTTATCAAATCAGTAACAAAATCAATACACAACAGAAACATACTAATTTCTACAAAGGAGCTTCTTTTCCTTTGTGTAAACAGTCAGTCAGTGTTATTCCCAGGCTTTGAAGTACATCATATGTAATTCCAAAGCTGTGAAAGTAAAACCGATTTACTACAAAATTACAAAGTTTGAAGTCAGTGTTTTCTGTGATGAATAGATTTTACACGAAAAAAAAAAAAAACTTCTGAATATCACTGTATAACCTTCAAAAAGAAATTGTTTAACTTAGGAACAAAGTTATTCTTTTAGTGAACAGAGTAAAATTAGAAATATGTAGCAAACTAACACATGAAGTCAAATAAAGTTAAACAATGCTAAATCCATGTAGGTGTCAAGTAGCCCCTTAAACACCAGCTGACGGTTTATAATAAAAATTTGACATATTACTTTCATATGACATGTTTTATATGTTTTTCATTTTATAATCTAAATTGGGGCCGTGCATAATCAAATAGGAAAAAATTACCATAAAAGTTGAACTCTTGTTCCATGAAACAAAATGACAGAGCAAGGGAAATGTCAGACTCTTAAATCTCATCTGGAAAACACACATCAAATATCGATGATTGAAATGTTGGCGAAGCATTATTTTGAAACTTCTTAGACGTTTGGTTTGTATAACTCAGGGGTTTGTAAAACTTGGATGCGTCCAACGTGAAGCCTAGTGGTGAAAGTAAATGGAACTGGGGAAAAGGAAAAGGCTGGACTGTTGGTTAACCAGAAAATCCACTGTGGAGAAAAGCCCCAGGAGCTGTCAGCTGACAGTCACCGAGCAACAAAGCACACTCAAGTATGTGTGTTTTCCTGGGAAATTTCGCAACACCTTTAGTGTAATAAAGTAACTTTTAAAAGTCACAGTACACAGACCAAGCCAAATTATTTTATAGCATCACATCGTGTACACCAAATCTACACAACAAAATATGCTTTTAAAAATTAAAAACCAATTTGTAGGACAGAAATAACTAGCTGTTCTCATTTTCCTATACCTCTGTTGGGGGCTAAAAAAAAAAAAAACGAAGACTATTGTCTAAAAGGGCTAATGATGGGGAGAAAAAGTTGTATCCCTAATTGGAAGGAAATTTTTAATTGCACTGATTAGTAGCTAAATCTTTTAATTTTTTCTTTATAATTGGTAAAAGAAAATTTCAAAGTACAAAAGTGGGCAGAGGTACATCGGAGATGCAGTGTCCTGTCATAAGGAGTTGATAATTGCGTGGCCACAGGAAATAGCGCCGTCTCCACCAATGGGAGGGATGGTATTTTTCTGTGTACATATTTCCTCTTTGGAAGCAGTTTCTCCAAAGGTAGAATAACACCTACAAATCAGCTTCTCCAGCTTCCTGACATGTCTGCTACTCAGATGCCAGTAAAAGCCAACGATCTTAGTGAAGAGTAAGTGGTTAGCAAAGGACCCTTGTGGTTGAGTGGCTTTTTCACGACAGTGTGTCAGTCCTTGCTGAGTGGGGACAGATAAGGAAGAAAACACTACGAAAAATAATAAGTGCTTTTGAAATAGAATTTCCTAATTCACTTAAAACTATTTCAAAGGCAGAGTCTCCGTGTGTTGTCTAGACACCCTGAAGCACTTAGTCATTCCTGCCCATGGTCCAGCCTATAGTCACCGGGCTTCATTAGCATAGGAAATCTGGAGGCTAAAGGAGAAGTCGGTACTATCCTGTCACTCAGTGTTTCCATAATGTAAGTCAACAATCAATTAGTAAGTCATGATTAGAGTATTCCTTTGGCTAGAATAGAGGAGAAAGGAATAGTAGAAAAGATTAGAATAGGGACTGGGGAGAAGGCTCCAATCATGAGACCTCAGTTCAAATCCCAGCACCAGCCTTGGATCCCCATCCCTGGAACCCTAGCACTGAAGTGGGCAGAGACTCAGCAGGGCGTGTTGGACACCAGCCTAGCTCTGGGTTCCAGTGAGAACTCTGCCTTAAGGAAATGATGAAAAAAGTGATTAGCACGGTACCTTGTATCCTTCTCTGGACTCCACACATGCACACACACACACACACACACACACACACAGAGAGAGAGAGAGAGAGAGAGAGAGAGAGAGACTAGCACAAATAATAGCAATGAATTATCAGTTAGGTTTGACCTTTAAGTAAGCACACACTAATGTACTAAAACTACAATGTAAAATGTCCTTGTTATAAACCACACACAGTCCAAGAAGATCTCAGGTTCATATGCAAAAGATTAAATTAATGACTTTGTGTTTGTAGAAATCGAGTTTAAGGAAGGGGAAACCCAACACACTGTTGAAATTGAAGTAATCTTCGACGGCGTGAGAGAGATGAGGGAGGCCTTCACTGTTCACCTAAAACCAGATGAAAACATGGTAGCAGAGACACAGGTAAGTGAGACGGGTGTTTGTAAGTCCACGGACAACCCTTTCTCAGAGCAGATGCAGTAAGTAAGTAAGTAAGTAAGTAAGTAAGTAAATAAATAAATAAATAAATTCACAATAAGAAGACTCGGGGCTGGAGAGATGACTCCGCAGTAAAAAGCACTGGTTTCTCTTGTACAGGACCTGGGTGCAGTTCCCAGCACCAACATGGTGGCTCACAACCATCTGTAACTCCAGTTCTGGGAGAAACTGTGCCCTTTCCTGGCCTCCGTACACACATAGTATGTATTCATTCAGGCAAACACCCACAGATGTAATATGAAAATAAGTAAATTTCTTTTTAAAGTAGTAACTTTGTACATGAAGGGGGATGTGCATGGTCCCTTTCAATCACATGAATTTGTTTTTTTTTTTTTTAATTAAATCAGGACCTGAAAATTTCTCTTTTGGAAATTTTTTGAGTTTTGGTGAAAACTCAAGGCTATAGTCCTTAGGCACCCTTAGCCTTTTCACACCTGTCATTGTGATTGAACTTGGAATCTACTGCCACAAAGATGATACATTTATTCGCGTTTACTGAAGAAGACATCTTTTCCCACCAAACACTTCCCTGGCCCCCGGGTACTCACTTGAATGCTCCTCTGAGTTTGGTTACAGTTTGATGCTGAGAGCTTCGCGCATAAAATTCAATACTCACAAAATGTGTTTTCTATATTATATCGCCCACCAGATTTTCTTCAAGATAGACACAATCTCCATAGAATTTATTTTTCACAGCTTAGATAATTTTTTAAATTACACGGCACTCGTAGAAGATGGTTGATTTTAAAAATACTATGTATAAACGCACCAAGTGCTTTCCTTGTTTGGTTCACTATCAAGATGAGATCAAAGTGGAGGATTGTGGTTTTCTTAAGTATTTGCATTGCTTAGTACAAATGGTAATTCTGTGACATTGTCTTCCTTGAAGAATGTTTTCCCTTTAGTTACTTTCACTTTGTATTCATGTGGGGCAGTGCATGTTGTGATACACATGTGGAGGTCAGAGGACAGCTCACAGAAGTTGTTTTCTCCTTCCTCAGTGTAAATTTTTAGGATCAAACTAAGGATGCTGGTGGCAGGTGCCCCTATCCTCTTGGCCATCTCTCCATCCCCACTGTTATCTTTTTAAAGTCATAGATCTGGATGCAGAAAGTGTTGATGAAGTAGGGTTTTGTGTGTCTTTCACTGTTTTGATGGAGTAGCATGTGACCTTTTGGGTAAAGCAACAGAGTCACTGAAATCACTTTCAGTGTTGGAGACTCTTAAAGATATAAAAACAAGCTCTGGTTGACAGTGATTTAAATGTACATTTCTTTGACTTTACAAAACATAATTTGAATTTCCTCTTTATTCCACAATCACGAGCTACAGTGCTACAGTAGTGTTTCTATCCCACGATGTTCACTACATTAGGAAGATTGAACATACTTTTGATTTACAGTATTTCACTTGGGATGTGCCCGTTGCATATATAACACTGTTGAAAGTGTGTGAAGGCAATGTTGGATACCTGTCCTATCTGCTGTCTGAGATAGGAAAGGTGTTCAAGAGGACATGGACAGAGGTGATTTTCCTCCTTGACCTGACAATGTCCAGAGCTGCCTAGTTCGAATCTTCTCTCTCTCTGTATCCCCGGCAGCTCCACCACCAGCCCACACAGGCCTGGCTTCTTCCACGGCATCTTCAGTTTTCTCCTCCCACTAATAAACTGCATCTTCCTGTAACTTCAACTTCACACATCCACAACTGATGTATCTACTATCATCACAACTGAAGAGAAAACCTGAGAACCTAACTGTCTCATGGGCTTGTGGCACGCCACAGGGTCCCTCCCTTGTAAGCATCCGAGATGAGCAAGGTGCAATGGTCACGTGAAATAGCTGTATGCAGCCCATCACTGTGCATACCGTCTGCGCATGACAATTTCATCAGAAATTCCAGGGATTGTCTAGTCATTTTTCTGGATGAGAAAAGCTCCAAGAACTTTAATATTTGACAAATGAATGTCTTTTGCTTCTAGGCAACCAAGGCCATTGTATATATAGAAGAAATCAGCAGCATGGCAGATGTCACCTTTCCTTCTGTTCCTCACATTGTGTCCTTGCTGATATACGATGACACTTCCAAAGCCAGGGAGGACCCCGGACCTGTGTCTGGCTATCCTGTTGTCTGCATTACGGTGAGGAAGAACTGGATCAAATGTAGGGAAATGATATTTCTTTAAGAGATTCACTTATTTTTATTTTATGTGTATGAGTGTTTGCCTGCATGGTTGTATGTGTACCACATGTGTATCAGATCCCTGGAACTAGAGTTACAGATGATTGTGAGTCGCCATGTGGGTACTGCGAACCAAACCTAGATCCTCTGCAGGAGCAGCGAGTACCCTTAACCCTGAGCCATCCCTTTAGCCCCACAAAAGAACTACTTAAAATAATTATAAATTTTAGTAATATTATCTTCCGAAATTTAAGGCTTAAGCTCTCAACCACGAAAAACAGACAATACCAATAATTAAATAAAATTAAATTAATAATTAAACAAAGCTCCCATTTTCTTCCTCACAAACACACAAATACCATATTAGCCTAGTATACGGGGTATGGTTTAAGACTCTGTCACTGTCAGGAAGATCAGTGAAGCATGACCCCTGCACAGAAAGAGCTAAAAGAAAATAAAGACGGGTGAAAACGGGAATCCATAGCTCTAATATGAGGCAGCGTGTAAAGGCTAGAGCGAATGCTCCCTGTGCAGAGGATCGGGTAGAATTATGATGGTTTGCGATTCAGACAAGGGAAGATCATTCTAGAAAGGAGTGGCCATGGAGAGAAAATGGAAAGGCTTTATTATAGGCTTTGCTTGCCCTCTCGTAACTGAATTTTAAGTTTCCCACGAACAGGAGCTATGACGTATATTTTTATATCACAGCAGCCCTATTGAAACACCCCACATGTAATAGGCACACAATGAATGCTTGTCAGCCCAATGAGAAGTGAATCATTTAGTGTTCGTTTATAACGGGTTTCTAAATGTCACTTTAGGCAACCGGGAATTTATTTGTTGACTAGCAGGGACTGTTCTGGTGCAGAAGGGCCCATGAGCAGAGGGTCTTGTTGGCGCGCAACTGGGGCAGCGATGTGTAACTGCGGTTGGGAAGGGTGGACTTGAAGTGGACAGGGAGGAGTTAAGGAAACGGTAAGGAAGGGACCAACTGAAGGAGCATTACAGAGCATCACAAGGTCATCCCCTCCCCATGGATTCGAAGGAGGAAAGACAGACTGGTCTGTCACGGTTGTCTGACTAGCACTCATGCTGTCCCTGATGATGTGAACCAGCCCCATGAGAGAGATAGATTTCAATACTTTCTGTAGGACAGAGAGAAACAGAAGCTAGAGAGAAAGTAAGAATGACTATGGGAGGATCGTGATGAAATGAATAACCCTTCTGGTGTGGTCATGTCCAATGAGCGATTTGAAGTTTAAAGGACAGAGAAACTATCACAGTTGGGAATAAGAATTTAGAAGTTGCCTGAACAACATGTAGCATTGTGGGGGAGTGGAGAAGCATTGGAACCCAAGGAGTTTGAGAAAATTCAAGCCTACGTACTTGGTACTGTGGTCCTAACACACATCTGTTTTGTTTGATTTTCCCATAGGCCTGCAACCCCAAATATCCAGACTATGACAAAACGGGCTCGATTTGCGACAGTGAGAACATCAATGACACTTTGACCCGATACAGATGGCTCATCAGTGCTCCCGCTGGCCCGGATGGCGTGACCAGCCCCATGAGAGAGGTAGACTTCGACACCTTCTTCACATCATCCAAAACGATCACGTTAGACTCCATATATTTTCAGCCCGGCTCCCGGGTCCAGTGTGCAGCCCGAGCGGTGAACACCAATGGGAACGAAGGCCTGGAACTAATGAGCCCCATCGTCACCATCGGCAGAGAGGAAGGTGAGAGACTGTCTTCCGGTGAGGGCCGCTGATACACTGCAGTATTGCGCATGCCTCGTTTCTCTGTATAAATTCCTCCGATGCCCATGTGGGCCATGGCACTCTACTTGAAGATGAGCATCCATTTGCAGCCGTCTTCAATAGGAAAGTTATTTGCATATTTCATGAGCACCTGTGGTGTGCTAGGCCCAGAGCCTTATACTCATAATGATGATAAAGAAGGGCTCCCATCCTCCAGGAGCTCAGAGGAAATTAGAGGCACGGGTACTCTGAGTCTGCTGAGATGAGAAGCGACTGTAAGAAACATGAAAGAACCTAAACTCTCTGGGACTGAGGAGCCAAAATACAGGGGAGCTCTCAAGAGAAAATAGAGGAAGAGTTAGGTCTAGACGAGGGGAGGGGTACCGTCCCGGGTAAAGAGCCCAGTCAGCTGCCACATGCCTGGGAATCTGCGGGGAACACAGGGATGACGGTGAAGAGAGAACCATGAGTACATATTCTCTCCTCATTACAAAGGGAAGCTGTGTTTGAAGCTGGAGCCAGGGAGCATGCACATGTTCCTCACCGAAATGAGCATCGTCTGTTAAGTCCGTCTGACCAACCTGTTGAGATGCTTCTGCCCTGTGCATCTTGCAGAGGACCCAAGTTCAGTTCCAAGTACCCATGTCAGGTGTCAGGTGGCTCAAAAGTGCCTGTAACTCTAGCGCCAGGGGATCTGATGCGTCTGGCCTCCTCAGCACACACACACCTTACACCACACACCACACCATACACCACACACACACCCCACACACATAACACACACACACCACACACACACCACACACACACCACACTTAAAATCCTCTTTTAAAAAAAGTATTTAGGACTTGAAATTATAATGCAGTAAAGTTTTGGAATCAGTTCTCAGCTCTGTTAAAATACACTCTAACTTTTAGTTTTATCCACCAAAAGGATATTTATTATAGCTATTACATTATATGTATATACATATATATATGTATATACATACATATATATGTGTGTATATATATATACACACACACACATACATATATCATATCCTAGGGTAGCATTCAGACTCACTTCATTTAACTATACTCAGTCTGTATTGTCTTTCAACCATTCTCATTTTGTCTGTTCTCATTATCCAGTAATTTGTGCATATGTTTCTGACCTAAGTGAGCACCACGTTTTCAGTCAGCCTCACCAAGCGCTGCTTCCTCACAAGCCTGTTGGGAGGCTCCTCCCCTGTGTGCTGTGCTCACCTCTCATACAGTCTTCGGCTTCCTTATGGCACACATCCTCAGCCAGGGCTTAGATCACAGGGAATAAAGTATAGAAAAATAATAGCATCTATATTAAGACATTCTTTGCATGCTGTTATCTTCTTTTAACATATATGTACTGATTTTCTTCAAGGTCTCTGTCAGCCCCGTGTGCCTGGAGTCGTGGGGGCGGAGCCATTCTCAGCTAAGTTGCGCTACACTGGTCCTGAGGACCCAGACTTTGCCAACCTCATCAAGCTCACTGTCACGATGCCACACATAGACGGTAGGTCCCCTGGGTAAAGCAAGACCTTAGAAGCATCTTCTTTAACCTTCAGTCTGTAGGTTGATGCTCAAACTCATCTGCTTCTTTCAACTCTTTCTACCCAGCTTTGAACATCTATCAACTTAAAAAAACATTCATTAATATTAAAACAAAACTGCAAATGCACCCGGACACTACTTACCTGTGTTTCCCTGCAGGCATGCTCCCGGTTATCTCCACGAGAGAGCTGTCCAACTTTGAGCTGACCCTCAGCCCTGATGGCACAAGAGTTGGGAATCACAAATGCTCCAACCTGCTGGACTACAATGAAGTGAAGACCCACCATGGCTTCCTGACTAATGCCACGAAGAACCCAGAGGTCATCGGAGAGACCTATCCTTACCAGTACAGTGTGCCGGTCAGAGGTTCCAGTACCTTACGCTTCTACCGAAACCTGAACCTGGAGGCCTGTCTGTGGGAGTTTATCAGCTACTATGACATGTCGGAGCTCCTGGCTGACTGTGGAGGAACCATTGGGACTGATGGCCAGGTACATGTTCTCACATCTGAGCCTTGATGCTCGGTTCTGTCAGTAGATTTTTTTCCCTCCTAATTTTAACTGTTAACTCGGTTTTGTTAGCCATTAGTCACAGAGAGACAGGTGATTGTCATGAATAGTAAGAAAATCTGTGTCATACATACTACATACATACAAAGAGATACACAAGCTAAAACAATAAGGAACAGAGTCTCTGCTTGTGTTATAATTTAAAAAAATCTAAATTTCTATTAAAAATTATAATGAGTACTTGAACTAAAATCCTGAAATAACAAAAAGTTATAAAGTAGCAAATGCCATGCAGAATGTACCATATCTTTTAAAAATTAACCAAGGGGAATCTAAATTCCCCATGGAGTTGGCAATTCCTGAAGTGTCTTTCTTTCTTTCTTTTTTTTTTTCATTAATTTTTTCATTCATTCACTTTATATCCCAATCACTGCTCCCTCCTGGTCCCCACCCCACCCCCATTCACACAGTCAATCCCTCCATCCCCTCCCCCGAAACCCCTTCTCCTCCTAGAGGGTGGAGGTAGTGGGAGAGGACATGCCTAGCCCTGAGGTATATTTCTAAAGGCTCTCTTCCTGCTGTGGTAAAGGTGAAGTAACTCACTACAAGCTTGATCCCACAGCAGAGCTGTGGAACTTGGTGATTTCAGCTACTGTCAGTGTTGAATGGACAGCCTCTCATGATGCCTAGAAGTCAGTGGTCTCATGAGTTAAGATTTACAGCCTCAAAAGGAAGACAGTCAGTAAATAGCATGAATTATTAAACATACATATGAGAGCATCAGTGTAAAGGCGGCAGGAAGTAGTGGGAAGAGGTGGTAGTCTGTTGGGTACTTCTTTCTCCATCTGTCTTGGCCACATGAAAAGGAAAAAAAATCACTACCCAGACCTTCTCCTTACAGCTCAGATATCTTTATCTCTTTCTTTCAGAGCCTGGGCAATGCTTATAAAATCACTGTCTACTTTCTGATTTCTCCAGACACAGGATCAATTGACATACATGAAATAGGACACAAGACTGCCCTGTAGTTCAGTTGGGTCTTTGTTGGCTTGCTGCACCACAGAATAGAAATCCGTCTCCATCTTTGATTTGTTGTGCAGACAGCTAGTTTTCCCAGTGTGCCTCTGCCTTCACGCTGCTAAAGCTTATTCCAGCATCAGTAGCCAACTGCAATGCAACAGGCTTGCTTTGAAGGCAAGGCTTAGCTATGAGGTGTTTCACTCTTCAGACGAAATCTGGCTGCTAAGTGGTCACTTAAACCAATTCTGTCTTGCACATTCTTGTAAATGTTTGTTATTCTATTGAATCATTTGAGTCCAGAGACATTGTATACCCAGTGACCCCAAGTAACTAAAGCAAGTGCTCTGTCTCTGTAATTGAACTTCATGTGGTTCAGCTGTTAGGCAAAAACTGAAAGATGCCAGTTCCAGCCAGGTTTATCCTGCATAAAAGGCCTATGCAACATACCAGGGATGAGATAGAACACACCCTGAGGATTATCAGTCAGCCGGTTATCTATCTTCTATCTATCTGTCTATCTATCCATCATCTATCTATCTATCTATCTATCTATCTATCTATCTATCTATCTATCTATCCATCTATCCATCATCTATCTATCCATCTATCCATCATCTATCCATCATCTATCTATCCATCTATCCATCATCTATCTATCTATCCATCATCTATCTATCTATCTATCCATCATCTATCTATCTATTTATATATCTATCTACCTATCATCTATCTACCCACATATCTGTCTATCTGTCTGTATGAATATTTTGCCTGAACATATGTACTTGCACCATGTGCATGCCTGGTACCCACAGAGGCCAAAAGAAGATGTTAGATTCTCTGGAACTGGAGTTACAGGTGGCTCTGAGCTAACGTGCGGTGATAAGATCTGAACTCAGATCTTCTGGAAGAGCAGCCATTACTGTTAACTACTGAGCCATGTCTCCAGCCCTCAGGTTATCCAGCTCCTAACCAGTTTGTGTAAGTTTTTTTTTTTTTCAGTAGATGGCCAACATTTAAAAATCCCTTCTGAGAGGATTTTTTTGCTTTGGCATTATTGAAAATCAATCTATCTATTGATAATCAATCAGCATCATTGAGAAGAAGACAGTCAGTGCAACTCACTAGGGTTTCAGGGGCTCTTATGGAATCCCAAAGCCTTCAGTGTAATTCATGTGGTAACAGTCTGGTAAAACACATTGTTTACAGTCTAAAAGGACAGCTTAAAGATGGACATTCCACTCACCCCTACATCCTTCCTTGGATGATATTCAGTTCTCCGACATCCTATCAATGCTCTCCCGCTTCTCCATGTAGCATAAGTGCATACTGCAGAACCATAAGGAGAAGAATTGTTCATTAATATGAAAGATAGATAGCCCTCCAAACAGCCCCCTCTCCCTTTCCTCCATTCAATTCTGGTTCTAAAAAGAAGAAAAATAGTCAAATGGTAGCCCCGACCATAAAAACAATGGCAGAGGGAATGAGGATGTAGCTCATGAACCCCCGAGTAAAGCCAGCCCCACGTAGACCAAGTGCTGGAGTACACACCTGATGTCCCGGTACTCAGAAGTTCAGGGCCAGCCTGGGTACATGAGACCCTGTCTCAACCAAAACTAATAAAGATGATAGAGATGGGATAATAATTACTAGTAATTGTATTGTTACATGCGTGCCTTCCACTTTGCTAAACACATTGTATATATCCATTCTTACTGACCTCACGAGAACTCCATAGTAATAAATACCACAGCACACCCGTTCATAGATAAGGAAAGAGAAGCAGGAAAACTCAGATAACATGCCCAAATTCATGTAGCTTGTGTTCCCATGCCAGCAACCCACCATATTATCTTAACATTTAATTGACTGTAAAAATGGATGTGGGCATAGCCACTATTATAAGAAAGCCAGCAGAGCGTCCCCTCTGTCCCTCAAAGATAAACAGTGCTCAGCAGCCATCATAAAAACCATGTGCCAAAATACATCCTCAGACAAGATGGTAAAACAAAGTCTATTCAGGTCCTGATGCTGAAGGTGTGGGAGTTCTGATGCTGGAAGTGAGGGGGGGTCCTGGTGCTGGAGGTGGGAGGGTCCTGATGCTGGAGGTGAGGGGGTCCTGGTGCTGGAGGTGTGGGGATCCTGATGCTGGAGGTGTGGGGACCCTGGTGCTGGAGGTGTAGGGTCCTGGTGCTGGAGGTGTGGGGGTCCTGATGCTGGAGGTGGGAGTCCTGATGCTTGAAATGGGGGAGGAGGTCCTGGTGCTGGAGGTGTGCTCCTGAAAGGGAAGCAAAATTCCTGAGGTGGTTCTCTAACTGCATCATAGAATAAAAAGATTCAGATTTAGAATTTTTTTTGTCTTACAAATGTTCACATTTCTGAATTTATAGTTTGATAGACTAGTGAAAAATACAGGTGAACCATCAGCATGAGTAGCAGGTTTGCTTCTGTGGGTTTCTGAACACTCCCATTAGCAGCACACACAGGTCTGCTTTTCACTTGCCAAGAAATGTACTATAAAGTCCTGGCCAAGCGCCGAACAGACATGGCCTCCACCTGCCAACTCCTGTCTTAGACTTGGCACTTTAGCTCAAAGTGACACTGTACAAACAATTTCTATGAACCTGTGCTAACTACAGCTACCCTTGTGGAGTAGTGCTAAGTTGCTACTGTGTGTGTGTGTGTGTGTGTGTGTGTGTGTGTGTGTGTGTGTACATGCAAGCTCGAGTGTATGCATGTGTCTGTCTGTTTCCGACACACAGAATATTCTGTGTCCAGACTCACTAGTCAGACCTTAACCTGTAAGAAGGTGTTGCCAATGTGAAGGAATGATTAGGAAAATCCAGGAGTTTTACGACAGTCAAGTTTGTTGAAGTTTATGCAATTTGCAGCTCTCTTCGGCTGATAGCAAGATTTCTTTAGCCAGTTATATATTCACAAAATAGTCGCTTGACAACTAGTTTGTACCAGGAAACATTCCGGTGACCCAGTGTTGACCCATACACACCAGCAAACAAGACTTATATAGGTGAAATTATTCTCATTAAAAGACTAGGGATTTTATCTGTTAAGAAAAGGAGTTTTGAAATTCTTTAATTTTATTCAGCTCTAAACTAATCTTTAGTCATTAACTTCAGAAATGCAAAGACAGATAAAATAAAAAAAAGAAAAATATAGACTTAATAAATAATTCTGCTCTACTGCTATGCATGTCCTGTTTTCTGTTTTCTGGTTCGTTTGTTTTGTTTATTTAAGATTGCTTGGGCATGCAATGAGAAACACTTGGCAGAGGTTAAACTTAGTTTTTTTAAACAATTGAAATTTTTGGTGATTTTTTTTCTTTGAAAAGTAAAAGACTTCTCAGTTTTGCTGGGTGTTCCACAAAGTAGGGGTCTTTAGGTACACTGCAGCTTGTCACGTTGTCCATGTGGCGAGCCTAAGCTGCAGAAACGCAGCCCAATTAAAGTTTGCCCTTACGGCATGAAATTGCAATATACACCAGGGAAGACGCTCTGTGGTCTGGAAAAGTAAGCAAATATTTTTCTTAGTTGGTTTGTTTGAGGAGTAATTTTGCTTCCTTTTCGTATGTGTATTTGGTTTACAAACATAGACACTGAGGCCAGGGGCCAGAATGTATGTCAGAGGTCATGCTGTCTCATCCCATTATCCAGTATGTATGTCAGAAGTCACCTCATCTCATCCCATTATGAATTTCTTTTCTTCTTTTCTTTTTTTTTTTTTTTTTTTTTTTTTTTTGGTTTTTTTTTTGAGACAGGGTTTCTCTGTGTAGCCCTGGCTATCCTGGAACTCACTCTGTAGACCAGGCTGGCCTCAAACTCAGAAATCCGCCTGCCTCTGCCTCCCAAGTGCTGGGATACTATATGATTTTCTAACTAGTAAGCCAGCCTAAATCCACCAAGAGTACCCTATCCCACATTATGCCCATGAAGTATGTTGCTGCTCATTGTATCAAACTTAGCAATTAATTTTTGTAATAATATTTTAATCAAAATAACATAACTTCTGAACTCTGGAGAACAAATGAAAGTCAAGCAAAACCATACTCATTATTCACCATGATTATACGGAGACTTACTAATCTCTTTTCAATAAACATACACATTTTAATGGCGGTGACCTATTTCCTCGTATGCTGTTTTTTGAGCTGCTCTTTAAATTAACGTGAGCATGCACCATGACAAGGAACGTTCTTCAAACTCATACCTTTTTCCTTTGAGATAGTCTCACTATGTAACCCTAGCTGGCTTGGAACTCACTGTATAGACTAGGCTTGCAGTGAATTCATAGAGATTCACCTGCCTCTGCCTCCCATGGCTAGGTGCTAACGACCTCAGCTGCCAGACTTGTAACTTGATGGCCACATGATGTTTCCCTTTTGAACATTTCGCCATAACTTACTCAGCCATATTTCTGTGCTTGCTTATTATATTGTGAATAATTCTATATTGCAAACACTCTGTGAGGTTGTCTTCTAGTCTGCAGAATTAATGATTTAATACTGATGCCAATCTAGGGTCTGTTCCTTCCTCTCTGATTCACAGACCTTCTGAAGAGCTGTGGTTGGGCAGAAGCCGAGGTCTCTTTCTCCTAAGCTCTCTTAGACGTATGTGACTCAGAGATCTTGACGAGGGATAAACAACCTCTCAAGGGAGCAGCTAACTGCACATAGGGAGGCTTGAAGATTTTTTTCCATAGGTGACTTTTTTATATAGTCACCAATATCTCCATCTTGATAGATGTTTGGGTCAACAAAGGACCCAAGAAACACAGATTGCAGTGAAAGTTGCGGGGACATTCCCCACCAGTGATATCCCTGAGGGAGAATTCCAACAGTTCTGAGTGTTCAATCTTTCAGGTAAATGAAAACCACATATTCTACAATTAAGGGCCATAACATGTGTTGATAAAACAGTTTGCAATGGTATTTGCAACACATGTGACCTAATTATATCCCATATATTTAATATGGGAATCTAGAGCTTTTCTCTCCAGTGTGGTCACCATCAGCTATGTGTAGCTACTGAGCCCTCTAAATTGAGACAGAAGAGAGAGTGTCCGTGTATCTAAAATGCTATAAAGGTATTGATCCTGCTCCTACCCATCTCACATGCAGAGTAGCAGCCTATCTCGGGCCCTTGGGCAAACAATGTCCTCTCCCACATACATGCCTGGCACTCAGTAGCATAATATAAACTTGACAATATGTTACTTCTCTAAGACATTTGTGTTCTGTGCTGTCCCTTTAAATACCCTGTTAAAGATGTTATTTGCCTTTGTTAATTAACTCCAGATGTCAATAAGAACATGCAAGGTCACTCATCGGGCCTCAGTTGATTATTTATACCTTTTAAGGTCCTCAGGTAAAGGTTAAAAGAAATTGAAGGCTCTTAAAAGTGCCACCAGAAATAATTGGTTCCTTTCCCATCTTTGGCTGCAGAAATAAATAGGCTGGTGACTAAGTGATTGAAGTAGGTTCCATTTCAGCTCCTGTGCCCTCCAGGGAGAGATTCTAAATAGCCAGGAAAAACTGGCCTTAAATAAGGGGGAAAAATGTACAAGATGCAGGCCCTGTGTCTAGAAATCACCACATTGAAAGTTAAACAAAATAAAGCCAGGTGAGAGAACTCACACTTGTCATGACAGCCCTCAGAAGGCTGAGGCAGGAGGATTGCCATGAGTATTGAGTTACATAGTAAGTCCCCAAAAGTTAAACAATAAGAATGATACAGGATGTTTTATTCCAATTATATGACTGAAAATGAGGTAAAACTTCCCTCTGAGACAGTGTTCCAATAACATTTGCTGGACAGTATGTCAATATTGGCAAAGAATTAAGCTACATTTTTTATTATAAATCCATGCCTAAAGCCTAGCATCTTAACTGATGGATTACTAAAGTCACGGAATGAAATATGAATCTTAATCACCAGTGGCATATGGGCTGACCAAGTCACTCCTCCAGAGAGCCAGAGTATCAACTGCCTTGAGGAAGGAAAAATTCAAGTTACAAGGCACGGATTCACCAGGCAGGGGAAATTGTTTGCATCCCACCAGTGGAAACCAAACAAGTTGCTTGTCTTGTGGGTGATTCCTTCTCGTGGTGTGTTTTTATTTTTGGTTTGCATTGTTTGTGTGTGATTTGACGAGTTCGCTCTTAACTCTGTGGTAGTATATCACAGACATATCACAGCTCAGTTCTCATGACCTAAGTACGTGTCTAGTCCCTGTGTTGATTCTCTGTAGGGGACCAGTTTCAACAGCCTGATTGGAACCTCCAAGAAGAGTCAGCTAACTATTTCCTCTCGGTAGAGAGGTGATGTGATGGTTGTACTGGTCCTTAGAGCATTTAGAGATTAAAATACAGCCATTTTTGTTAGGCGGTTTTAGGGCCGCTCTGCAGTGTGTGCAGTGTAGTAATGTGTGGGAGAGATTAAACACGAGCTAGAGACTAGGTTCTGCCTTCCGCTGGCTCTCAGGAGGTTCAGAGAACTCGGCTGAGGGGGCTGGACTGATGGAGAGATGGCTCCATGGTTAAGAGCACTGGCTGCTCTTACAGGGCTTAGCTCAGAGCACCCACTAGGTGGCTCACGACTGTGTGTAGCTCCAATTCCAAGACATCTGAGTGCCTACACTGTACCAACCATATACCATGTGGTACACATATGTACATGCAGGCAAAACACTCATACACTTAATATAAAAATACATTTTCAAAACTTCTGATGAGCTTGCCTAATTCCTTTGCAAGTTCACTTTTCTACTTCTTTGCCTTCTGTCTGTCATCCATTTACCCTTCAAACTACCTTGCATACACACAAATGCAATTATGAGAATGAAAATATTAAAGTTTTTATTAGTAACCAACACATTGCCTGAAATTCGGCAGATACTTGATAGGGATTCATTCACCTCCTGGTTTCCCTTACCCTATATGTTGACTACCAGAAGAAAGAAAATATAAAATAAAAAAAAAAAAAAAAAAAAAAAAAAAAAAAAAAAAAAAAAAAAAAAACAGTTCACGTAATTATTTCGAAACATTGGAACTGCACCATGTCATTGCTAAAAATGTTTTTACTTCTTTAATGTTCATCCTAACTTCCTCTAAATGATTTTAAAATTAGTTCATAGATGCATTTTTGCATAATCGTTCCAAACTGGTAGCAACCCATCCTCTGATGAAGATCAATAAAGTGGAATGTAGCTATATGTCTGGCTGACATCCCATAATAGAAGGGAGGGAAGCGCTGAAAGGCGTGCAACTGACAAGATTCGTTTCTAGTGTTCAGAAAAGGCAAATCTGGGGAGTGCATCTGTGCTTGCCCCTCCTGTGAGAGAGTGACGGCTCCTGGCTCCCTGGTACAAGATTCCTGTTGAAGTAATGAAAGGTTCCTAAAACTAATTGGGTTGGTGGCTGCCTGGCTCCTTGCACATAAAAAAACATTGAATTATCCACTTAAACTGCGTGAATTATGCGGAATGAGATATGTATCTTGATTAAAGCTGCTCAGAAGTAAAAAGGACTTACTTTGCTGGAAATAGTGTTATTTTAAGGAACACTGCTGCACATCCCTGTCTCATGCGACATCGTTAGCAATGAAAAGTGAAAGAATGCCGTGCTGAGAAAGACTGTCTCTCTCTGCATTGATGGCACAAAATCTGGCGTCGGCAAAATGGGCTGATTTGGTTAACGCTGATGGGAATGGTTCAACTGTTTCAGGTCCTCAACCTCGTGCAGTCCTATGTGACCCTTCGAGTTCCTCTGTACGTTTCCTACGTGTTCCACTCCCCCGTGGGCGTGGGAGGCTGGCAGCATTTCGACTTGAAGTCAGAGCTCCGGCTCACATTTGTGTACGACACTGCCATCTTGTGGAACCATGGGATCGGCAGCCCCCCGGAAGCCGAGCTGCAAGGTGGGTTGCTGGACTTCCAAAGCACCTGTGGTAATTACTCAGGAAGATAATTTTATTTTCATTGCAGGTAAAAATTATGGGGGACACCTTTTGATACCTTTATTTTTATATTCACTAGTAATATGACTTTTTAAAACTTTTGTCAAGGAAAGATCAGTGCTTCAAACTTTGCATGATGTTTGACTATGAAATTTAACGTCTTTGTTTCAGGCATGCGTATTGTGAGTTATTATTTATATTTTACATAGTAGAGTCTTCTGGCTTCTACTGGATAGAGGGATTCAGTTGTAAAAATTAGGAATAAAATCAAGGGGGAAAATTGAACATTTTGCTTCTGAAATGAGAGGATCACTTTAAAGTCCAATGATAAGCCATGTCCTGGGGTCCAGTTCTGACTCTACGACTAATTAACTGTAATCCGTGAAACCTTAAACACATTGCTTAAACTTGAGGATTGAATTTCTTCTGAGGGACAGTCCAAGCTTCAGTCGCCTTCTGATTAAAAGTCTATCATTCTGTGAGACTGTAGACAAGTGTCTTAGAACACTGACGTAGAGAGCTCCTGACTGTAAGCAGTTCAGCATCTGCAGATCTGTTGGTACCCAGGTGGTAATCGGAAACTCAAGAAGTTATCTAGGCATATGGTGCAAATCTGTAATCCCAGAACTTCAGAGGAAGAAGCCAGGGGGTCGCTGTGGATATGATGACAGCCTGGGCTATGTAGTAAGACTGGCTCTCAGATGATGATGATGATGATGATGATGATGATGATGATGATGATGAGGAGGAGGAGGAGGAGGAGGAGGAGGAAGAAGAGGAGGAGGAGGAGGAGGATGATAAAAAGCAAAAGCAAGCAAAGCCTGCTGGTATCAAACTGACCCACAGACAGAATTCATGCTGTTTCCTTTCAGACTCACACTCCTCTGCTGAGTGTATGAACATCTAGATCACAGCAACTTGACATTTTCCCAGCCAGAAAGACAGGACCAATTGATAGCACACTTGAAGTATAATTCTACCATGTAGGACAGATTAAAATTTCCTTTGAACAATGAGAAAAGGGCAGTGGCCACCCTGGACAGTCAATTGCTTCAAAGGATCTTACTCCACATTTTATCTTAGAAGATACACAGAAAAATGAATATTTACTCCCTTTCTTTTTAGGTGGAGAAAGGGTTTGGGAGGACCTTACCAGACTGTGTAGCCCAGGCTAACCTCAAACTCTCTCTACTACCCACAACTCTTTACTGATGTAGAATTATTTGAAATCTTGAGTCAAATTTTTTTTTCCGGCTTGTTAATTTGCCAAGTGTGGTGGCTAAGAATCATCAGAGTTTTCTTTAAGCCCACAATTCCACAGCTGTTCTGGGGAGCTCAAAGGGGTTTCCACTTACTTGTGTCAGTCTCTACAATTTCAACAAGGCCATTTGTCATTTCTCTCTATTACAGCCTTGTTTTTTTTTAAACATCACTTTTTAAAAAAATGTATCATAATATTTGTGTTATTTTATAGTGACCTGACTAATATTACTTAAATCATTTTGCCCTTCATTTACCCTTATCAAAGAAAGAAACTGGTACCTATTATTATTATTATTATTATTATTATTATTATTATTATTATTAATTCATTTGATAAAATCTATTCATAGAACATTTAAAGAATTTTTGTTAAGAGTCTGGGCCTAATAGGCCTAATAGTCAGAAGAAAAGAAAAACCTACAGATAAGGGCCTCTGGTCACCTATATCCTCTGGTCACCTATATTTTATCCTCGTGTGCTCGTAGGCTCTCTCTACCCAACCAGCATGCGCATTGGTGAGGAGGGACGCCTGGCTGTGAACTTCAAGACGGAGGCTCAGTTCCACGGCGTGTTTGTGCTGTCCCATCCCGGTAAGCCTCATCATCATTGGGCAGCCACCCACAGGACAACATCTTCATATCCACACAGGTCTCAACAGGTTTCCCAGCTAGCTTTGAAGGCCTTCATTTCATACAACTTCCATGTGTGTGACTGTGTCCCTGATGCTTGGTCATTGTTTACTTGTCTCCTACCCTATGGAAAACTATCACCATACAGACATTCAGAGAAATGTATCACCCCTGAATACATGTAGAAGAAAACAGGACTGGGGATATTCTAATAAGAACTTTCCTTCCTAAAAGGCACAGAAAAGCAGTCCTTTTCTGTGCTCTGGGTCAGTGACACAGAAACTCCATTTCGATGGATTCATTGGCGAGCAATTTTCTCAGCTTTTTCCAAGTCTGTGAGAAACTTCTTTTAGAGACAGAGAGGCAGTTTGCTTTCATATTCAAGCTTCAGCCTTGTTAACTGCATTTGGTAAAGATTGGCTGGGCAGTAACTGACTGTGCTTTGAATATTAATAAGACATCTGTCAACAAACTGGTATTTGTTTGTGTTACAGAGACTATTTCATTAGAAATAGTTCATTTTTTTTTCTTTGACTTTCCTTATTGCCCAGTTGGTTTCCTGACTCACTGCTGTGCCACTTGTCGGGCAGCAAGGGGAAGAGTCTGTTGTCTTCACAGCCGTCCTTTTCTGGGCAAGAGCTCTCAGAAAGGAGAAACCAGAGCTGAGTGTTCAAGAAGAAAAGGAGGCTCATTGTAATTTTTAAAGCAGATTAAGCTGTCAGAAACACAGAACCTAAAGGGATCCTACAACTGCATTAAAATGATGAATTCTGGGGAATGAGGATTTCCTGGACTTTGGAGTCTCTTCTACGTGTCCATATCTCTGATGAACTGGATCTGTGACTAGCCCAGTTGCAGGCTATCTAATTAGAATTACAGTTCATTTGTAAAATGGCTTTGCTAGTGGAATATTTTAAGTTCAACCCGTGGCTTTGATGTGCTATTCCAGCATTCACTCCACCCTGGTTTCTCTGCAACTGACTCCCTGGATGAAGCCCTGAACACCGCCTACTTTTTGGCTAAATTACAGAGATAAGAAAAGATAGAGAATTGGGAATCTAAAGTCACGCAGCCTATGTGGGTGATCTCAGGAAAGTCCCATAGTGACTGTCTGCCCAGATTTTTTTTTTTTCATCTTTGAAATAGGGATAAATACACCACCCTTGAAGACTTGTAAGAGAGTGTTAAATACTAGGTGAACTAGTCCTTTGAAAGCTGCGCTGTTGTGGACTGTTTCCGTTTAACCTGTAGACCACTGTGCCTTTTGGTGTTCTTCCAGCTTCCTCTACCAGCTCATTGATCGTGTCAGCTGACCACCCGGGCCTCACATTTTCCCTCCGCCTTATACGGAGTGAACCAACCTACAATCAGCCAGTCCAGCAGTGGAGTTTCGTGTCAGACTTTGCGGTAAGTGCGACCAAAGACATTCTCTGCTGCCTTCAAATGACGCTGAACATTTCAGAGTGAAAAATAGCTTCTCTCTCCTCAAAGGTTCGTGACTACTCGGGCACCTACACAGTAAAGTTGGTGCCCTGCACCACCCCATCCAATCAGGAGTACCGTCTGCCCGTCACCTGCAACCCCAGAGAGCCCATCACCTTTGCCCTTGACATTCGATTCCAACAGGTAACGTCTCACAGAACTATCACAATAGGGCCTACTTTGTTCAAAGTTGTGATTTTCTTTAATCAATACATGTATCCTGGGGGCTAGAGAGGTGGCTCCGCGGTTAAGAACACTGGCTGCTCTTCCAGAGGTTTTAAGTTCAACTCCTAGCAACCACTTGGCGGCTGACAACCATCTGTGATGGGATCTGATTCCCTCTTCTGCTATGCATGAAAACAGAGCAATCCTAAACATAAATATATCTTTTAAAAAATACATGTGTCTTCACAAGTGGGTGTCCTTTAATTCTCGAATGCTGAGAGAGAAGGAAGTAATACAGGAAGAAGCCAAGGGAGAGCCAAGGAGCAAAGGATCCTCTCTTATCTGTTGCTAGTCTCCAACATAAGAAGCATAGTCTCAGTTCGAGGAAGAACTATTTAGCTGTTATCTGATCTTGCTTTCTCTCCTGCAATTTGCTGCCTTAGAGGTATAGAGGTTGATGGTTTTCTGTAGAAGTCTACAGTTCCTCTTATTCTCAGTCTTCAAGGAACATGAGGATTCGCCTCTTAATATGTTACTGGCCTTAAGTATTTGTAAAGGTCAAATGCCAGCCTTGGTCCAAGAGCTTACACTGTTAGCCTCATGCTGACCATAATACTTAAAAATGCTTTGCACATGTGCCACAGTCAACACTAGATATGAGTAGAAGTAAGGCTGGTTACTCCCACTCAAAAAGGAAAAATGATTTAACCTCACCTGCCTTGTTTCTCATAAGCATAGTCGCAATCACAGCTCCGTAACTTTCTTTGGGTGAACAGTGAAAATTCAAAGCAGGGTTTTGCATGGCGTGTGAGGTGGTGGCGTGCCGTTGAGCAGGGTGTGTGCACTTGTATACATCAGACCCACCGATACATAATAATAATAATAATAATAATGTTTCCCCTTTGGTTTAGGTCAGCGATCCAGTGGCAGCTGAGTTCAGCCTGAACACCCACATGTATCTGCTGTCTAAGAAGAGTCTCTGGTTGTCTGATGGGTCCATGGGATTTGGGCAGGAGAGTGACGTTGCTTTTGCAGAAGGTAACATTCATTAGATGAGAGAGTGGTCCTGTTGCCCTGTGTGTCTGTGATGTTCTGTTGTCTTGTGTGTCCATGATGTCCTGTTGTGTCTAATGTCCTGCTGTCCTGTGTTTGTGCAATGTTCTTTTTCTCCTCAATGTCTACGATGTTCTTCACCTCATAGGGGCAAAATGTGCCTCCCTTGATAAGTGCTACATGCTCAGCGCCTAATGAAATATGTAGTGTACCAAAGGGCTGCAGCCGTAGCTATGGAGATATAAGGTTCATTGCCAGGCGCTTCGTTAAACTCACCTTCAAAAGCAAATACACTCAATTAGGCATGTTATTGATATTTTCTTCTTTCGTGTTAGTTTGTATTAGCTAACATCTTGCCAATTAATTAACTCACGTAAACTGCAAAGGGATACTTTAATATCAAATTATAAGTCAGACCTTGAAATTACTGTGGCTCCATAATGCTTTGGTTCTCGGTGTTCAGTCAACAAGGTGCCCTTGTCTGAGTTCAGGAGTAGACCATATCCTGAGATGAACGCAGAGAGCTTCAGTGTTTAGTGACACGTTAGGAAGCAAAGGAAATAATCTGTGTTGCGGTCGTTAATGGTTTGTGGTGTCATCGCATATAACAGAATTACATTTCCATCTCTGTTTTAGGGGATGTAATTTATGGTCGTGTGATGGTGGATCCTGTCCAGAACCTTGGTGACTCCTTTTACTGCAACATTGAGAAGGTGTTTTTATGCACGGGGGATGATGGCTACGTGCCCAAGTACAGCCCAGCGAATGCAGAATATGGCTGCCTGGCTGATTCTCCTTCACTCTTACATAGATTCAAAATTGTGGTAAGTGTGTTACTCCAACAAACTGTATCAAGTGTCAAGAATAAGTTTTCTTATCTTATATTTTAAAACACTATCGTTATTTTACTTAAATTAAATAGTGATATTTTGTGATGATTCGTACTTGTCTAAAGTTACAGGAGAATGTTCTGTCCTTGCAAACTTGACACTGTCTACAGACATAATCATCTTCCTTCTTG
Source organism: Rhabdomys pumilio (assembly GCA_030674055.1). Lineage (NCBI taxonomy): Eukaryota > Metazoa > Chordata > Mammalia > Rodentia > Muridae > Rhabdomys > Rhabdomys pumilio. The sequence continues at coordinate 93,876,993 of JANHMN010000001.1, forward strand.
CTTCAAGGATAAGGCTCAGCCAGAGACACAAGCCACCAGCTTTGGAGACGTCCTGTTTAACGCCAAACTGGCAGTGGACGACCCTGAAGCTGTTCTCTTAGTGAATCAGCCTGGATCAGATGGTTTTAAAGTAGACTCAACGCCACTCTTTCAGGTAAGTCTAGACATACAGTAGCTATGTAACTATAGTTAAGTGCCTAACAATCCTGTCTCAGACACATCCCAGAAAAAAAATGAGAATAAGAACAAGCATGCACATAGTAAATGGAAAGGATGAGACTGTTTGATACAACATAAATTCTACCTATTATTGTTTTATTAGTGGACTAATATAAGACAGTTTAATGGTGACTGGAGGGGTGGTTCAGTGGTTAAGAGCACTGACTGGTCTTGTAGAGGACCTGGATTCAATTCCCACCATGGCTCACAACCATCTATAACTCCAGTTCCAGATAATTCAATGCCCTCTTCTGTCCTCATGCATATGGCACATAAACATACAGACAGTCAAAATATACCCATACATATAAAATAAAAATTAAAATGTCATGCTTTGTTTTTTCGAGGCAGGGTTTCTCTGTGTAGCCTTGGCTGTCCTGGAGCTCACTCTAGAGACCAGGTTGGCCTTAAACTCACAGAGATCTGCCTGCTTCTGCCTCTCAAGTGCTGGAATTAAAAGTGTGTGCCACCATTGCCTGACAATTGTTTTGTTTTGTTTAAAGAATGTGTAATAAAGGTTTTTATTCAGCTTACAACAGATGGTACATCTTTTTGGAGTAAGGTCTTATATAAACTGATAGCTCAGAAAAGCAGTCTTGAGCAAGAAATAAATCTCCACTCCCAACGATTACATAGACCAAGACCAAATATCCTTACCAGAAACAGAAGGTATGACCAGAGACATGCAGGTAGTTATAGCAATGCTTAATGGACAGGGTACAAGGTTGAGAAATGTGCTTATGTTGTGATACATTGGTGGGGAAGTGAATTCTTTAGGGTATTTACCGAGAATTTCCCAAACAGGATTTTAGAGAGGGGGGGGAGAGGGAGAAGGAGAGGAAGAGGGAGAGGGAGAGGGAGAAGGAGAGG
>JANHMN010000001.1:93878181-93888214 GCA_030674055.1 Rhabdomys pumilio
GGGAGGAATATGGAGACAGAAGAGACAGGGTGACCAAGGAAGGGAGGGAGAGGGAGAGGGAGGAAAGGGAGAGGGAGAAGAAGAGGGAGAGGGAGAGGGAGAAGGAGAGGGAGAGGGAGAGGGAGAGGGAGAGGGAGAGGGAGAGGGAGAGGGAGAGGGAGAGGGAGAGGGGGAAAGTATGTGCCATCTATACAGGGTATGCACGTGTACACATATGTGCACATGAATGTGGAGGTCAGATACACTTAAGGTTCCATTCTCAGGAACTGTCCACCTTATATTTGAGTCAAGACTTTCACTGCCCTGGAGCTCATCAAGAAGGCCTGGCTGTCTAGGGAGGAAGCCCCAAGAGCTCCAGTAATGTCCATATTCCTAGTACTAGGACTCCAAATGAGGGCCCCCATGCCCAGCTTTTTCACTTAGGGTCTGGGGCTCAAACTCAGGTCCTCATGCTTGCAAGGTAAACACTTTACCAACTGAGCTATCTCCAATGAAGGAACTTAAGGAAGCCTATTTCCTCCTCTGAATCCTTTTAAATAAGTGTTCTACCATTTTTATTCTGAATTCTCAAAACAGTTCACTTCACCAAATCTTTTTTTTTCTTTTTTTTTTTTTTTCTTTTTTTAAGACAGGGTTTCTCTGTATAGCTCTGGCTGTCCTGGAACTCACTCTGTAGACCAGGCTGGCCTCGAACACAGAAATCTACCTGCCTCTGCCTCCCAAGTGCTGGGATTAAAGGCGTGCGCCACCACTGTCCAGCTTCACCAAATCTTAAATACCCCCGCCCCCCCAAAAAAAATTATCAGAAAAACAATCCTTGTCTAGGCTCTGGAAAAGCTTAAAAACTGATTTGCCAGGGTGTGTGTGTGTGTGTGTGTGTGTGTGTGTGTGTGTGTGTAGTAGCACATGCCTTTTATTCCAGCTCTCAGAAGGCAGAGGCTAGCAGATCTCCTTGAGTTCCTGGTCAACCTGGTGTACAAAGCGGATACTGGTAGATCAATATTTCTAGATCACCTCAAGGCTACTTGTGAGACTCTGTCCCACAGAAGAAACAAACAAAAACCTAATTTCCCATTCCCTGTGCCTTTTTTCATGCAAATAAGTATGATACAGATGGGCTAAGGCTCAGAAGGTTTGAACTGTGGTTCCGACTTTAGCACTGACTAGGTAAAAGAGACAGAGCAAAACATCAAACTGTGTGGTCCCATCAACTTACTCTTTAAATTAGTAAGATAGACTGAGAGGTCAAAACAACTGTAGTGTTCACTGTGACTGCAAATACAGGGCGTAGTTGCCTAAGAGAGATACAGGATGCCCCGAGGGCACATGCCAGTGATACTGCACTTGTTTAGCATGTATGAGTGGCTGGGATTGAGCCACTCAACTGCTAACTAAAAAGGAGGGAGCATTAGACAGAATGTATTCTGGAGTTGGCTTTATACAAACCTGTCACAGAAGAGTGTGGTGTAGATTAATTCACAGACAAAATGGTTATTTATCATTAAATAAATGATACCTCTGTCATCATAAATTTCTTCTGCAGATAATCCCCGAGTTGGGTGCACAATGAATTTAACTTCCTAAATCTGGGGTTGTGTTTTCTAGGTTGCCTTGGGCCGAGAATGGTACATACACACAATCTACACGGTAAAGTCAAAGGACAACACCCATCGAGGCATTGGCAAGAGGAGCCTGGAGTATCGGTATCACTCTGTGGTGCAGCATGGACCACCCCAGGCAATTACCAAGAACTGGGAGAAGAGAGCAGTCAGGAGCACGCCCTCACTCGCAGGGGAAATTGGTGCTGAGAACAACCGGGGAACAAATATTCAACATATCTCCCTGGACCGCCGTGGCAAGAGGCAGGTCCCTCCCGGAAGAATTCCTCCTGACGGCATCCTGCCCTGGGAGCTCAATAGTCCCAGCTCTGAAGTGAGCCTTGTCACTGTCCTGGGGGGCATTGCGGTGGGCTTGCTCACCATCTGCCTGGCTGTGGCGGCAGCGATCGTGTGCAGGAACAGGAGTGTCAAGGGCAAGGATACTCCAAAGGGCTCTGGAAGCACTGAGCCCATGATGTCCCCGAAGAGCCACTACAACGACAGCTCAGAGGTGTGATGACCTTCTCTTCACATGCCTCAGAAGACCAGGGCAAGAACCATGACCACTTGGGGGGAACAGCACCAGAGAACTGAGAACTTTCTGTGACAAAGGTGCTAAGGAACCCAACTGCGTTAGATTTTGATTTGAACTCTATTTGCACCGCACATGCAGCAAAGGACAAATTCAGGCCACCTCTTTCTGCTGCCCAGAAGGCAGTCAGGATGCTTACTTAGAGTCTTGGCGGCCAGCAGGGAAGATGCTTCTTGTTTTAGGCATGGGGGAGAGGGGGAGATGAACCTACTCAGAGGTGCTCAAAGGTGCTCAAGGACTCTCTGGGAAGTCCGAGAGGAGATAGCTGTCACTCTATTGCATTAGTGTGAACTCTGAAGGTGCTGTTATCATTTGTTTATTCTTTCTATAACTGAACGGTTTGAATTGGTAGACCCGAAGCGTGACAAACACACTGTAATGACAAGTTTTCTAATCCGTGAAAACAGCATGAAGTCATGACCAGGGCTAGCTCAACCCACGAATCACCTCTTACTGCTGGGAAAACATAGAAGGAATGACTAGAAAAAAGGAAAACTTGTTTGGATCTGAATTGCTTCTCATTTCCCTCAGACCTCCTTTGTCTCACTTGTTTATTTAGCATTAACTTAAACCAAAGAATATATTAATTCTGGAAGCAATTTTTAAGAGACAGATGTCTTTAGTGTATATTAGCAGCCAGACTCTCGTTAATCAGTGTCACTGGTACTCAGCCTTGGTGTGACGGGAGAGAGTTTTAGAATTGCTAACAAAGAAATGAAGTAGAGTTAGATTCGCCACAGGACAACGTTCTCAAGAACTGAGCCTAGATGTTTGCAGTATTGAACCCATAAACAATGAGAAACATCTTTACCAGTGGTGAAGGGAGAGAGTAGTATTTATTAACATGCTTTGTAACCAGAATGCCTGTTAGGCATGCTTTCTAGAACAGTGATGGCAAGTGAGATTGGTCTTAGAGTAACAGCCATATGGCAACATCCGGAACTTGTATCAGCCACAGGAAATTGTATTAGGCTAAAATCTGCTCTAAATAATGGGAATGAATGTCACTTCAGAGATTGTCTAGGAGGCAGCCAGAGCTGTCAATCATTCTCTTCAGTGATCCAGGAAGAGAACATCTCTGTCTGGCCTCCCCAGTTCAGCAAGCCGGTGCTATGAGGTTCCCCTTTGGAACCTTATCTGTGGTTTGTCACTTTGATTCTCCACTGTGTAAAAGCTTCCTAAGCATTGCTTATCTCTTCAGAAGAGTGTTTTTGCCCTATGTTAGAAATTCTGTTTAGAAGAGGAACACTTCAGCAGAGTAATGGCCACTTTCCTAAAACCCAGTAAATATGTTTCATACCAAAATGAATGCCTTCGCCTAACCCTCCGGTGTTGCATGGAGACCCTCACACTCCGGCCACACCCTGGCCAAGCTGGGCCATTCTGGTAGAATGGAAATACTTGGATGTAAACTTCATCTCAGGTCATTCCTGTATGTCAGTGGGAGCCTGTGAGTACCAGCCATCTCTCGAATGAGAAAGGGAAGCTGCACTGGTCCTGAAGGAGAAGTGTCTGATGCCTGCTTCCCTTCCCATCCTTTTCAAGAGATGAAACAGACTGTAGCATCCTTCTGTTGGGGAACTTAACAAGTCCTATCTTAGCACAAAGGTCTCCCAGAGAACTCACAGAGACCGAAAGCATTTTCACCCAGGGGTCCATTTATCAGATTGAGTGGTTCATTACTATCCTTTCTTTGTTTTACTTCCAGTAGATGCCTAGCTCCATGTTTGGCTACCTCAGAATTTGGGAATTACCGCGATGTCAACAGTATAGGAACTTTCACTGCTTAGCTTTCAGTTCAAGTCTGAAGACAGTTGGAGCAATTGTTCTCAACTGGCTTTCTGTTTCTAGTGGTTGAGAGTTTCCAAGCCTGACTGCCCTGTGGCCTTCCAGTCAGGGAGTGACTATAGCACTGAATGGCACATCATCTATACCAGGCAGCTTCTATACCAAATTTCACTCCACTGTACATTGTTCTATTGAAGCCATTGTCTATAAATTAGATAGTATATTAAGTACAAAATAAGCCTATCCTCCCCCAATAGGAAATATCAGTATTCTTTCTTCTCTCCCCATCTCTTCTTCCTCCTCTTCTCTTACTGGTATTTTTTTAATAATGTTAAAAGTATCTATTTACTAAATATGTGGCTTAAAATATAGTAATTGTTTTAAAAATCTTTTCAATAAGAAAAAATGTTTTTTAATAAAGTAAGTCCTTGTTTTCAGTATTTTGTTTTTTTTTTAATATTCTGATATTTTGAGAACAAATACATGATGTAATTTCCCAAAGAGAATAGGAAGTCAGTTATAGTTCTTGATTTCTTCCATGCCTCCTCATTCAGACCAACATTTGGTTGATATTACACGGTAAAATCTAAAAGCAAAAACAAGGCTCTCCTAAATATATAAGCAACAAAACATCACAACGCATGAGTAATGGGACCGGAGCAATGGCTTCACAGGGAAATATCCACAGTACAGTGTTCAGTACTGGGGATGGTACCTACGACTCACACACACACTACCTCTGACCTACAGTACAACCCTTTCATAACGTTTTGATTTGATGCTGTAAACTTGCTCTTTCGATCTCACTGGCCTTGAACTTTTTCAGTCTTCCTGCCTCAGTCTTCCACGTAGGGAGGGTCACAGGCCTGTACCAGCACTGCCCTGTTGATCATCCATTCTGACTGATGGCTAGACACCAGGCTACTCACCCTGCCCTTAGGCAGCTGGTAATCAAGTAAGGCTCAGTCTTTGGAGGGAGATGAATAGAGTGTCTTCTAGACAAGCAAATGGGTGTATGTGTGTGTCTGTGTCCCACAATGAAACTTCTTAGAACATTAGCAGTAGATTCCACTCTTTTTAGCCTCAAAAGTAATAGCAAACCCCATTTAAACAAAGACCAGTATAAAGTCTGCTGCCCTCCACCCCCAGTCTGGCATTTGTAAGGACTCTGTACGCGCAAAATCAAAGAAGCTCCTGTGAGCAGCAAAAGGTCTATCAAGCCACCTTACTGTAAATTCTTTCCTCCCATAGCAGTTTTAAAGTTAACATTTAAACACATGTAAGGCCAGGCATGGAGGCTCACACTGTTAATCTCAGCACTCAGGAGGCAGAGACAAATCGATCTTTGTAAGTTTAAGGCCAGCCAGATCTCCATAGTGAATTCCAGAACAGAGGAGTATGTGAACAGATACTGTCTCAAAAAAATAAAATTAAAAAAAAATAATTTAATATAAAAAAGGCTAGGTGTGGTGGTACATGTCCTTAATCTTAACGCCAGGACTGGGGAGGCAGGGTCAGGTGGGTCTTCATAGTGTATTTCAGGTCAGCCAGAGCAATAGAGAGAGATTCTGTCTCAAAACCAAACCAGAGAACATTTTCTTACACATCATGCTGGGAGTCCAACTATTTCTGGGAGGAGGATCATGGAAGTGACAATCTGTGAATTAACTGCAGAATCGTAGTTTGTATTTTTTTTTAAAGAATTATTTATTTATTTTATGTATATGAATGAGTACACTGTAGCTATCTTCAGACACACCAGAAGAGGGCATCAGATTCTATCATAGATGGTCGTGAGCCACCATGTGGTTGCTGGGAATTGAACTCAGGACCTCTGGAAGAGCAGTCAGTGTTCTTAACTGCTGAGCCATCTCTCCAGCCCCAGTGGTTTGTAATTTAAAAAAAAAAAAAAAAAAACAAAAACAAAAAACAAAAAACACTTTTTATTTGTTATTCGTGAATTTCACAACATGTGCCCCCAATCTCCCCCTCCTCTCCTACTCATCCTCCATCCTTACAACCTCTGCTCCAACAGAGAAAAAGGAAATCTCATGGAAGCTGTAGTTCGTCACAGTGTGTCTCACGGAATACCCCTGTTTACATGTCTTTGTTGCAAGTGTTCATTACAACGAGTCGTTTGGCTGGTCCGAGGCCTCTGGCTTCTGCTACACTAACAGTATCGGAACCTCACTGAGATTCCTCTTGGATATCCTGTTGTTGCCCTGTGTCATGGAGATCCCGTACATTTGGATCTGTAGGGGCAGCCTCTTCATGCACTCCAGCAGTTCATCTACGGGTAGATGTTGGACTGGGCCAATTCATGCCCTGCATCTGGGCCGGAGAGGTATCTGAGCTGGTCAGCCTGCCAGCCCTCCGGCTCTCACGCCCTCAGGAGCAGCTTGTCTGCAACCCCCACATCCAGGGCCAGCTCTGCTGTGCTGCCCAGAAGAGGTGCAGAGCCTGCTCTCCCGAGTACTGTAGCAGGTGAGGGGCAGGACCAGCTCTCCTGCTATTATGAACCCAGGGCCAGCTCTCCCACCCTCCTCTTTGCCACCTCCTGACATACATGTGACACAGAAGCCACACCTGCAATGCCTCTAAGGACAACCATAGCTTGACTTTAAAGAGCTGGAAGTTTATTTTGAAAATATGCACTTAATGTTGGTATGGAAAGCAGTTCAGTCACTTGATAGGGAAAAAAGAAGAATGTTTGTAATGTTGCAAATGCTTTACAAATTGGAAATCCTTAGAATTGTATGACCTTGAAAGAGACCACATGAGCATCTTTTTGCATTCCTTCCTCTTTCTAATCATGACAGCATCCATGAGAAAAAGAATGAAAAAGTTTTCACCAAGTTACTACAAATGAATGGGGCACAAATGCCTACCTGCTTACCAGCACTCAGTTATATATAATTTGGGGAAAAAAACCCTCTAATTGCTGCTATTACAATACCCACAAATGCATGCACACAGATTAAAAAGAATCTCAACTCTGGATAGAGAATGTGCTACATGCATAGTTCACATGGCGATACCATGAGTGATCTTCAAGATTAACACAAAAGTCGTTTGTGAAAACCCATTGTGGGGCCGGGTGGTGGTGGCGCACACCTTTAATCCCAGCACTTGGGAGGCAGAGGCAGGCAGATTTCTGAGTTCGAGGCCAGCCTGGTCTATAGAGTGGGTTCCAGGACAGCCAGGGCTATACAGAGAAACCCTGTCTCAAAAAAACCAAAAAAACAAAACAAAACAAAACAAAACAAAACAAAAAAACAAACAAACAAACAAACAAAAAAACATTGTGGGGTCCCTGGTACTTGTTGAAAGGTTAATATATTTCCTTGAGTCATTTTCCTAGAATTAACCCTAAGACTACATAGTAATGACAGATATTTTAGGACAGGGACATCAGTTCGCAGCCACCATACCATGTCCCCCTTTCCTATCAAAGGAGGAGAGGTTTGTGGGGTTGAGTGGCTAATTCCACTTTGATAAGACATTTAAAGTAGGACATGTTTTCCTCCCTTTCCCACTGAAAGACTACATAGGAGTCAGAGAGCAAGGGAATTGATCCCCTGGCAAAAGTTGGTGAAATGATGCGTCCTGTCATGATCCCTTGATTGCTGAAGAGCTGGGGCTCTTCCTGTCATGGAGTGTACTTAATTTCTTTTTATTCTGGGTTTCCCCAGAGTTTTGTTTTGTTAAATGCTAACAAGAAACTATCCCAACACTGACATATCTGTCCCTCCCCTCCCTTGTCTGCCGCTCTCTCCCTGTCTACTCTGTTCCTTTCCCTCCCTCTTTATCTACCACAGTGGACTGGACTTTTCTGTAGGACTTCTAGCATCACCCTTTATTTCCTTGTTATACCTTTACCATTTCAGCATGAAGTGAACATTCTCACCTATCTTAATGCCACAGACAGGTATGCTGTAGCCTTCCTGGATACAATATTAAAGGTTTATAGTAAAAGAAAAAACCTTCCTGCCCCCCCATCAAAATAAGTCATGCTCAATGATAGGATACCCATGTGCATCTTGTTCCCCCCCCCCAGGATAAACTCTGTCAATATGTTTAAAGACCCTTAAGAACTTCACTAAGAATAAAAGCCAAAGATCACATATATAAAATTTATTAGAGTAATTGAATGTTTTGCAATGAGATCAGCAGCCAGGAAACTGCTAGTATATCAACAACAGTGAGTTTTTAGAATTCAAATCATCACATGCCCAGTGCTTCTCTGCTATCAGCCAGATGGTGCTTTCTCTGACTGTATGACTGCTTCAACAGCCCAGGTAAGCTTTACAGAGATTTATTTTCTCCACTGCTTGGACACTCCCTCATAGAGTCAGTATTGTGCCTTAAGAGAGATAGAGATAGAAGGAGAACAAGATACATACATACATATATACATACATACATACATACATACATATGTATATATATATAGAGAGAGAGAGGAGGGAGACAGAGGAAAAGTACATTTTCAACTAACTAAAATAGCATATAATAAAGATGACATACAACAAAATTTATCTTGGATTAGAACAAAAGATAAATTTTATAAGGTGGATCATATTACCACAAGTAGTATATATCAGTCTTTCCTTGTGACTGGAGTTTAGTTTCTAACAGGTTTTTTTTTTAAGCCCATTTGTGTATTTAAAAAAAAACAAAAACCTAACAAAAAACCAACTTTATCCTGGACAAGGAATGTGGTTTTGTAATTGGATTAAGAAGTTCCTTTTCCCCCAGATGCCTGTCAATGCATTAGCTAACACATATTTATCTACTGCTGAGTGACACATGTTTCATGCAATTATTTGCAGAACGTCACAGCCTTTCCTGCTTCCCATGAGATGCTTCAGACACCAATGGGGCCTCAGTGTTTTATGTATTTCCGAAGTTACTGCATATTTGCTGGATATTAACGTTTAATTCTTAGGCATATAATTATGCAAGTGGTTTGGCATCATTCTTTCTTAAATCCATGTCTTAAATATTTGTGATATGACTACACATGATATATCAAATTATATATCATATTTAATATAAATAAAAGTCCTTATAAACATGTGTGTTCAGATGACCAGTTGATCATGATATTTGTGTAGTTTTTGTTTGTACTAAAGTGATACTCTCCTGACGGCTGCTAAGGATAGCATTCTGGTTCTGGAGCCGAGCTCACACATACCCCTTGGTGGGTATATTGCTTCCACTGTCATTCTGATACAAGTAGTTAATATAGTCCATGTCTCAGGATACTTTCACAGGTCCTGGTGCTTGTCCACCAGCTGTAAAGGAGAAGACATGGCAGAAGGCCTATCCTGGCAACATACGTTTCAATGAAACAAGTTTGAGCTCACTGCTCCTTTGTTGCTAGGAGCAGGTTTAGACCCTGATATGATTAGAACACCTGGCCTAGTGTCTCTGATGAGGATGAATGCACCCGGCTGGTCCTTACTACCACTATATACTGGTCACCTTTATCCAGACTTCACAAAGTCAGAGATAATTCTGTTAGGTCAGATAAAGCTCTTGGCCAAGAGAAAAGAATTTCTGGCCCTTCCTTCAACCAAGCCAGAATACTATCCCATTAGAAGTTTGCCAGTAGTCTTTGATAATCTTCCCCCCAACCCCGCCCCTGACAACTCAAAGTGTATTTCAGCATAAGGTGCCACTCAAAATGTAAATGTGACAAGCTGCAGAGCAGGAACAAACAGACAAACAAGACAAACAAAGCAAAGCTTTTAAACAGTGGAGGATTAAACCCACAGGAAGTTGAGCAGGACAGAGATATATCCAGGGCCATTACCCAGGAAGGAATCTTGTAAGAGCGCATGTTCAAAAAGAAGAGGTCAAACTATTTGTCCAGGCTTTCCTTTGACCTTAGGATGGGTTGGTTGTAGTTGAACCCAATTAAGGTTACTGGCCTCCCTACCTGCCCCAGTGTTCTGTGTTCTGTATACACACACACACACACACACACACACACACACACACAAACACACACACACACACACACACACACACACACACACACACACACACA
>JANHMN010000001.1:93888224-93900423 GCA_030674055.1 Rhabdomys pumilio
ACACACACACACACACACACACACACACACACACACACACACACACACAGAGCCTTTATATTTTAATATGCCTTAAACAGCTCAATGGCTGGGCCACTTCCTAACCTCCACATGGCTGATGTACACTCCTTTAATATTCCTGAGTTACTAAAGCCTGTATTCCGTGTTTGCTGTCCTGGACCCAGACCTAGGCCCCTAGGCTGCATCCCCCGGCACCTACATGATGACTATCCCTCTGTGTTCTGTACCTCTCAGGCCTGGTGTCTCTTCTCCTTCCTTGGGATGGCAGCTACCTCTCTTCCTGCTTCTTCTTTAGTCCCTTGACCAGGAATCCTGAAGTCCTTCCTCTGTCTCCCTGTCCAGCCATTAGCTGCCAGCAACTTTATTTACCAATCAAAACCAACTGAGGGCAAGGTCCTTCAACATCTTACATGTGGACATTTGGCCACCCCAATAGTGGACAGCCCTACTCCTTGGGCTAGGAGCCCAGGTGCTTATCCCTCTGCTTCCCAACTGCAGGCTCTTGCTCCCAACCGCCTGTCTTTAAGTAGCCTATTATAAACTCTTTCTTTCTTCCTTTTATTCCGGTTGTCAGGTTCTTGGAAATAGTCATGATAAATGTAATAACTACAAGATGGAAACTGTTGCACAATTTGCCTGACAACTGTTTTTTCTGCCCCCCTGCAGACACAGCTACCTTAGTGGTTGTGCCTACCCATGGGCCCCTTACACACTGTGAGTACCAGGTGGATGGCTGCTTGGGGGCTGTGCTGAGTTCAGCCCATGTGCTGTCATCAGTCAGCAGGGAGCTGTGGGGAGGGGAGATGTTGCAAGCCAAACTCACAAAAGTTGAGTTCACATTTTAGCCACACAGGACATTCTTAGATAAGTGGACAACTTGCTAGCCGAGAGTCAGAAAAACTCAGATTTCATACAGCATTGGCTTTTTGTGAATTGTGTGTACTTGTTCATTTCTTACCTTGTAACCCTAACCTGGGGTGGCTCTTGGCCATTTCCCTAGCATGAGAAATGCACATCCACTCTCCCATTTTACTTTTGGTTTATATGTGTGTGGTCTCCCCCCCCCCACACACACACACACACTCCCATACTGGCGACTAAACCTAGGGCCACACACATGCTAGGCAAGGGCTCTAGCACCAAGATTATTTTCTCAACAATCCAGCCCCACTTCTGTTGCATCTGTGTGCCTCTGCTCAAGTCTTTGGGAACCCAGAACCCTGTGGGTGTGCCATGAGAGCCTCAATATCAGATGACAGTTGGTAAGACAGTTGAATCATGTGACATGGGTTCTTTGTCCCCTTGACTACTGATGTAATGACTGTGTGCAAAGAAGTCCTGCCTCAGAGCTAAGAGAGGTTATTTACAGTTTCTCTTCCTCTCCCCGGGGAAAGAACACTGGCCCAGTCTCTGTGGATGGGGTTGGGGTGTGTGTTTTGAACATCATTCTTGGCAGTCTACACTCCAAGACTCTTCTTCAGCCTCTTCATAGTCAAGCTTATTTATCCGCAGAGGGTCTTTGCTTAGTCAGCCTTTAGTAAAAGCAAAAGTTATAAAATGTACTAAAGAAATAACCACCATTAATGCTATGAGACAGAGTCACTTGAAACCGCAGGAAGTTGTCTTGTCTTGTTTTGTTTTAAGACAGGATCTCACTCTGTAGCTCTGGCTGCCCTGGAACTTTTTATGTGGACCAGGCTGACCTCCAAGTCACAGAGATCCTCCTGACTCTGCCTCTAGAGTGCTGGGATTAAAGACCTAGTCTATATAGCCAGTGCCAAGACAGCCAGTGTGACATAGTGAGCACCAAAAATAAATATGTGGAAAAGTAAAATAAAATAAAATAAAATAAAATAGATCTAATTTCTCAAAAAACTAATCCCAAAAGAAAACCATGCCTTGATAATGAAATAAACTCTATTAAAACAATTTTAAAATCGTGTTCACTTTCTAGACTTTTTTTTTTTTATTTGCAACAAGTTGTTTGAGCTGAGGAAAGATTACAAACACCTCTTAATCACTATGTCTCTTGGGACTTGCAGAGTGAAAACATGCAATTCACAGAACGACCTCCCCAGTGGCTGCGAAGGTCTTACTAGTAAGCAAATTACCCTGTGGGCTTCTGCCTTGCTGTACCTCTGGCCCTGACCAGTGTGTCAGGGTGCTGAGAGCGAGCGGCCAACACTTTAACAGGACATGCAGGGTGTCAAGAGAGCAGGCCTGAGCTGATACCTTTGCCCTGTGTTGCTGTTATACAGCAGCTGTTTTTTATTTTCTACATCCAAATCGGTTCTAATTTTCAGTCTTGAGGGGTTTTCTTACTTGAACTAGAGCAAGTCATTTTATTGGAACAGTGAATCAAATGCATGGCATAAATGCAGGATCTGCTTTGCTTTACAAATGACCTAGGGTCCTTCTCCAACACAGCTTACGTTCTAAAGTCCTTATCACAGTCACCTAGTGTCTTCGACCCTCCTGAAAGAGAGTCCCAGCTGATAGTCAGGGATGGCCACTAACTAATTACATATAAATATTGAATATTGGTTATTGTCTTTAAATTAAATGGTTTTTTTGTGTGTAGCTTCTACGTCTCTCTCTCTCTGGAAATTCTGCTAGGTGTGGAGTTACTGTAGTTTGCATGGCGAGTGTGTGTGTGTGTGTGTGTGTGTGTGTGTGTGTGTGTGTGTGTGATGGCTGACTTCTTCATGGTACAGAAAGACCTTTCTAAGCAGCAGGCAGCTACTTGGAAGACCTCAGGCTTTAGCAGTGACCTTATTGTTGTCATAGGTGATGCCACCAATGCCCTCGAGTATGTTCATAGGCAGGGGAAACACAATGGTAGAATTCTTCTCTGTGGCCACCGTGGTCAAGGTCTGCAGGTACCTCAGCTGGAGGGCGATGGGGGACTCGGCCAGCACCATGGAAGCCGACTTCAGAGACTTAGAAGCATTCATTTCTCCCTCTGCTGCAAGGACCTAACATGAGAGAAACAAGAGTTGACAACTGCGCCGTATCTGCAATTTTTTTTTTCTGGACATGTATCCCCAATTTGTCACCTGTGTTTATCCCTGCTCACTTTCTTGGCAGAGACAAGATTTTCACATCCTAGAGGATCTGAGAAAATTCAAAATGTCTCACAAAGCGAGTGAGCTGTGCTGGTTAGCTGGGGGGTTTGTTTGGTTAGGTTTTGTTGTCTCCTTGAGGAAACCTTAATTGAGGGATTGCCTGAATTAAATTGCACGTGGGCAAGTCTGTGGGGAATTTTTTTGATTACGGATTGACATGGGAGGGCCCAGCCCTCTGTGGGCAGTGCTGTCACTGGGTGTATGGTCCTGGGCTGTATAAGAAAGCAACCTGAGCAAGCCCTGAGGAGCTAGCCAGTAAGCAGCACTCCTCCGTGGCCTCTCATTGGTTCTAGTTGTGCTCTTTGTCACGCCAACAAAGAAGTGGACTAGGACACTAAGGATAAATATTTTGCAAATTATTAGTCATTGAATTTGATTTTCAAACAGATAAACACAGTGTCATTTGAGCAAATGAAGACTTGACCATCTAACCTGGGAAGTACTTGAGGCCCTTTAGGGCTATACTATCTGTATATATATTCATTTTTGGAGGAATCCAAAATTAAAGTCTTCTTGAACTGGCTTTTTTGTTGTTGTTGTTGTTGTTTTTGGTTTTTTTTGGGGGGGTTGTTGTTTTTTTCAAGATGACATATTTTTATTCAATTAAACATTTATTGTTGTTGTTGTTATTAGTGTGTGTGTGTGTGTAGTGCAGCCACACCACAGCATGTGTGTGGAGGTCTGAGAGGAACGTTCAGGAGTCAGCTCTCTGTACTGTAGACCACAGGACCCCATGGCAGGTGGTCAGGTATATCTGACAGATGCTTTTCCCTGTTGAGCCATCTCTCTGACGCTCCTTTCATCCTGTTGCCAAGTTAGTCTTTTTCTTTGGATGCTGGAATTGTTTGTATCTTCTCAGACTTTGATCACAGCAGTCGTGAGCCCCAGCCCAACAACCCTCTCCTGACCCTCTCTACTGACTGTTCTTCTAAAGCCTGAGACAATCTAAGAGGAACAATGGCCAGAGCTCAACTGACCTATTTGTGGGTGTTTGCTTTCCATGGGCCACAGGAGTCTCTACCCAGCAGCTGCTGGTACTCAGTGGACAAAGAAGCTAAGACTAAGGAAAGAGTGGAGAGAAAGCTTCCTTAGCCACTGCTGGGTTTCCTATGACTAATACCTAGAGAGTTCCAGTCTCGCACACTTCGGTCGATCTATACTGAAACAAAGGTGACAGCAGATTCTGGAACATTCAGGGCCAAGCTGAGGTTCAGATGTTCGAATTCCAGCCTGCCTTGTATTGAGTCATTCTTTTAAATTCAGTAACAGTTATCAAACTCAAATAACAATGCTTAAGACATAAGCAGCAGGTTGGTCATTTCTGAAACATCAGTTATATAATGATGACGGTTCCCAGATGGCTCTGGGCTCTGCTTCAAGGGATCCAAAATGCTGTCTTTAACCACATTCTCCAGAAGACCTGATGTGTGGACACAGTTCGTCCCTGAGTTGCTGATGACTCCACACTGAGCAAACAGAGTCTTAACCTACTACAAAGCTTCCTCAAGGTACATAAACTGCTCACTATCTTCTAGGGAATTTCTCAGGAAAGATTAATCTGTGAACAAAACCTCTTTTGGAACAGTAATCGGGGTTCTAGTCTTCCTTCAGTTCCATTCTTGTTCCCCTCCATACTAATAGCATCTCTTACCTTGGCTCTGGCTTCCCGGGTTGCCTCAGCCTCAGCCGCCATGGACCTCTGCAGCTGCACAGGAATCCGGACATCTTTGATTTCCACCCGGGCCACTCGGATTCCCCATAGCTCAGTAGCATCATCAAGCAAGGTCTGTTTCCAGAAGAAAGGATGTTGATCAGAAGCCGTGTGACTTGACCCAAGCGTCTGGTATGTTTGGGGATGCTGTCTTTTCTAAGCTCATCGATCACATTGAGAATTGAAATGAGTCTCCTGAAGGTTTCACGTACAAATCTGGAGCTGAGGGTATAGCTCTGTCGGTAGAGAACTTGCAGAGCAAGCAGAAAGCCCTGGGTTTGATTCCCAGAATTACATAACGTGGGCATAGTGGTTCATGCCTGCGGTCTCAGCACTTGGAAGGCAGAGGCAAGATAATCGCAAGTTCAAGGTCATACTCAGTTATATGGGGAATTCAAGGCCCACTTGGGATACGTGAGACTGGGTGTAAAGAGAAAGCTCTCACTCACAAGATCTTGATATAACACCTATTGGTCAACTGAAAGAGTCCACCTATAACCTCCCTAAGAAATTATATGTCATCCTTGCAGACTTCAGCAAGTGTTCCAGACACCAGTGCACAGGCTTCTCAGACAGACCTGGATCTGTCCTGGCTGTACAATTAGCAGCCATGAATCACTGCAAGCTTGATAACCCGAGTCTCAGGTCTTCTCACCTAGGCTTCCTATCAGCTTTGTCACATGGGTTGGAGGTAACACACGTAATGACCTAGTGGTCATTACTGACTTTTTTCCCAAAATACTTGTTTTGCTTTCTTAAGCCAAGCCTCTGCCTTGAAGCAGTGAGATACTGATGTTTTAAAGCAAGAGATGTTTTAGAACATATTTTTAATTCATTTTTAAAGTCTGTCCTTTATGCAGATTTTTTAACTGTCAAAGAGATGTTGCAGGTCACCCCAGAGACAAACAAGAATGGCAAACAAAGTCAAAAGAGCAGGAGGGGCTGAGAACTGAGCCACCAGTCAACTAGTGATCTCGCTCCTGCTGGCTGTGGCTTTGTGGGACCCCAGGACTTGGTGAAACTACCTAAGATGCTTAAAACCTGCCTTTGGGGTTTTGTCATATTTTCAGAGATTTTGCTGATGTCCTTGGGCAGAGATGCTGGGTACTTGTTCATCCTACCTTACAGACTGCACAGAAGCCATGAAGCATTCAGGTTAAATTTTCTTGTAACTTACAGAGAATAGGCTCAGAATCACACAAAGTCATGGACATAAGAACATACAAAACTGCTATTTATAAACTAGAATATGGCATCAGCAAAATCCAGATTTGTTACATGCTTGATGGTTATTATTATGAGGGATGACCACTACTGGTTGTAGTGTGAAGTTTAAATTGTCCACACATCTCCCAGTTTTACTGTCTCAAATGAACCTTCCTGTTTTACTCCACTGAAATGTAAGAGTTCAGAGACTGCCTGATGACAGTTGTACTTCTTTTAGGGTAGTTTAAACTGAGAATAAGTATGAACTGTAACCTCATTTTAAAAAGGTTAAGTGTGCGGTGCTTGTTCATAATTTCTAATTTAAAGATAAAAGATAAGAGAAACAATTCTCAAAGCTCCCTTCCCCCAGGCAAACATTTAATATTTTGCCTATATGTGTGTCTATGCACAACATGAGTCCCTGGTACACAAGGAGACCCGGAAAAGGCATCAGATCCTCTGGCACTGGAGTTATGAATGGTTATGAACTACTATGTGGGTGCTGGGAGTCAAACCCACATCTTCTGCAAGAGCAGCAAGCACTCTTAATGGCTGAGCTATCTCTCTAGCCCCATGCAAATCTCTAAATCTGTACTTTACGATGACAAACAAATGGTATTACTAGAGGAAAGGAAACCATCCTGAGGATGTTGCTGTCCCCAGCCCAGGGAGTCTTGGCTCTGCAGTATGGATAGTGGTAGTTACTGACCTGGGGTGAGGGAATTCAAGATGTGAGCTCTTAGTACTGACATCTTTACCTGGATGCTATGTGCGATTTCTTCTCGCCCAGACAAGATCTGGGACAAGGTCTGTGTTCCTAAGACATTTCTCAGAGTGGTCTGAGCCAGCAGAAACGTGGCCTGGTGAACATCGTTCACATTGGCCACGGCTGAGACTGCGCTGTAGATTCTGTAATAGACGACTCCATCCACTTGGGTGGTCACAGAGTCTCTCGTGAGGATCTGCAGAGCATAGACAGGGTGGAAATACATGTTGTATTACTTTGCAAGGCCAAGAGACAGATAACCCCAGAGTCTTTCCTCACATAAGGACATCGCTAATGGCAACTCATGCAAGCAGTTGCCATACATGTCCCGTCTTCAAAATAATAACATCCCACCGCTAAAGACTGTACATATTTGGGTCCTACCTATCCCTGTAGCTTCAACTTAGAACAGTGGTTCTCAACCTCTCTGATTCTGTGACCCTTTAACGTAGTTTCTCATGTTTTGGTGACCCCTAGTCATAAAACTGTCTCACTGCTATTTCGTATCTGTAAATTTGCTCCTGTTAAGAGTCATCATGTAAATATCTGCTATGAAGAACATCTGATAGGTAACTCCCAGGGGGCCACGACCCACATGTTGAGAGCCATTTGACTTGGATATTTCTTACAAACCACAGTCATAAAGCCTGACTATCGTCTCCTTCCAAAAAGACATAGAATTTGTATCCTGTTGTCTACTTGATAATGTAGTTTTCATTAAAAGAAAAAGCAGTGCTTCTTAGGAAACATAGAGGGCACCAGAGACCATGTCCTCGTCTCAAGCAAAGCAAATACTTTCACTTCACAGAGGTTCTGCATCAGGCATTCTGAACAGTATGATGTTCTCTCTCTCTCTCTCTCTCTCTCTCTCTCTCTCTCTCTCTCTCTCTCTCTCTCTCCTTCTCCTCTCCCTCCCCCCTCCAATGACATTTCTGGGAGGACCCTAGAACCAGAACCTGAAAACTGTCCATTGTAGACCCACAGAAGGTTTTTTGAAGCTTTTCAAACATGTCTGTGATGGAATGGCTCACATCTGAAAAATATAGTCTTCTATATTTTCTTTTCTTTCTAGATGCCTTTGGTTATAATAGGGAAGCATGCTAGTCAATATCGCTCCCTCTTCCCTAGCGCTCAGTTACCAGTTTGGGTCATGATTCACATTATTTCAAGAATTATTTGAAGTTCAAATTCAGGTGGGTCCTGTGTAGCCTCTGTACTGTTCAGACACTCGTTCTGTTCCAACACACACGGACACCAAATATGAACAGCAGAAGAAAGATAAGTCTAAGATAAGCTATTTCTAAAGATCCCTCTGAGAAGGCTGTGGAGAGCGCAGCCTAACCAGGCCCTGTCCTCCAGCAGGTTCCACTGAGCTTCCCTGCCTTAACCTTCTGTCTCCATCCAGCTTCTCCTGCCAGTGCTCAGCCTCTCAGCCCTTCCCTTCCGATTCATTCTTATTTGCCAAAATAGAGCCATCTGAAGCAATCCATGCAGGCCCTGGGGTTGGGGTGGAAATTAAGCCATCTTTGTCCTGGCAGGTTAAAATCACACACACACACACACACACACACACACACACACACACACACACGCACGCACACCCGTGCACAGTTTTATTTTTAGTAACCCTTGTGTAATTCCATACCTCTTGTGGGGGAATGTTGCACGTAACTGTTCGAAGATCAACTTTGACAAACACGTCAACACAAGGCAGGACCAGGATCAAACCTTTAAAAGAATAAAATGGATTTAAAATATGAGCTATTCTAAAGAATGACAAGTCAGTCTTCTAGATATGCTTAGCATCTCTTTGCAACGCTGTCTGTGTTTCTCAGATCTTCAGTGTGGACACATCCACTTTGGTGAAGGAGACTTAATTCTGATCAGTAAATAATTAAAGCAAAATAACTACTTAGGAATTAAGAGCCTTTGACAAAACACTAAGGTGTTTAAAACATATATGCTTTAAATTTTTTTATTCTTAGGTAATTTATTTTGACTTAAACATTTATTTTGAGGTTAATTTAAAAGGTGTATTTAAGAAATTGGTTTCCTGCCGGGCAGTGGTGATGCACGCCTTTAATCCCAGCACTTGGGAGGCAGAGGCAGGTGGATTTCTGAGTTCGAGGCCAGCCTGGTCTACCAAGTGAGTTCCAGGACAGCCAGGACTACACAGAGAAATCCTGTCTCGAAAAACCAAAAAAAAAAAAAAAAAAAAAAGAAAGAAATTGGTTTCCTAGCTGGGCGATGGTGGCGCATGCCTTTAATCCCAGCACTTGGGAGGCATTCTGAGTTCGAGGCCAGCCTGGTCTACAGAGTGTGTTCCAGGACAGCCAGGGCTACACAGAGAAACCCTGTCTCGAAAAACCAAAAAATAAAAATAAAAATAAAATAAAAAGAAATTGGTTTCCTAATGATAAAGAGTCAAGTTTGACTTTGACAATAAACTACTGGCAACTGTCTCCACATCTTGAATAAAATACTGAAGGACTGTGGCACTAAAGTCTTCTATCCAGGCTCAGGTACTCAGCAAGGAGTCTGAGGTAGGAGGATTATAAGTTCATGTCTTGCCTGGATTACATAGGGAATCCAAAGCCAGCTTGGACAACTTAGAGTTTTCTCAAAAATTTAGAAAAACAACAATTAATGCTTGGGGTAGCTCAGCAGTAGAGCACTGGGCACTCAGCACGGTCTTCCAAGGGCTCAGATTCCCTGCAAACAGCACCCCACGGGACTGAGAATAACCATGTCTGCAGAGCTGTGTTCAAGTGTGATGGTGATGCCTCTGATTCCAAGCAGTGAGTACAAGACTTAGAGCGGGTCAGGGTAAGGCAATGTAAGAAATCCCATCTGGGAGCACTACGGGCCTTCAGCTCTACCCTGAGATTTGTGTTCTTTCTAAGGATCACAGCCACGAGGCATGGCAGCAAGATAAGGATACTGAGCCGTTTCTGTCAATTAGAAAATCTTTATTACTGTGTTTGTTTTCAAGGCAGAAGTCAACAGTCCAAGTGAGGAGCCAGCAGGAAGGGCTGAGAACACTGGATTTGTTTGTCAACTCATAGCGTTTCAAGCTTGGTTTTGTTCTCTTTTTTTTTTTTGGTTTTTCGAGACAGGGTTTCTCTGTGTAGCCCTGGTTGTCCTGGAACTCACTCTGTAGACCAGGCTGGCCTCGAACTCAGAAATCCACCTGCCTCCGCCTCCCAAGTGCTGGGATTACAGGCATTTTGTTCTCTAAAGCTTCCTGAATCCTCTGGTAAGAATGCCCATCCTAATCTCAACGCCCTGCCTAGGACCATGCCTGGCATCCATGGGTGCCAGATATGGCTGCTTTTCTCATTAACACTTTTATTACTAAAGGATAATTTGCTATTTGCAGAAGTGTTAGCAATTTGGCTTGTTTCCCTCTGGCCCTCATGATGTTCTGAGGTAAACCGTTAGCCCCAGGGACATGCATGACGGGGTTTATTATCCTGGGACTCTTAGCAGAGAAATCTTTTGGGAGAAATCATTTAAGAGGGACACGGTCTCCCATAGAGTTCTCCAAGTGGTAGCTACTCTGCCTCTGTCCCTACTCCAGTTTTATTTTATAATTTTGGGCCCAATCAGACTGAGGAGAGAGAGAGAGAGAGAGAGAGAGAGAGAGAGACAGAGACAGAGACAGAGACAGAGACAGAGACACAGAGAGACAGAGAGAAATGAGAGAGGAGACATACACATGCACAGAGAGAGAGAGAAAGAAAGAGAAAGTGAGAGAGTGAGAGGAAAGAGAGAGAGAGAGAGAGAGAGAGAGAGAGAGAGCTTGATTATTCTTTATTGATAGTCTCTAGCACTGATATGTTGAAAAATGTTTTATACATACGTTATATGTTGTATATATATATCCCTCCTAAGAATAATAAAATCTAGCTCCTTGAATAGTCCCTGTGAGTAGTTTAATGGTCCACAGAGGTCATTTACTTTCTTCCTTGTTCCCTGGACCTGGCTCATCACAGCCATGGGAATAAATGACATCCCATCAATGTGGTCCATTTATTAGACTACTCAGGGTGTGAGTTGTAGAGCAGGTTCATATTTCAGAATGCTCAATCTCGTGGTCTCTCCCACTAACATGCTGACCGGAGCAACATCTGTCCACTGCCTAAAACATAAGGTCTCCTGCTTTTTATGTTTTTCTTGGACCCTCATTAGATGCCCCTGGTGGTGGTAGTGGTAGTAACAGATGTCCATAGTCTCGTACCTGGTCCCTTGGCTTTATCAGCTTGGATGCGGCCCAGTCTGAAGACAACAGCACGCTCATACTCTTTAATGATCTGAGACAATAAGGAAGAACCTTCAGTTTTAATATCTGTCAGTTTACAGGAATATACCCATCTGTTTCCCAGGGCATTACCTTCAAGCACATCCATATTGAGACTGGGAAGGTAATGAGCATCAGCAGGAAGGAAAGGGAAAACAGAATCCAGCCACACACACCAAGCCGGCTTTTGTTGGTGCCTGGGAAGAGAGAAGCAAGCTTGTAATCTAAGTGATTCTTAGCAAAGCTTTCAGGCAGCGTTGATGAGGAGGCAGTGTGTCCTGACAGTGCCCAAGCCTGGCAGGAATGAAGACCAACCCAAATCCATCCACAGCGTAAGTCTAGTTGCACACAGATGTAGAGCACCCACCTCCCGCCATGTACACACTACACATAAAGAACGTTTTGTGGTGGCACTTAGAAATTAAATAGACCTGTCCCTTCCAAGAAGCCACTAAGCAATTAACAACAATAACCAGTATCATGGTTTCATATGACCAGCATGGTTTATCATTATCCCAACAAGAAAAGATGTCTTGAAACATGACCATGAACCACTCATATCAGAACTATTGGGTTCTTGGGGCCCTTGAATTCTCCAGATGAAGCTCAAAACAAGTCCTGAGATAGGTCAGGAGGTGATATTATCCCTAGAGAGGAGGGCGGTGTGCATGTGCGAGAACATCTTAGAACCTTTGGGTGTGAGTTTCTAGGCAAAGTCTCTCAAGTACTAACTCCAGGGCTTTACACAGACAATTCCAAAAGAGGCTCTGAGTCTCTTTTCGCTGTCAGTAAGATGTGGATTAGAAGTTCCTTGGAAGATCCAATGAGGACTAAATGATACTATGTTTATATGGTCCTGACCCATACATGAATGTATTTATGTCTGTGTGTATTTATGTATTTTGTATTTATGTATAATGTATTTATGCTTGTATTTGTGTGCCTGTGTATATGTGTGTATGTATCTGTATGTCTGTGTATCTATATGTATGTGTGCATTTGTATGTGTGTGTATGTATCTGTTGTGTGTGTCTCTCTGTATATGTATGTGTATCTGTATGTGTGTGTTT
>JANHMN010000001.1:93900433-93924144 GCA_030674055.1 Rhabdomys pumilio
TCTCTCTCTCGTGTGTGTGTGTGTGTGTGTGTGTGTGTGTGTGTGTGCCCTATTAGTTCCACTTTACAAATGGATAGAAAATCAAGGGATTTGTCAAGTTGCTTTGTAATAGAGGAAACTGATTTCAAGTCTGACCTCAACCACTGAACACCTTGTAGCTTCAGTCCTGTCCGTCATAAGATTTTGTTCATAAAATGTACATATCTGGCCAGCCTTTCATGATAGAATTCTTTATGGTCCCCATCATTTTGTCTCCTTTGAAGTCCTCCTTTCTCTAGTCCCTTTTCCTTTGCCGCTGCCTTCATTGTCATCTCCAAATCTCTTCTGATGGAATCATATCTTCCACCGGAACATTAGAGCTAATTGTGTTTGCTAGAGACCACCATCCTGGCAATCCCCGCTGCCCTGCTGCCCACGTTAGAGACTCAGGTCATCACTGTCTCCTCCTCATCCCTCTACCAAGGTCACCTTGGTACCTTCCCCTGGTGCATTGGAACCTGAGGTATGTTTTTTTAATTAGGAGTGTTCTGGGTTTTGCTTTTATGGATAGTTATGTGATGCAAGTGTTTAAACATCTTAGTGTGTGTGCGCACGTGTGTGTGTGTGCGCACGTGTGTGTGTGTGTGTGTGTGTGTGTGTGTGTGTGTGTGTGTGTGCGTAGAATAAATCCCTGGTACTGTATGTGTTAAGATAAAGAGATTTATAATGTAATCAATAGTCAATGTCCCTGAAGGAGTGTGACCCAGCCCTTTCTCTCCAGCAGCACATGTGCCTCCCCCTGCACAGCTGAGCTCATGCTCCAGATTGTCTCAGACTTGATGGGAGAAACTATCTTCATTTTAGAGATATGTTTATAATTAAAACCCTTTAGTCTTTTTTCTTATTTATTTATTTATTTATTTATTTATTTATTCTGACAGGGTCTCTTTATGTAGGTCTAGCTATCCTGGAGCTTTCTATGTAGACCAAGCTGGACTCAAACTCATGGAGATCCAACTGCTTCTGCTTCTCAAATGCTGGGATTAAAGGCATGTGTCACTATGACCAGCTCAAAGTTTTTGATTAATAGAGTTTTAGTGAGTATTCTGTATAGGGTATAAATAATCTAAGATTACATTATGAATAGAAATGACTTGCCTGTCTACTCTAAAGCTAAAATTTCTGAAATTGCCAGCCTCTGAAGCCATGGAACTGCTCTGAGGTGAATCTGATATATCTGTGTGGGATTAAAAAGACACCCTGGGTCTGGTGAAATGGCCCAAGGGACACCAAGCCTGTGACCTGAGTTTGATTCTTGGGACACACGTGCTGGAAAGAAGAACCAACTCTTGAGATTACCCTCTACCTCCTATGCTGTGGCATGTGAATGCATCCATGTATAAATAAATGTAATACAAAATTTAAATAAAATATAAGACATTATATTTTATTTAGTTAATAACATATTAATGGTGGGATGCTCAAAGAATGATTACTATATGCTATTTGCTAGTGGTTTTTAGTATTAATACCATCTGTACATGAATTCCCACTGGAAAAACTCAAAGCTTAGGACTTAAGTTCCCTTTAAATACCTCCTTCTCAGCTCTGAATTCATCTAGAGAAGAAAAATGACTGTCATCAGTTTGTGTTTGTCTTTACAGGCAAATTCCTGGGTATTTACATACACATGTTTGTCACTAGAGGTGAAAATCTGTTCTCCTATGGGTCATATGGGCAGCTTCCTGTGGTGTCTATTGCAAGTAGTGCTTGCTCTCTCCTGTGCTGTTTGCCTCAGAGCTCACGGAATTCTCACTTCATACACAGTCTGTCCATTGTCCCTTTGAATTTTTAGTCTCCCAAACCAAACATTTAACTCTTATGTCCACTGTCATTTTGTACCATGTTTTAATTTTTTTCTTTTTAGAATATTGCATAAAGACTGGAGATCCAAATAAAGGCCTAGGAGCCAACTAGTTCTGAAAGGGAAAATTCAAGGCTTGGCCTACCCACTCAGAAGAACAGCTTAGAAAGCCATTAGCAGGACTAGCCCATGGGCAGACAGGACGTGAACAGAGCTGAAAAGCCAGGCCTTGAGTCGGGTGGCCACATATTCTAATTAAGACAGCTCTACACCAAAGCCAGGATACCACAACAGTCCCTTGATCTGAGCCCAGATGAGCACTCTTCTCTGTTGAAAGATTGCAACAGCAGATAATTGGGAGGAGTTGCTAAGACAATGTATGTAAAAGAATTAGGACCCCACGGGGAGGTGGTGAAATCGTGACAGTTATCCAGGATTTTGAGTGTGTGTGCGTGTGTATGCACATGCACGTGCCTGGACATCTTTGCAGAGCTGAGGTTGATATTTGGTGTTTATTATTCTGTCCTTATTTTTTGAAATAGGATTTCTCACTGAGTCTAGAGCTAGCCATTTCAGTAACACTGACTGGTGAGCATCTCTGCTCCCCAGAGATCTTGCAGTCTTTGCTTCCTTCTCATCAGCACTGGGGTTAGAATTAGAGGCACATGCAGTATCACCAGGCCTTTACATGGGTCCTGGGCATCCAGACCCATGCTCTCACACTTGCACAGCAAGCATTTTCCCTGTTGTGCCATTGTTCCAGACTCTTAACTTTTGGAAGATAGATAGATAGATAGATAGATAGATAGATAGATAGATAGATAGGCTGATAGACACAGAGAGCAGAGGAAGAAGGAAGAGAAAGAAGAAAGAGAAGGTGAAGAAAATGAAAAAGAAGCAAAAAAAGCAGGAGGGGAAGAAGAAGGAGGAATAGGAGAAGGAGGAGGAGGAAGAAGAGGAGGAGGAAGAAGAAGAGGAGGAGGAAAAGAAGGAGGAGAAGAAGGAGGAGGAAGAAGAAAAGGAGGAGGAGGAGGAGGAGAAGGAAGAGGAGGAGAAGGAGAAGAAGAAGAAGAAGAAGAAGAAGAAGAAGAAGAAGAAGAAGAAGAAGAAGAAGAAGAAGAAGAAGAAGAAAGTTTAGAACTGTCCATTTAGAGTTGTGCAAAGTCGTTCATGCTGATAACCCTAGCACACATACAGCTGAGCCAGTTCAGTGAGCTGAAGTCATTCTAGGCTCCATAAGCAACACTCCATCTCAATAACAGCAGTAGAACCTTCTAAATCAGAGTTTGTTGGGATGAACATAGTGAGTGCTCTTCCTCATGGACTCCTCCCTCCAGAGCCCTGTCCCTACCATAAATGAAAAGACCCAAATGCAGCAGGGGCACTCAGCAACCCAGGCTTGGCACTCACTCTCCTGACCATTAGTAGCTGAGCTTTCGATGACTACAATTTTAGGGACCCAAATGTGGGTCCGTAGAAAGCCCTCCATAGGTCTGCCCCTTTGCACAGATCCGTGTGTCTCACTCCCACTTGTATCCCCCAGTTCCCCTACCTCAGTGCTCAGCTCAAACATCACCTTCTCTTCTAGAAAGGTCTTCCTATAACCACCATCACTACCACCTTTGTGTACTCTAGAGTTCACTGTGAATTTTAACGGCATCCTGTGCCTTCCCTGTGAATACTTCGTGCTTCGAAAAGGGGTGTTCTGTTCCTAGCTTCCTCCTAGCTCACAGAGGAAGCCAATGGGTGAGTGAGGATCCATTCTGACCCACTTTGAACTCTCAGAATGACTCTGCACCACAGGATAGACTTATGGGTCTGTTGGAAGTTCTTGTCGGAAATAATGATCCAGCAGAAGAGTCTGTCTCTCATGAGACTTAATTAACCCAAGAACCAGAAGCCATTGCATTTTCTCCTTCATGTTTCTAGCTTCCTGTATCTCACCCCCACATAATTATGAGAAAATAAAGAGAGAACGTGTCTCTGTATCACTTTGCCTGTCCCTATACTCCCACACTTCAAGGCCTCTCGGTCTGAAATAACAGCTCTGCCAACAAGCATAGATATTTTGTCCTCAAGGCTTATCTCCAGATAGTCTTGCAACAGTTTCATGTATACTATTGCAAATAGCAAACATCCTGATGGACATACAATATTACATTTTTACATACGTTGTATTAATTAATCATGGGCAAGGGTTCATGTATCCCAGGCTGGCTTTAAACTAATATGTAATTGAGATGACTGTGAACTTCTGATCCTCCTTCCTCCACCAAGTATTGGGGTTACGGGTGTGCACAGTCACACGTACTGAGGACTGGATCTGGGGTCTTGTGCGTGCCAGGCAAGTACTCTGTCAATTGAGTTGCATTCTCAGCCCACAGTCATATGTTTTTACAGTTTATAAAAGTATGTGAGAAGCTGGGCGGTGGTGGCCACGACTTTAATCCCAGCACTTGGGAGGCAAAGGCAGGTGGATTTCTGAGTTCGAGGCCAGCCTGGTCTACAGAGTGAGTTCCAGGACAGCCAGGACTACACAGAGAAACCCTGTCTTGAAAAATAAAAACAAACAAACAAACAAACAAAAAACAAAAACAAAAAAAACAAAAGTATGTGAGAATCATTATAGGATATTTACAGGAAAAAATGGCCTGGCATAAAACTATTTGGATAATGGGATACCAATTAGTACAAATGTATGCATAAAAAGAATTCTGGAAAAAATTAAAAACATGCGATTCTGAGTTGTGAAAATATAGTGGCTTTTAATTTTTTAAATATTTTGATTATTTTATTGTTTTTCAAAAAAGATTTAATTTATTTTTATTTTATGCAAATGGTGTTTGCCTTTGTGCATGTGTGTGCACCATGTACATGCTGTGTTTGAGGAGGCCAAAAGATGGTACCAAATGCCCTGGAACTGGAGTTACAGATGGTGGTTCACCACCACGTGGATGCTGGGAACTGAATTGAGGTTCTCTTCAGGAGCAGCCAATGCTCCCAGTAGTTGATCTTTCTCTGTGGCCCAAAAAGTAAACTGCCAATGACCGGCCTCGGCTTGGAGAGGGGTTCTGAGGAAGGGGTGTTTGGGAGGAATGAAACAAATGACTGGAAGACAAATCATGGGTCCAAGCCTGTGCTCTGCTGGAGACAGCTTTCCAGCCCACTTCCTCTCTGTCTGATCTGCTTTCTCTGGAGATCCTCAGACAGCTCTCTCTATGTTCTGCTTGAGACAGTTCTTTAAGCAATTCTCTCTTGAGTTCTCTGGATAGCTCATCTCCTGCAGATCCTAAGCCCAGTCTCTTATTTTATACATCCATCCAGGCATTTACTCCAGGTTCCCTTTTGATTATCCTAAGAACCAGCATTCCTTGACCCCAGCCCCTCAAGTCTTAGGAGACAGCAAGCACACATTTTCTTTTAACATTGTAAAAGAATTCAGAGATCTGTCTGCTTAACACAGGCACTAAGCCGGCCGGGTGGGACTCTGCCCTGAAGTTACCATTTCTACCACACCTAGGCCTAACCTTGCTCTGTTCCAGGCTGACCCTGAATGCAGGAATCTGTCTGCCTTTGTAAGCATAAACAAAACACTTAGCAGGGTGGGATCCCGTGATCACCACTCCCTAAAGCTCTTCATCTCCTTCCTCAGTGTCTTCCTGACAAGTTGTCTCACAGCATGGCTGCTTCTGTTTAGATTCATGAAGTTTCTCATATAATTCATACTACATTCTTGTTTTTTGAAAAATTATGTATTTTGAACCTGTGTTTTTAGAGTTCTTTTCTACAGCCCTAAGGGCTGTTCTGAAGGTCCCAGCAGTTACCGTTTTGCTGAGACATTAGCCATTCCTTTGCCTCCCTGACTCGTATTGTGTCTGATCATCATGGAGTCATTAATGTTAACAGGGAGGATGTTCCTTGAAGGAGGAATGTGAAAATATGTGCATCATTACACAAACAAGCCTGATGCCCACAGCAGCCACAGACATTCATGGAGGCCCATGCCTGCTGGCCCTGTCCCAGGGGCAGAAACTGTGTCATTTTGTCCCTACCAAGGCCATACCAGACCTGATGATAAAGCATCTCTTGCTCCTTTTGAGATGACAGTTGAAGTTTTCATTAACAATACTGATATTTGACTCTTGAAAAATAAGATACTAAAAGAAAAGGAAAGAGCATAGTGCATGCCTGCCTGCCATTCCGACATTTAGGAGGTGAAGGCAGGGAGCTCAGTGACAGCCTGAGCTACAAGGAGTTTTCAAATGCATTTAATGCTTGCGGGCTCTCAGTATCGATATGCTTACTTCCAGAGAAAAGACTGTTTTCCAATTTGGGTAAGTGTCTATTTTCTTCTCTGAATTAGTAATACCAGATTCTTTCTCAACTTCCAACTTGAAATAGGGTTTTGGCAACTGAAGGTTACCGAGCACAGATTAAAATTTCATGCACAAACACACTCCCCAAACCCAGCCACAGCGCCGCCGTCACTTTAATAAGGCCCTAAACTCTCCACGACCCAGCTTTTTATACTTGTAAACCATTCGTGAGGAGGACTTTCCTCCTACTTATCAGGTCTGCAAAGATAACAAGAAACATACATTTTCCAACTCATCCCAGTCATTAAAACTAAACATAGTACTTAGTACTTGCAGGCTAAGTCTTACTTTCTCAACTTCTCACCATTTATCTGAAATTATGTAGCTTAAGCGGACTTTTCTCTAAATCATGGTGGCACCAGATACACTTGAAGAGGAAGAAAGTCAGCCCCCATCGTATCTTGGCTATGTAAGGTGAGGCAGTCAATGCAAAGATAAATTCGTGCCTCTTTGCTCACAGCAGGAGTACTGGAACAAGTTACAGACCACCATTCAAAAAGCAAATTAACCCAGTGGGAATAGGGAAGGTGGAATAAGGGTTTCTAAACAGAACTGAAGCCCCCCTCCCCTTGCCCTCAAGCTCTTTCTTTGTGACAGGGTCTTGCTACATAGCACAGGCAAGCCTTGAACTCACAGCAGTTCTCCTGACTCAGCCTTCGGAGTGCTAGAGTACAGGCATACCCAGTTCACATTCCGTGATTGTGCCCCAGCTCTCCATCACCCCAACCCTTCTCTGACTAATGTGTGGAGGGATTCTGAAAGGAGGAAGGAACCTACCCACTAAATTGTTCTTCTCCAGTTTCTCGGGTGAATCCATCTCATTCTTGAGACAATTTCAAATCTTGCAGATGGTCAAGCCTGACAGCAGGCATCAGCTCAGGGGTGTGTGGAGAGGAAGATAGAGCAAGAGAAGCGCCCTCTCCTTGGCATATACCCTAAGGAGTAGTAACCCTGGTGCAAGAAGCCTAGAAACATAAACAAAGCACCTTCCACCTTCCCTGACATCACACTGTCTTTGTTCAAAGAGAAAAGGCAAAAGAAGAGAGACTTCTGCCAGAGGCTGCTTCCTATAAAATATGCTTTATTATTACTGAATCATTTACTTACTATAAAACATTGCTAGACCACTGTGTAACTCATTATTTGATAATATATATTATCAGATAATATATATCAGAATATATATATATATATATCCATCCTCAGGCATTATAATACAATAATGCAACCTAATTCATCCAACACACTGTAGTAAGAAAACTTTCAAATGCAATTCTAATCATCTCATGATAACCCAACTACTAATTAACAAACAGTTGAGACTAATGTCATAGGTGTCACAAAGTTTGAAAGTACGGGATCAATCCTTCCCTTATCTGACACTCCCCTCCCACCAAGTATAAATCCTTCTAAAGCTTTAAGTTGCTTATCTTCAGGTAGCATCTTATCCTAACCCAGGCTGGCTTTAGACTCCCAAGAATTCTCCTGCCTCCGTACCTCCCCCACATCCCTCCTCAGTGCTAAGATTTCAGGCATGAGGCACTGTCATCTCCCTTTAAAGCTTTATGCAACCTCTTGCCTCAGGACCTTTGCACTTAATAAATGTAAACACATTGCCCGACTCTTGCCTGCATTTTCTTCTAGACCAGCCAAGTTTAGCCTTCCACCTGTTTGCTTTAAGTAAACTACTGCTGTGCACAGCCATGTCCATTCCTTCCTGTATCATCTCTAGAAGCTTCTGTACCATCCCAGTACTGTGGCTGTGAGAAGCTGTGATGGAGCCCACGTGAACTGGAGAACTTTCAATATCATATGCTCCTTCAAAGAAATGGCATTGCTGGCCCCTGCCTGACACTAAGTTTCCATGTGGAGAGTAAATAGACCATTCCCTACCAACCAGGAGGTCTGGAGCACCACAGGCCAGAGTTGATGTCCACCAGGTGTCTGTCCAGTGACTGAGTAAGTAATGGGATGATGACAGGCAAGCTCTTTGTGAGACACAGAGCTTCAACTTCCTGTCTGTGCTGGTCAGTGATTAGTCATTATTTATTTATCTATTTATTCGTTTATTTAGTTTTGTCTACCAGACACAGCTAGGGTCATCTGGGAACAGGGAACATCAGAAAGAGAAAAATGTCTGTCAAATTGTCCTGTAGGTGAGTTTGTGGGGGCATTTTCTTGATTGATGAATGATTGCTCTGGTAGGGGGTGGAGGGAGTCCACCCCACCATGGTGGGTGCTACTCTAGGGCAGGCGGTTCTGGTTGTATCAGAGAGAAGGCTGAGCAAGTCACAGAGAGCAAGCCAGTAAGTAGTGTTCCTCTATGCTCCTTACCTCAGTCCCTGCTCTGACGCAGTGTGGTCTGTGGACTGTAGGCTGAAATGAACCCTTTCCTCCCGAGTTACTTACAGTCATGGTGTTTATCAAAGTAATAGAAAGCTAACTAAGGACATGGCCTAGGATTCCCCTTTGTCCCCCACTCCCAGAACCAAGTGCCATAGCAAATCTATCCTGACACTGGCAACCCCTCTCCTGCATCAATAGTCTTTAAGCGTTTGCTTCCGACTGTGTAGAAATACAGAACAGGACAAACCAACAGCTCTTTGTGCATTTTCACTGTCTGCATTCCCCTCCCCCACCTGTCCAGTTGTTTTCATTCTAGTAGAAACATCTTTCAACGTTTCCCACACCTTGGTTAGTTTTACCAAGTACTTGTCTCCTCTGCAAACTCAGCCATGGCTCTTATATGAATAAATGTGGAATTTTAGAATTTCAGGGAAGGCAGCTGGGTCCAGAAAACCAGATTCCAGCAGAAACATGTAGATTGCCACAATTCTGGGGTCAGCTTGCTCTACCACAAAAGTTCTAGATCTGCTTTGGATACATATTGAAAATCCCGTGAAAAACAAAACAAACAAACAAACAAACAAACAAAACAGGAAAGAAAGAAAAACTATAAGGTCCAGGCCACGTGTTCGCTAGCTCTGTGCTGCTGGTGCGTAGACTCTCCTTACTCTTTGCTCTATCATCTGGCTATCATCTTCGTGACAAACATAATACAAATAGCAGTAGGAAAGCTTCCTGGTTGCATCATTTCTCATGCCCAAACCGTATTTCGTTTGTACCCAGAATGGGACCAGCCCTTCTCTTTGCCCCTGGGTGGTCATGCAGCAGAGACTCTAACTTAGTTTACTTCCTAATATATTTTCCCCATAAATGCCATTGATGTTATAGCTGCCACTCAAGGAAGTGCAAGATTCAAAACAAAAACAGTAATTGTTCCCAGGGGCTGCTAGAAAGAGCCTCAGGGGAGCTTGCTGCGTGTCCCCTTGGAAGATGACTAAACAGCTGTTTGTCTTCTTCCTGCAAAATGTTCCAAATATCTCCACCTAGAAAGCAATGGTGGCTGCGAGTCATGAACACCGAGTCCCTATAGAGAGGTCTGGGGAACAGGACGGGAGCTCATTTTTCTGTGTATAGGGGAACCCCAGATAGGCCTGGAGCAATGAACTACCGATAGCATTTTCTCTCTTCATCATGGAAGAGCCTGGGGGATGATGGGAGATTTCGATGTTTGGATGTTTTTACTCTATCCTTGCACTCGCTGAGGTTTTACCCTGCTGCTTTTAACCGCTTGGGCTCGGTTTCAGCCTGGAGGTTTATAGCAAGCACATCCAACTTTTATGTTTTCTTTTTTTCCCACATGACCACCTTTGGAAGAAATAAGCCTCTGAGACTGTCCCTTCCAGCTGCAAGTCCTTCAGCCTCCTGATTCAGGGACATTCTTTGTCATTTCCTGCTCAGAGGTACAGTGTGTTTCGCACGTGCCTTGGGGATTGTTCTCTATTCTTGGAGGATCGATGACTGTTTTTCACTGTACACATTATTTATATTTAGGTACACACACATCTTTAAGTAAATTTGGTCCCTAGTTGTATGAAGATACTTATAGAGAGAACTTTCTACACTAAATGCAAGACTAGATCTCTCCCCCAAGTGATACTTACAACTTACAACTCTCAGCTAATTAAACATCTCAACCTGGACACACCTGATTCAATATCCTGTAGCTGCTAAATGGGGATCTTTTGTGATGCAAATTGTGTTGATACACATGAAATAGCATATGTAACATGTGCATAGGTTCTGTAGGTATATATTAGTGAGATAAGCGTGTACACGCCACAACTGGAGTGTCACCCATAGCCCTGGAGCCTCATGAGTATGCCTCCCCGTCACAGCCCTGCCTCCCCATAACCAGAAGCAGGAATTTTACTTTCTTGCTTTTCAAGTACCTTTTTCTTTTATACGTAATTTAGTTTTAGTTGATGTTGATTTAGTTTTAGTTGATGTTGACCTATGTAAAAATCCCCTGGGCAGTCTTTGATTACTTGTACCATGTTTCAAGGTTAATTCACATTTTGATATGAAAACAATGTCTTTGAGGGCTAGAGAGAAGGCTCTGCAGTTAAGAGCACTTGGCCAGTCTTGCAGAGGATCTAGGTTCAGTCCCCAGCACCAACACAGCAGCTCACAACTGTCTGTAACTTGTCCCAGGAGATGTGACTCCCTCTTCTAGCCTCTCAGGACACGACATGTAAGTGGTACACAGAAAACACACATTCAGGCAGGCAAACACTCATGTACATATAACAAAGGGAATTTTGCTTTTCAAAAAAACAATACTTGTTAATATCCAGCACTCTTTCACAGATAGTGTACAGTCCACAGTTCATTTACTTAAAGTAAGTTTAAGTTTTTGTTATTACATAATGCCACCACGGATGTTTTGTGTGGGTGTCATTTTGCTGTAAAACCAAGATATAAACATCCAGAAATAGAACTGATAGATTTTATGTTCTACTTCACAAATCTGTCATCATAAGCTTTGCAAAATTCCAAACTGGTGTGTGTGAGACAGAGAGAGAGAGAGAGAGAGAGAGAGAGAGAGAGAGAGAGAGAGAGAGGAGAGAGAGAGAGAGAGAGAGAGAGAGATGCATAGATGCCAGAAGAGGGCTGTGGGCCACCTAAAATGGAATTGTGAAAGACTGTGAGCCATCCTCTTGGTGTTAGGAATTGAACCCATATCATCTGCAGAACCAGGAAGTGCTCATCTGGTGAGCCAAACTTCTAGCTCAACATCCTTTCTTAAAACAATTATTAGTTATAAACACCAAGGACTTTCAACTTCATGTAGAAAGAATCTCTTGTGCACCCTATGGAAATACTACCTGTCAATAAAAATGCTGTTGGCCTATTAGCTTAGGCAAGAAATAGGAAGTGGGAGTTCTGGTAGGGAGAGAGGATTCTGGGATAAACTCAGGTGTGGGAAGAGATTCAGCCCAAATGCTGATGGAGCTGGTTGCATGAACCTGAGAAGAGGTAAGTAGCCATGAGTCAAGACTTAGAATAAACGGTTGAGTTAAGTTACAAGCTAGTCAGGGAATGAGTCAGGAACTGGGGCATGGGTGGAAAAAGCCTGAAGTTATAGCTTTAACCTTAATTGTTAAAAGCATCTCTAGAAGAAGTACTTCAATTTTAAAAATCTGAGTATCACAATGTCCTATCTGAAGACAAGGGTCTGGGACACACATTACTCTTTCGAATTTACTTGCTAAGGTTGAAGGTTTAATTTGTTGACTGACCAGTGATATACCCTGTCACCATTACAAACAAGACTCCTTCAATGAGTTAGAGTAAAACCTTCACTGAAATCCTGGCACCAACTGTATTTTATAGGAACACAAGATTGAGGATTAAGACTAAGTTCAGCTATCTGAGCATGTCTCTCTTGTTTCTGAGCTTTGTTCAAACTACTCCCTATATTCCACTAACTATTATTCACACTATTATTGGGCAGCATCCTCAAGCTTTTGGCCTTTTCTAGAATGTTGTCTTAGGTTTTACTGCTGTGAAGAGACACCATGACCAAGGAAACTTTTAATTAGGGCTGCCTTACAGGTTCAGAGGTTCAGTCCATTATCATCAAGGTGAGAACATGGCAATGTACAGACAGGCAGGGTGCAGGAGGAGCTGAGAGTTCTACATCTTGTTCTGAAGGCAAACAGAAGGCTGGCTCCAGGGAGCTAGGGAGAGGGTCTTAAAGCCACATTGACATGCCTCCTAATTGTCCAGGCCAACTGGACAATCAAGTGGGACCCCTAGACCCTGTGGAGAGGACTGAGATGTGCGAGAAAATAAAAAGGCACAGCAAGTCAAGAAGTCTGATCAAGCTGGCAAAGATTTTATTGTCCACACAGATTATATACTCTGAAAACAGGATATGGGGAGGGGCAGGAAGGGAAAGAGGACTTTGCAGGTAGAGGAAGCTAGCTGCAGCTGTGGGGTCTAACTAAATTACACCTGTTGTTCTCACAAAGCCTTGCCGTTACCAGGGGTTCTAAAAACATCTATCTAGCAGGATGTTGGCTAAATCTAAAGATCAGGAGGAAGGGTTACTAAGATGGGTTGCTATGAGGCCTTGTTTGAAGTTCTGAGAACTGACAAGTGAATCATGGAAGGTAAGCAGAAAGAAGTGTAGTAGATAGGAGAGCCAAGGGTGAGTGTTTGCCAAGAGTAAGAACTTGCCATGGCTTCCCACACTAATAGTGCCACTCCCTGGCCAAGTATATTCAATCTATCACAAATGCTATTAGTCATATTTTAAGACTTTAACAACTTTTAGCCGGGCGGTGGTGGCGCATGCCTTTAATCCCAGCACTTGGGAGGCAGAGACAGGCAGATTTCTGAGTTCGAGGCCAGCCTGGTCTACAGAGTGAGTTCCAGGACAGCCAGGGCTACAGAGAAGCCATGTCTCGAAAAACCAAAAACCAACAAACAAAAAAAGACTTTAACAACTTTTAATAGTCTTCCTGGACCGTCAAAGCAAGGGTAGTAAGAGTCATCTCCCTGCAACCTGCTCCAAGGATTCCCTCAGTGGGTAAGTGAACATCAGATTTCTCCCACCTGTTCTTTGCCTCAGCTTGGCTTCTCCACCAGCTGAAAAGATTAACTCTTACTTCAGAGTAGGGCCCCCCCACCCACCCCACCCAATGATTATTCCAAAATATGTTATCTAAACCTTTATGTAAACCTTTGCCTACTCAAATACACAAAGCATCTCAGGGACATACTGAAAAGATCACCTGGACACACACTTTCTGCTTAGGGTCCCCAGAGGATAGAAGTATTAAGTCACAGTAGAATCATACTATATGGAAGTCACTCAGTCAGTAACCATTTTCTGAATGGCCAGCACATGTAAGACTGATTTAAATGTGGCCTTAAAAGGAGCAAACAGGGCAACTTCCAGCAATTGGTGTCAGTCTGTGCTTGAAGAGGTATCTGTCTGTCCCGAGTGTTGCTCATCGTCTGTCTTTTTCCTAAGATTTCACTTAAAGGACTGGGCAATCAGTATTCTAAATGGAGTTTCAACTAAATTCAGACGAAAATATTCAATATATTAGCCCTAGAAATTACAAGAACTAAACAGTTATCTACCTAGCATTTAATAAAACACTTCTATAGTTTGTGATATCCATAAAGTTTATTTTTTAAAAAATGTTAAAAACTAACCATACAGGATTATTAGATATTCTTAAAAAGCTTGTTCCCCACGGTGAAGGAAAGTACATTTGCAACATCTTCCAGACACCATCAGTATAAAAGTAGAATTTCTAGGTGTTGAGATGTACTACAGTAGATCCTATGGTTTACATTCTCCCCACCTCCCCTACCCCAGGGTGGCAGCTATGTCCAGGATGATGGTGGGTCATGGTTCACTAGCACAGGTCCTTAGCGCACACTGCACGCACAGACAGAGCAAGTATTCTCTCTCGCTGTCCCACATTCATTTCAGATGAGTGTGTGAGTAGAAATACATCCCACATTGTAAACATTCGCCAAGAGCTTCCAGGGCACAATGAGCAGTAGAGGCGGTCCGGGACTCACCTGTCGGCATACTGCCGAGATTATGAAAGATGTTTGGCCATTATCCTAAGCCTCCCTTACTTATAGATCTATAAGAAAGTCGTTCTGGGTATACATTTTTTAGTTGAAAACACCTGAAAGTCATTCTAAAGACTATAGTAAGCACCATTTTTACTTTCCTGAAATATAGTCAGTTAAATCCAGCAGTACGTATGACTATTGGTAATAAATTAAGAGTGATAGTCGTCTCAAGTCCCCTTTGTGGATACATATGGACTACTGTATTCCAGTTGATGCTAACATGTGTCTGAAGAATAGAACTCTTCCCTCCACACAGCCAGCCACATGCAGCCAGAGGCACAACTATCACTTCTGTCCATGGAGGCAACACAAGCAGACTTAAGGCTGTATTTGGCTATAAAGACTTCAGTCTCCTCTTCAGTAGTCTATGTGGCTCACATAATTCAAAGCTTATAGGGAGGTAATAAGTCCCCAAGTACTCTTAAAATACTAGTCTCAATACAATTTATTGTCATCTTATTTACATAGGTCAGATTAAGGGTTCTGATACAACCATTTTAAAAAGACAACCCGAACAAGCTTTGTCCCTATGTCCCTAAGGAACTTTTTAAAAAATTATTAAAATGATTGGCCAATTTCATTTGTCAGATTGTTCTCTGCAGTTCTTGGGTAAATCTCGTGTTGTTCCCAAGAAGAATAAAATTCATTGCCATCCACTTTGGGATAGGCCTGTTTGCAGAGAAAATGGTGTTCCTGGTGTGGAGGGATAGCTAGGAAACCCGTCTGTCTGGGCCGGGTAGCTCTCCAGAGCTGATGCCGAATGGACCTGCAGGAAAAAGGCACAAGCAGTTAGCAGAGTTCCAGTTCACTGGGCGTGGGCTGGCTCCCACCCACATACAACCAGACAGAACAGGGACTAGAGGGCAAAAATACGATTTTAAAAAATAAGTCAGGAGGTGAATTTTTGTTGTTTGGTAGAGGTAACTTATTGTGTTCATTATAGTTTAAGTATAAGACAAATTAAATTGTAATCATCTCGACTAGTTTCCATTTTATTAAAAGCCAAATTGAGTGTTTGTTTTGTTCTGTTTTCGGAGACAGGGTGTGTGTGTGTGTGTGTGTGTGTGTGTAGCCTTGGCTGTCCTGTAACTCACTCTATAGAGCTGGCTGTCCTGTAACTCACTCTATAGAGCTGGCTGTCCTGTAACTCACTCTATAGAGCTGGCTGTCCTGGAACCCTGAGATCCTCCTGCTTTGACTCCTGAGTGCTGGGATTAAAGGCATGTGCTACTCACCTGGCTCAAATTATTGAAAAAAAAATCTAGAAATGGGAAAGACAATTCATACATTTGCTTCCCACTCTTTGTTACTCTTCTGAAAGGAAATAGTCTGCGAGTTTGGGGAGAGCTAATGAAATCAATCTTCTAATTCTGTTAAGCCTCATTCTTGCTGGCGTTGGACCGTCAAGATGGTGGCTCAGGGCTTTACTTACTCCAGGCTGCATACCTGCTGTAACAAAGCCGACTGCGCAGCTGCGCTGTGCTGTAACTCTTGCAGGGACGACTGCGAGGGAGCCTGGGAAAACCCAGGGATCCCTGGGAGGGACAGAAGGCCTGGAAAAACAGAGCTACCGGCAGCT
Source organism: Rhabdomys pumilio (assembly GCA_030674055.1). NCBI lineage: Eukaryota > Metazoa > Chordata > Mammalia > Rodentia > Muridae > Rhabdomys > Rhabdomys pumilio. The sequence goes on from JANHMN010000001.1 coordinate 93,916,242, forward strand.
TGGAGTCCAGAAGACAAACTGAAAATAATCGGTAGAAAAACAGGTCAAACTGCGGACACGTGGAGGCGGGCGGCTGCTGCTTCCGTATTTGGCAAGAGTCAACTTAAAAATGGGAAAGCGAACAAATCAGAGCTCCTCTGTAGGACGGAACGGCAGAAATGAGTCACTTGCTGTGGTAAAACTTACTCAGAGAGCAGTAACTCTGAAAGCAACATCTCACACATAACACTTCTGGCCACCTTAGAAGCAAACTCTTACATGTAGTAAGGAGTGACGAAACATTTTGGGTATTGGGCTTCTATTCCTCCACCCCTCGTAGCCCAATATCTCAATATAAATCAAGACTGAGCTACATAAGCTTAGTGAGAAGTGACTTGAATCTGTCTGCAGCCCAGTCACATACCCGGCTTGTGCCACCAGGGCGGAGTTGAAGTTGGAACTGAAGGCTGATGCAAACCCCGGCAGAACAGGTGCAGGTGATGGAGCCGAGGCAGCCACTGGCAATGGGGTAACTGCCACCGTGGAGGGCGCCTGCAGCCCTGGGAACGAGGGCAATGTGGGGGTACCGCTTGGGGCACTAGAGACAGGGAAGCCGGGGTAGGATGGATTAGAGGTGGGCAGCGGGCCCTGGGTGACCGCGAAGAGCGAGGGCACAGCGGTAGACAAGTTGAGTGGGAAGGCCGCAGGAGAGGCATTGGAGGTGGGCAGCACTGAGCGCACCGTTGCAGAGCTAGGGTGTACGGGTGCAGATGTGGTGGTTGACGGCCCCGCGAGAGATACAGCAGGATTGAGGGAGGGACTGCCTGGTAGAGGGAAACTATTGGTCAATGAAGTGAAAGGGGGAAGGGCAGTGAAGACAGGCGCGATGGGAGTGGAGGATGCGTGAGGTGGAAGGGACATAGAACCAGCTAAGGGGGTGCTCAAGCTGGACAGCCCAGACAGGGCAGGGTTAAGGCATGTGGACACACTAATGGGCACTGAGGTCGTGGGGTACCCACGGCCCAGGGCACCCGATAGACCCAAGGTACCACGAGCAGGAGTCCCGGGGTGAGCTGGGCCTTTGAAGGCCGAAGGTGGGGGGCTTGTGGGCTCACTTTTTATCATAACAGGCATAGTTGGTGCAGCAGGGGTAGATGAAATGCCACCTGCATGGGGTCCATGCAAAAGCGAACCTGAGGAGCCGCAGCTGACTGCGACTGCTGTGGAGGTGGGGGTAGCTAACGGGGACTGTGCAGGCAGTGTTGGGGCTGCAGAGGTGGCACTAATCACAGGAGACTGCAGGCCTGGGAACATGGCCAACCCTGGGGTGGAAGACCTCTGTGCAACAGGAACAGCCGCAGGGGGATAGCACTTGTTAGTGGCTGAGGCAGGAGAATCCGAGTTTCGATTGGGAAGAGAGGATAAAGAAGCCAGTCCACTTGTGACTGCAGATGGCAAGGCGGAGGAATTGATTAAGTGTGTGTCATTTGATGTAAGAAAGCCTTTTAAGGCAGACAGAAGGGGGCTATTTACACCGTGTGGACCCGCAGCACTGGCGATTACAGAAGGAGTCGGGGTGGCTATGCTGTGGGATGCTGGTGGGAAGGGCAAAGGCAGACCCGCGAAGACCGACGAGAGGGGAGCTGGGATTGGGTTACTGGCTGACCCAGCAGCAGAGCTGGCCGAGGAGTGGCTGGTGAATGGGGCACAAGTGGAAGCAAATGTCTCACTGGAAGCCAGAGTGACCCTTGGTGTTGAGCCGGCCTGAGTGGATGGGTTAGGGGTGGCAGATAAACCTGGCAGTGGCACTAGGCCAGAAAAAATGGAAGGGACCGGGGCGGGTGTGGTGCTATGGGTGGAAGTAACAGGTGTGACAGGCACGGTGGGAGTCCGGATCACAGTCGGGTTCGGGGTGGATGGCTGAGGCGTTGGGAACACCGCCAGGGCAGTGTTGGGCGCACTCATTCCGGCCCCAGGGGCAGCGGCTGACACGGATGGATGGTTTACTGCCTTGGCTGGGGACACAGCAGGTACTGGAGTTGCAGCGGGAGTCGAAGGATTAGAACCATGAGGAGAAAAGAGTTGACTCGATGGGGTGGAAAATGCTGGGGGAGAAAAGAGACAGGTGTTTAATAGTGTTGGAATGTCCAATTTAAACAAAAAGTAGCACAGCTACTGTTTTGGAGGGGAGAAGTCATATTTCACAAATACCAAAGAAAAACAAGGGCAAGCATCAAATTGCTCTTGTCACTACTGAGCTGCTGGGAGCTTGAAGAACCCTTTCTCTAGGGTGAACACAGACACAACCTCAGGACCATCTCACTGACCTGGGCAGCCCACAGCCTGCCTTGGGACTACTGGAAAGCCTTACATAGCCCGTCCTGGCCACACTCTGTTTTAGTAAGTTTGTGTCAGGGATCCATACAGGTTCACCTTAGAGGGCAGATCCCAAACCACCCAAGAACTTGTTCTCAATATTTCCTTGTATTTGCTACACCATCTAATTCTGCTGAACTCTATGGATAATTAAAAGGAGGATATGGGGTGATCTGGGTTCTTCCTCCTGGGATGAGTTCAATGGCTGTGTCCAGCTGCTCTGTGGCAGCTGATGGGAACCCGGACTTCTACAGGCAATGCCACTGTCAGCACTGTGTGAGACTGTATTTAGACCAATTCTGTTTCAGAGGTAACACAGACAGCTCCTCCCTCTGTAGTGATAACCACTGAACAGCATTGTTCAGGGAGTTGAAACAGATATTTAAAGATGTGTGTGGAAACCAGACTCTTGGCAAGAGGACACTCATATGATCTCCATCTGCCTCACACTAATCCAGAGACCTACATTCCCACTTTATATATGGATAAGTTGAGGGTTATCCAGTGGATTAATAAAGATCATACAGTTATGCAGCTTAATTATAGAAAGCTTGTATAAGCCCTTGGCCTCAACACTCCAGCACAGCAAAAACCAAACCAAAACAAAACAAAACAAAAAAAACCAACCAATCAAAAAAAAAAAAAAAAAAAAAAAAAAAAACCCTAAAAACCTACAACAAATAATACCACACTGCTATGACATGATAGGGCCCATGGTCTTACCATCACAGAGGGAGTCTTTATTACTGTTCTGTAATTTTTAAAAAGGAAATTTTAAAAACTCTGTGTGTGTGTGTGTGTGTATGTTTGTATAATGTAAAGGCTTTAAAATTGTCTCCATAAAGTCGAATGACTTGTTTCCAGAGCTAGGTAAAGCCACGGAAAGAAATCCTGACACCTACCACCCTGCCCTCCCTCCTCTACACCTTTGCTGGCCACACCTCTGGGCACCTTCACAGAGAGGGGAGATTTCCCACCAACACCCCCAACCTCGGCACACTAATCAGATGTAAGTGTTGCCTTTTCTCTCTGAGCAAATTCCTTTCCTTCCGCACCAGAGAGCATCCCTTTCGACCGTTCATTTCTGACTGGGCAGTACAGTCCCGTGCTGCCATCTGGAGGCGCCACCCAGGCCACCTTGTGTTCAGTGCCTTTGCTGCTCCTGTGTCCTTATCCCTTTCCATGTAAGGTTATGTCTAATGGGCTCACTAGACTTATTAACTGTCAAAAAGGGTTATCTTTGTGTGCATATGAAAATCTCCTCTCCCGTATCACAATGCTAAGTGAATATGGATGTACATGTTATGTGACTCTTAGATTTCACGGAGTTTTGCAAATAGAATACAAAGCTATAAAATGAATTTAAATCCAGACAATATGTGCATTTCTTGAACATAAACTCTATCACTATCAAGTCATTGTTAGTGAATTACCCTACATCTAGAAGCCCTTCCCAAGCTTGTCCCCTGTGAGCAACAGCCAGCAGTCATGACGGACAGCAGTTGTTTCTGGATCTACTTGGTACTTACTTTGACTCTGGGTAGGTTTTGTCTGACTGGAGAGGTCTTCATTGTCTATGTAAAAACAAACAATTTCAAACTTTAATCAGATTATTCCCCCATCATAATCACAGATAAATGTCAAAAAAAAGTTAAGCTAAAGTAAATAGACATCATTGAAAACACTGAAGGAAAAATAAGGTACACAGGAAGGAATCATATCCACATGACTAGAACAGGTCGTCACTGTATGGGCCACATCTACAGACACACATACAAACACTCTGTGACTCATTTAAACAGCCTACAGCCGTAGGTCTTTACCTGTTCCTGCTGGATTTGGAGTGTATTGGGGCGGAGGCGGGACGCCTGGAGCTATCACATTGGCTAATGGTACCAGACCCGCATTGTTGTAAGCACCTGAAGTGAGCACATGATAGAAAAAGAAAGAACTTAGTATCACTGGCTAGGAGTTAAAATCTGCGCAATTGCAGGAAATGTGGTTTATTTTAAACTGTCATGTAATAGAGAGGCATCTCACAAGGAGACAGCGTACGTGAGAACTGAGGGGGAAGACAGTCCTGGCTGTATGCCCGTCCCAGACACCTTCTGACAGGTGAGGCAGGTTCACCCTTAAGCCCAGTACACACACTTGACCATTTCCATACATACTGATGATACCTCTGGACATCAGCTACCTAAAAAAGGGCACTTAAGGTCATTTACCAAAGTGAAAAGCCCTAATAATAAGACTAAAACAATCTGTAATTCAGGTAAACATGGAAAACACACTAAAACTAAACTATACCTGCAGCAGCGTGTTAGACCAAGATATAGCAGCTGGCCATCAGCAAAATTAAGCTCTCAGAACTGAAGTGCTGTATATTCCCCAAGCACATACAGCAGCCTGTCCTCTCAATGTAATGAACAGCAGAAAAGAAAAAGTGCAGACAAGGAAGTGCTTACTTGGTGCGATAGTGGCATGCGGCCGGCATGGAGGTATTGGGTAGGGGACAGGTTTGTGTGGATTGTATGTTGAAGGAGGCTGGACAAGGAAAGCACAGTAGTTAGACATCACTGAGAGCACATCTCCTGATAAAATAACACAATCCAAAGAGACTGAAGATGCCCCAGTTGTCACAGCTCAGACTACGCAGTCTTTGCTTTCATAAGGGTAGTTCTTCTCAGTTCCAAAGGTACAGCTTGCCAGACATGCTGTGTTTTTATTTAAGCATCCATTCATCCTCCCAATAAAGGTCAGACCTGAATGAACAGCAGGTGCCTTTCTGACCCAGCCTAGGCCAAACCCAGGAATTCCCATTTCCAGTACGAAAGCCAGACAAGAGACCTTTAGGTCTCTCCAACACATAATGACCTCAAGGACAATGTCATCCTATGATCACTAGGATCTTCAGGGTCTGGTCTCTCCAATACATAGAGACCTCAAGGGCAATGCTCTCCTGCGATCACTAGGATCGCAGCACTGGGAGGTTCATTAGCACCTGGCAATCTGACAATCGTTACACTATGGATTAGGAGCTGAATGTTTTTGTTCTTTTGAAACCTTTAGATTTACAAGCACCTTATTTTACATTTGATGACATTTACAGAATCTGAAGTATCCAAAGCTCCACCAAACACTGTATATTACCCAGAGTGGAAGAGGGAGCAGGAGTCATAGGGCAGAGGACTCCACTGCAGGGAAGGAACTGTTTCCTCCAGGCCTCATAAACCGCCGCCCGAGTCTCCTGTCTTGTGAATGGGCAGAGAGTGCAAAGGCCTGTGTGGAGCCACCAGTCCTTACGAACTCTCCACTCAGGAGATCCCATCACCAGTCCTTACGAACTCTCCACTCAGGAGGTCCCATTCTCCAGTTCAATTCACATTTCCAGTCATTACAATCATTCCCTTTGAAGGACAAGCCCCTGGCTCCATGCCTGCTTCACTAACATTAAGACTAATTAGCTAGCAGGTAAACATCACTTTCTAATCCTTATCTAAACAGATGACTGTGGCTAGGTTAGCTTTCAAATCAAATGCTTACTCTCCAAAGAGCCTTGAGCTCCTGAACTAAGTCCGTAGACTCAAGCCCTAGGCCATTCTCTCTGACCTGGAATTTCTACAATATTTGAACCGTAACACAAACCCTTACTTCACACAGACAGAAGCTACACATAGAGAACCTAACACCTGCTTCCTATTTCTATTTCAGCACATACTGGTTTGGACGGCCCAAGAATCCGAGCTGCTATTCCTTTGCCTTCATTGGTAATTTCTTCACCATCCTTCTTCAGAGGAGTTCCCTATTTAAAAAAGAGAAAGAAAGAAAGAAAGAGTGTGTGTGTGTGTGGGGGGGGTGAGATTTAAGACACAACAGACAACTGCACTGAAGTATTCTGAAGGGACTTGCTAAGAATAAGTCTTGGAAGTCTTGGATTCCAGGTCCAATCTTGCTCCAGTTTGCTACCTCATCTTCCTCTTAATCATCATACCATGGTAGCAGAGGGGATGACAGGGAAGGATGATATATAGACTAATACTTTCTACACACACACACACACACACACACACACACACACACACACACACACGCCAACTTTGATGCCAGTGTATATAAGTCAGAGACTGAAAAACAAAACTGGTGACTAAGGCCTCATTAGAGACTGCTCTATAGAGCAGGTAAAAGTAAAACCTGAGCCAGAACTACAGGGCTAAGAATGCCACTCCCACTTCCCCCAGTCAGGAAAACTACAGAAGCTTAGTGTGGTGGCCCAGGCCTTAAATCCTAGCAATTGGAGGTAGGTGTGGGTAGATCTCTGAATTCCAGGCCAGCCTGCTCTACACTGTGAGTTCCAGGCCAGCCAAAGTTGTGGAGACCATGCTCGAAATAAAAAACAAATCCAACAAACCAAGGAACTAACCAAACACACCAAAAACTATTGGAAATAATAGATGTCTACTATTTAATGCATGCAGCTCTGGGGTTTTAACATAGTAATAGAAATGTAATGGCTTTTGAATGTAACTTTTGAAAAGATTATTTTCCAAGGGCTTTGAGCACCACCCACTGGTGTCCAAACAAGATTCTTATAGGACTCCATCTGGCAGTTTCCCAAGTGGGTTCTCGGCTATGCAACTGTTGAAAATTGCTGAGAATACTTGGCAAATAAAACAGCAAAATCGACCTTTATGTGGCACGTTCTGAGGGTAATGTAGTCAGTTAATGGTTGCACATGAACTTCCAACTGTCTCTCAGTTAAGTGGAAGACAGGAGACTCCTTCCCTTTGGAGAAGCATCATAAGCTGGCATGTTCTCACACGCAGCACATCCATGCACAGATCTGTGCTACTGTGACACTTGGTCATAGGAAATTTCATTATGTAGAAGCATGCTTACAGGGAAAATTCCATTTATGCGGCTGGGTTTTCCTTTGGGATAGGGGTTTCCTGGGAAGGTTCCGCACGAAGAAATCATGGCATGAGGGGCTTTGCAGCCTGCCTTGGAAGCCTGTAACATGAAAAAGAAAGTGGTTAACAAAAATCAGACTCATTCGGTCAGGCATTCAGGGTGACAGGAAGTCCAGCCGAGGCCATGAACTAAGGAGCAGCACAGCATTGCCACACTCACCCACCAATCAATCACCAGGAACCTCTGGGAACCCAAAGGAGTGTCCAAAGAAGTAAGGGCTCCTTCTGTGGAACTGTTACCATGGTTACACTATGATACCATCAGGGCTGTAACCAACAGGTTCAAGAAGGGTCTGTTATTTAGCAATAGGATGTGATGTGCACACCTTTAATCCCAGGGCACAGGCAGGCAGAGTTCTGTGAGTTTGAGGCTAGTCTGGTCTACATAGTGAGGAGTATCTGCCCCATTTCTTTAATTGACTACCAAAACAACAACAACAACAACAACAACAACAACAACAAACCAAACGCAAAAAACAAAGACCCAAACAGTCAAAATGAGATTGCTTTGAAAAAATGCTTACAGCTTAACACACACACACACACACACACACACATACACACACACACACACACACACA
>JANHMN010000001.1:93924154-93978986 GCA_030674055.1 Rhabdomys pumilio
ACACACACACACACACACACACACACACACACACACACACGCAGCACTTGCTGCTCCTGCAGAAGACCTGGTCCCAACACTCACTTTGGGTAGCTCACCCTCTTCTGCCCTTCACAGGCACCTACACTTACAGGCAAATATTCACACACATTAAGAAAAACAAATTATGCTGGGCGGTGGTGGTGCACGCCTTTAATCCCAGCACTTGGGAGGCAGAGGCAGGAGGATTTCTGAGTTCGAGGCCAGCCTGGTCTACAGAGTGAGTTCAGGACAGCCAAGGCTATACAGAGAAACCCTGTCTCGAAAAACCAAAAAAAAAAAAAAAAAGAAAGAAAGAAAGAAAGAAAAAGAAAAACAAATTATTTAAGGATGTTTAAAAAAACAATTCCAAAGAGCCAGACTACTGAAAAAACAGGAATGATTTAGTGTTTGCTTGTGAGAAACTGAGAAAGGATTTAGGTATATGGTGGTTACACTGCACTCTCAGCTTCTAAGACGGTACCTCAGACACATGGGCTGGTAATAAGTGAGGAGTACTTTGTACAGCAAATGCACTCCAGTGGATGTACACTGTATTACAGGAGTACCCAGGAGCAGTCACGTAATACGTGCAATATACACAACACATACAGTCATATTCATATTGCAGTACTTACAGGGATGCTCTCTGTATTATAATTATTTTTATAAATTCCTAAAAATCACATTAATTGCATAATCTAGCCTCCAACTAAATACCTCAACCTTTAAAAAAAAAATCACCTCAATTTAGTCGTAATAAACTACACTAGGAAAATAACCTTATATATAAATTTGTATATCTCTATTATTTCCTTAGGACAAATTCTTAACACAACTTTGGACTAAAACATAGGAACAATTTGATTAATTCATTTACATTAATAGTATTCCACTCAAAAGAGCATGTGGTCCCAGAACATTTCTGAGTCAATGAGTTACGCATAGACTACGTTAGAGGGAAGACACCCACAGCCATGTATATAGGACTCCAAGATTCTGCTAAGAAAATCAGCGACACTGGAGTTAAGGAGATGTAGGATGACTGTCATCTCAGCAACAGAAACAAGCAGGGAGCCAGAGCCTCCTCCCTGACCTTAGGAGCGTCAAGGGCCGCACTGATGAACAGCAGGGCCTTGGAGAGCATCCTGTATCTCCTTCATTCAGGCTTCTGCTTCAGTGGACAGGCAGCATGACCTTGGCAATTTGCAAGTCAGAATCAGATGCTTGGATAGAAAGTCTGTCCCCTTTACAGATTTTCATAAATGATGTGGAGTTTTGTTTTAGTATTCTTCTCTTATGAGTTTGATTACTGTAAGTCTGCTAACAAAGCAAATATGCAGCCACTGTTCCTGAGCAGGTGGACATAAAATGTTTGGTGTCATGGCAAAGCTCCACAGGGGAAAGATACAAGCACCTTACTGGATAAGCCACCACCGGAGTCTCACTCCCAAGTCATCTCTGCACCCACAAGCTTCTTCTATAGGGCTTTACCTGTGCTCCCTGGCTGGCAAGAATGTCTGCTTCTAAGTGAGTTCCCAGCACTGCCGCGGTGAGGTAAGCGCTTCACTGTTCACCACACCCAGACTCAGCACAGCATCTGCACAGTATCTGTGAGGGTTACCTGCTCCAGGACTTCACTGTTCACCCACACCCAGACTCAGCACAGCATCTGCACAGGATCTGTGAGGGTTACCTGCTCCAGGACTCGCTTGCACCGTTTCTTCTCAGACATGTTGATTCTGAATAAATCTTCAATGGGACGAGAGTTCTGTGCGTCCACAATGTTTCTGTCAAGGAAACATGACTTAGCTTCTGCTTGAGGATCCAGTCAGATATCCATATCGGAAATGTCTTTATGGCATGTTTTGTGTTTTCACGGACATATAAACACATACCAGACTGTAGAATACATTCTCTGTGAATAAGCAACTCGCCCACCCTTAAACTTTGTTAAAGCTTAGGTCCCTTCTCTTCTCTTCAAGCTCACACTTACTATGGGTCTCATCATGTGTCAAGTCAGGGGCTTCCCATGGCTTCACATCACTCCATCACTGTTGGAACTTAAGGCTCTGACGTACAAGTATCCTGCTCAATAAACATCCCACATTTTTGTCAGCTTGCCTTTTGAGTTACTTAGGATGGGAAGAAGGCAAAGAAAATGCTAAAATGCAGGAGTGCGAAACAGCCATTATTCTATGTAGGAAGGTCTCATTACCCCATGAGCTAAGACCACATACATATGAAGTACTTATTATTCTGTGAGCTATGACCACAGATGTAGGAAGAATTGATGATGTAATGACACCAGAATCCAGCACTGTGTTTTCACAGAACGTGGGCATTTTTGTTTGTTTCTTTTGTTTGCAGACAGGTTCTTACTGCCTTACTCAGGGCCTCCTGCCTCTGGCCCCCCAAGTTCTGACATAACTGATGTGTGCTACCACACCCAGCAATTTTTATAGATTATTTCATTAGGGTTCTGCTTCATTACATAACTGACACGTTAATGCAGATCACTTTTCAGACTATCTTGCTAGCATTCTGCTGCCCCACATAATTGGTGCATTGACAGAGATCAGTGACTTTAAAAGCCAGTTAAACTTCCAGGTTTGAAGGAAGCAGTAAGAGAAACACTCACGAGGCCAAGAGCTCCAGAGCAGCCAGCTTGTCCTTACTAAAGGTGAAACAGCTGAGGATGCTTACCACCTCAGCTGGGTGGACCGCCACCATTTTCTATCACAAAAAGAAAACATGATTCAACATGAGATCATCTTACCAGACCATACCAGCTTTGGGGAACCATAACTAAATTCTGTAGTATAAATATTTTAGGACACAGCCTATATCTTAACTGAAAATAAAACAAGCAAAAGGTAAGCCTCCGCAACTCTAGAAAAATTCCCAAAGTTCTGAGTCACGCGTGGACTCCTTTTACTGTAATGACTTCAGCAGCACACCTAGGTTCTACATATATAGTTTAGGTCTGAACTTCCCAATGTGCTCACCTGTAACCAGTGTGAAATCCTCTGAATGGCCATTTTACCAAGGTGACTCAACTCACCAGGCAAGGCACGGGAGTCAGAGCCAGGGAAAACGACTGAGCTGCAGCTTCCCTAAGGCATGGCTTCCTTTAGTCTACAGTGATGCACTATGGGAGATGCTGCCAAATCTGAATCATAAGGGTCAAAGTCCCAGGACTATGCTTTGCAATGAGTATAGTTCCTTAATTTGCCAGTTAGAACTCATAGAGGATTTAATAGTAACACCGTTTAACACCGTGGAAGGTTTTAACTTTCTAACATAGTTATTTGGTATATCAAAGTATAACGGGATTTAAGGTTAGCTCTTTCTGATACAAACCACAATTTGGCCTGGATTGTGTGAAACAGGAATAAAACATTGTTACTTTGCATAGTGGAGAAGGGGAGTCACTCACGTGCTGTAGTGCTTTCATGGCCTTCAGCTGCGGCTCTGCCCAGGAGAAGTACCTTAGGAGATCAACCACCTGCAAGCAAAGGCTCACTTCAGCTCTGATGGCAGGCAGTGTCACACATTTCTTTCAAATAGACTTCAACACTTGTAATTCCCGTCACCATCCCCATGTGGGAGAGCACATGGCACCAGGGGCCACCCGTGCAGCAAAGCATAACCACTGTAATACAACTCAACACTCCAGACCCATAGCAGCTCAGGCCTCGTATCAAGTGCTCAACAGAAACATGATACAACAGCTTGCACAGAGGACAATGTGGATAAAGAATGTTTGTACCATCGCAGAACCTTCTGGACAGCACTGGTCTGGGAAGAAAGAAAAACACACAGTGCTGGCAAGATGGCCTAGTGGGTAGAGGTGTGTCCCATCAAGACTGAAGACCTGAGTCGATGCCTGGGACTCCCACAAGCTGTCCTCGAGGACCATCACGTGAATGTGGTGGCATTTCCTGTCAATAAATATTCCCTACAATAAATTGTTCTTTTGTTCCTTTCTTTTTCTTCCCTTCATTTTCAAAGAAAGGAGACATACAATCTAGACTAAGCCTGGAAGTGCATGACTGGCAACTAAGTAAATCTCTGTCTCAAAATAAAAAAAAAAAAAAAAAGAAGAAGTCCGGGTTGTAAGTGGTGGAAGGACGCATGCGCAGCATGTACGAGGCCCTGAGGTACCATGAGAAACAAATCCAGGAAATAGTGTATACGAAAGCACAGGAAGCTGAAAAGTTAGATGGAGATGGGGCGTGAAAACATGAACCACACACAGAAACTGCACATCCAGGTGTGTACAAGCACCGCACAGTGTACAGTGACTGGCTGAAGGCCCGCATGGCTACCCTTGGGCTTGAGTCTGCAGATTATACAACAGCAGCCAGAGGTCTGGATCTAGCTCAGCACTGCACTGTAAGAGTCAGAGGGCTAGGATCCCAGGGTCTCCTCCCGCCACCCACAAACAGGCCTTGAAGCAGAAGTGAACGCTGTGATGTAGTCAGCAGTGAGCAGCACAGAGATGCCTTCACTCTGGGCCACTGTCTTGAAGGAAAATCCAAAGAAATAATATGGGAGGGGCCTGTGGTCTTTGTAACCGTCCAACATTTATTCATGTCTTCTTTGATCATACAGTGAATTTTAAAACTATTATAAACTAGCAATATGGGACCCGGTCCTGAAATTAATATTTCTGCCACAGCTGGACCTAAATTAGTCTGTCACATGCCAACCTTGAACTCAGGAATCTGTCTTCCTTTGTAAGCATAAACAACAAAAACCTTAGCTGGGTGAGACTTCCTTCCTTAGTATCTTTCTGACAAGTCAGCTCACAGCGTGGCTGCTTTTGTTCCTTTAGATTCGTGAAGCCCCTCATAATTCATACTGCATTCTTGTTTTTAACCTATGTTTCTAGAGTTTTTTTTCCCCCTCAGGCTTAAGGGCTGTCCTGAAGGTTCCAATGGTTACCATTTGGCTAAGACATGAGTCAGACCTTAGCCTCCCAGACTCATGGAGTCATTAATGTTGACAGGGAAGACCTGAAGGAAGAAAGTAAGATCTGTTCTTATACAAATAAGTCTTACGCCCACAGCAGCCATGGACACTCATGGAGCCTTCCCCCCTCTCCCTCCCCACCAGCCTGCTGGCCCTGTCCAATGGGCAGGGAACCAAGTCATTTGGTCCCTACCAAGGCCATGCTAGACCCAGCAAGATGCCTTGGAACTGGAGTTCTGAATGGTTGTAGGCTGTGACCAAGAGGGCGTTAAGAGCCAAACCTGGGTCTTCTGCAAGAGCAGAAAGTGCTCTTAACCACTGAGCCATCTCTTCAGCCCCAAGTTTATAAACTTTTGATATTTCCCCAGAATAACTGACAGTTTTGTAAGTTGCTTGAAAAAGGATACAGTGTTTTAAAATCACCTTAGACTAGGAATGTGGCGTAATTAAGTGTAACCCACTAAGTTCTCCTAAGGCTTTAAAGGCTTTTTTGCCAGAACTAAGAACTTCTACCGGGAATAAGGCAACAAAGTCAAATCAATTCTGAATGTATCTAGTAAGTAAACAGACATTAACTAGAGCAGTAGTACAAAGAGGATTTAAAAAACAAAGAATACCTGTTCACTGGAGAAGTACCCATGAACATATTCAATTGCTTTTAATTTATATTCTGTCAAAACAGCCTAGGAAAGGGGAAAAAAAGAATTAATGTACATCAGCAGCATGTTAATATGCAGGTACTGAAACTATATACACACCCACACACACTGACAGGGACTGGTCTCATTCAGCTCTAGCTGGGAGCTGCAGCAACTAAGGTAAGCAAGAAATTCTATCCTTGCTGGGTCTTCAAGAACATGTCTACAGAAGGAGCAACATTGTAACAGAGTCAGCATTAGTACAAATTATGTTTCAAATTTGTCAATGTCTAACTATTTTTACACCATCTCTTACTGATACAATTTACCCTTGTTTTCTTCCAAGAGTGGGTTCACTATGAAGCCCAGGCTGGCCCAGAACTCGCAAGGTGGCCCACAACAGAGTCTTTAGAACTTGCTTCCTGGTTCATAAAGGGGAAATCGCAATCATAACCTTCAACAAGCTGTACTGAGGTCCTAATAATTAGAAAACTGATAGATGTTTGACAAATGTCTTCCTTCCTCTGTGGGACCTATCAGCAGATGAGAGCAGATGCCTTTGCCCTAGCACTATGCAGAAGTCACACCTGCTCCTCTACCAGCTACTGTGGACCTCAGAGATGGAAAGACTAAAGCAAGCTGCATAGATTGCAAGCATTCATAAAATACGAACTGGCCATTTTCTCCTCACTACAAAACAGCAACAATTGTGTTTTCTCTATATACGCTTCTGCTAGAAGCAAATGCAACGACCAGTAAAATCATCCAGAGTGCTCAACAGTTCAACTTTTACACGGCATTCTGGGTAATGCACGATGAGGAGTGTTATTATCCTTATCATTAAAGAGACAGTCAAAAACAAGGTTCAGGACCAAACCCTGGCTTGAGCTGATGACACCAGTCCTATCTCAAATCTTCCCCTAATGCAGAAGAGGGCCAGCTGTGGCCCCCACACAGGGCATGAAACACACTTTTTTTTTTTTTTTTTTTTTTTAAATACCAGACTCCTGGGGGAGCATTAGATACCTAATGAGGGCTTGGCTTGGTGTTGTACGTTGGGAGTACACCACCTAACTCCAATTAAAAATCTGGAGTCAAACAGAAAAATGCTTACTAATTAACAGGTCTTATTATTCCCGTTTTGAGAAAACAAAACAAGGCCTTTCCTATTTTCCCCCAAGTGTCTTCTCACATGTTTCTACTTTAAGTGAGAGTCAGTATTATCTGTGGGTGTACAGTAACAACAGAAGAGGTGACCCATTAAAATGGACATTTACAAAGTCTAAAGCAATTTCTAAAAATTATAGCACGGCCCCTACTTAGAAATGCCTCTGTATTTTATTCTATTTTAGCAGACTAAGATACTGTGGCTGCGCTTCTCCATCTGGCAAAGCCAACGGGCAGCACATTTTGATTGCAGACTAGAACTGTGGACTTGAAGGCCCCCCTCAGATAACAGACTTTTAAAACCATTCTGATTCCCTCGTTAATATTTATTGCCAGACATTTTTACAAGGCTGAGAAAGGAGAAGATATACAAATGCATGTCTGCACTGCTCCAAAGCGGAAGTCTGCATTCAGGTCTACTTTAACTTAAAATTTATCTTCTCAAGAGTGGTTAAAAACCAGCTCAGAAACCAACCATGTGTGGCAAATTCCAAGTACATGGTAAAATGACATTTCGTCTCAAATTTTAATTAAATAAGACTCAGCAAGAGCAGAAGTCTATTTGAAAAGAAAAATCATCACCATCAAATAGGAAAAATTAAAAGTATGTCATTTGAAAAGGGGGGAGAAGGGGGTCTTACAAAGTGCAAAACAAAACCTTAGAATTTGCGACAATTTTTGCAGTGCCAGTCAGGGGCACTGATTTGAGATACCAAACAGATGTAAGACAGCCCCATGCAAGCTGTGAGATGCTGTGTGGCTCAAGGCCACAGCACTGACTTTTCCTCAAACAGGGAACCTGTTATTTTTGCCTAAGAGATACTTTTAGACTCAGCCCTACATTCCAATTTTTTTTTTCATTTTTTTCTGCCTGGTTCATTCCAGGAAACAGGAAATATAAACAGTTTCAAAAAGCAGAGGAGGAAAGCAAAGGCAAGGAAGACATTCTGCCTAGCTTGAGATTTGAAAAGGAACTTAGTAGGCATCTCTTCCAGTGCCCAGTCACTCCTCTTACTGAAACATGTTAACATAAATGTCACTCAACCAAAAGCTCAGTTATTAAGGATTTATAGTTGACTCTGGAACCGTGGGTAATACAAACGTAATTCCTGTATCACAATGACTTCTCAAGTTTAGCCGTGAGGTGGTTTATCTTCTATTTAAGCGGTGCAATCTACCAAGATGCACGCTCTAACATTACACAGGAAAGTTCAAGTCCCTTTGGTGACTACACACAAGACCTCAAAGAAAGTAACTCACGACAATTATATCAGAATTTTAGAGATCAATGTCAATTACCTTTCGAATTTCATCCAGCACCGTTTCAAAGGACTTTTTGTCCATCTTGAGTACTATTCCGATGTGACGTCTAACAGTTCTACTTGCAATTACGAAACGCTCATCCCACGTTCGACTCGTGGATAATACACCAGAAGGAGAAAGGAGGCGAGGAGGTAGAGAGTATTGCAAACTGCACCAAAAACAAAACAAAAATCCCAGAACGGAAACTTGGAAAAAGTTTTTATTGAAATCAGACTTTAGTAGCTTCTTCACACAAAGCTTCAGCTGCTCAGAGCAGAGCCGGCTTGTGCGTTTGCAGAAATCAGGGTTCTGGAGGGGGCCGAGGGCCGAGCGCTCCTCCGAAGGCCGCCGAGCCACGCTCAGCTCACCGCCGCAATCGGGGACACGTGGTCCCACGGGCGCTCAGCTCCGCCGCTCCGCCCGATCCCGGGGTCCCGCAGCTCCGGCAGCCGGCGGCCCCGCAGGTCCTTTGTTACGGGTTTTCGTAGCTTCCGGGAGCTGGTCGGCGGCCGGGGCGCACTAGAAGCCGGGCGAAGGGGGACACAGCCTCACCAAGGGCGGCTCTCGAGCACCGCAGCGCTCACACGAACACTCGCCCAGCGGGAGCACCCCTAAACGCCCCACCAGTTCCAGAGGACCTTCAGTAGAGCGTGTCGCGCCCACAAGACGCAATTATGCCCCGCCACCTTAAGTCGCTATTGCCCGTAACACTAGTTTGGGGCGCTGGGGTCCTAGTGTGGGAACATAGGCATCCACAGCAGACGCCTGAATGCTTGTGAAACAGATGTAACAAAAGTCCTTTTCGGAGCGTGATAGTCATTGTTTTAGTGTTACGGTCCCCTAACTCTTGAGTTTTGCGGTGCTCTGTTTTGATTATCGAATGTGAGTTTAAACGAGTGAACGGTAAGTGGGTCAGGAAGATCTGCGGGCGCCGCCATCTTAGTGGTTGAAAGAAGTCTGGGGCCAGGAACACCTCCGTGCGGGGACTGGGCCACTCGCTGGACATTTGACTTGGGGGGCGGGGCAAGGAGCAAGAAACCCGGAATTGGTCTTAGGAGTTTGCTCTGGTCTAGGTTTTTGGTGCTTTAGGCTTCCTGTGCCCCAGACCCGGCTTCAGGCCTCGATGACTTTCTCCTCCCAGACCCTCACGATGGCGAGAGCCTGGGTCTGCTTGGCAGGCGCCGTCTTCTTCCTTTCCTGCCTTGTTTTGCATTCGCGGTTCTGTGGCTCTCTGGTGAATAGCGGGGAGAGGACTGAAGGTGTGGGTGGCGCCGAGAGGTACAGCCCAAGGGGGTCCCAAACCTGCTCCCGACGCTCAGCGGCTGACGACTCGTCTTCCCATTTAGGTTAAAAAGTATGCATGTGGGCCTGGGGAGGTGGCCCAGAGGTTGGGCGCTCTGGCAGCTTTTGCAGAGGACTCGGGTTCGATTCCCAGCACCAGCATGAAGGCTCACTTCCCCATTGTATATCCAGTTCCAGGGAGGATGCCCTCTTCTGGCCTTTGTGGGCTCATGGTGCACATAAACTCACTCGGGCTCACACACATAAGTCTAAATAAGTAAATATTTCAATAATATATACACCAAATTTTCTTCCCCTGCTACACTCTCAAGTCATTAGCCGACTTTTCTAGTGGTTTTGATCTTTAGACCTACAAGCCTATTTCAATATGGCTACCTTCTGGTTGTCAAACTGAATCTGGGTATTTTGATTTTATTTGAGGTTTCAAGGACATTTTCTTTTCACATTTCCTGGAGAATGGAGGACCCTCTTTTCCGGCTGGATTTGGGTTGGCCCAAGAATTCAGAATACTTCACTGGTACAACATTTTGTGTTGCAGTTGACTCCCTCAACGGGTTAGTTTACGTAGCTCAAGTAAGTAGAATGCATATTCTTTTTATATGTGAACCTGTGAATGTGGTTATTTAAGATCAACTTTTGCGAGTTACTTTTCTCTTCCTATTAATGGTTTCTGAGACGGAACTAGGGCTGTCAGGGTTGTTCAGCAAACACTTTTATCTGCCCAGCCATCTCCCCAACTAGAGATTTTTTTATATTAATTATATACATTCAGTTTGATCACAGCAAACAAGAGAGACAACAAAACAAAACAAAAACAACAAAAAAAAAACCAGTCAATCTGAGCATGACAAAAAGAAAAAAGATGAATTGAAAGAAGTGAATGTTTCCCACTCTAGATAGCCCATTGCATTTATATTAAGCTAATCATGCAATTTAATTCTGAGTTGGCTTCAAGTACACAGATTTGTATACATTAGATATTATTATTGTTATGTTTTGAAGTCAGTGCTTTTTTTTTTTTTACATACTTCTAAATTTCTCACTGATCCTTTAATTTTGTTTTCTCTGACAAAAGTTAAGATTAGCATTCCTATTGAGTGATTCTAAGCAGTTATTTTTGTATGCCCTCAGAGAGGGGATAACATCCCCAAGGTATTAGTGTTCTCAGAGGATGGATATTTCCTACGAGCCTGGAATTATACAGTTGACACACCCCATGGTATGTTTGTCTCCGCCACACCATATGAACAGTCCGTCTGGATCACGGACGTAGGAAGTGGTATGTGTAGTGCTATCTATTAAAATGCCTTTCTAGATAAATGTCACATCTTTGCCCATGTTCTTGCTTATACTTTTTAAGGCTAGCATTGCTGAATCTAATCATAATTTCTTTACTATTTTCCCCAAATCATGTTTTTCTACAAATTTATATCACACTACTATATAATCAAGAAATTCAATAACACTATAATCATGATCTTTTAAACTTGTCAAGGGAACTTTATTTGTGTGTGTGGGGGGGGGGGAGGGCAGAGTGTCATTCTTCAGGGGTATCCATCTTGTCTTTGGAACCAAGGTCTCTCTCGCTGGCCTAGAACTCACAAACAGGGTAGCTTAAGTGGCCAGTGAGCCCTGGGGAATCTTCCTCTCTCCACTTTCCCAGTGCAGGGATTACAGTGCACACACTCATACTCAACAGGTTTTTGTTTGGTTGGTTTGGTTTTTCCTGGCATTGGCTCTAGGTACAGAACCCAAGTCCTCATCCGTGAGTGACGGGCGCTTTCCTGGTAGACTGAACTATCCTCCCAGTTCAGAGCCTTTCTTCTTTGAACCTTCAGTTGTTAATCTCAGAGTAAATCTGTACCTCCTCTGTGAAATCAAATCAGATGTCAATCTTTAGAGAAATCAGTGGACTCTTAACTCCTGTTTATACTGGCTGTCTCATGAAAGGGTGAACTAAGTGATATGAAGCCACAATTTGCTGCCTCGAGATGAACAGAAACTGATATTAATGGTTTTGAAATTCCACTCACTTAAGCATGTCTGAAACTTTCCTACCAGCAGATATTTTTAGTATACACTGTTGAAAAACAAGGTAGGCCCATAGCTTTATAGTTGCAGAAGTTGTAGACAAAAATTCACGTGTCTGCTGGTGTGTCCTACTTAACATAAGAGACCTGGTGATCTGGCAGAAATGGGAGGGAGCGTCAGGGCAGATGTTGCTAGTGCCCTTGCTGGTTTGGTTATGTTTCTGGCATGAAGGGTACCCTGCTTCCCTAGGGCTTGATAACGCACATACCATACTTTAGCATCAGGAAGCTTGGGTTTTTATGTTGTCACTCTTGTTAACAGAACAATACTTCTAGGCTTCAGGTAGTAAGTGGGCCATCCATTTAGTTAAATCTTTATCTTGGAAGTAAATGCTGGTTAAACATTTAAAGAGTGGCAGCTGAAGAGTGTTAAGGCTGCCCACTTTTCTAAGATTCATAACTTTTCGTCTTTTTTCCTTGTATCTATTTTTCCTCCCTTCAGATACTTCCCAAAGCCTGGACATGCTTTGCTGAATGCTCACTTCCCTTTCGGTCATGAGGCTGCTTACAAGCTGTGTGGCTTCCTTAATTCCTCCTCTGTAGCTTCCTTTCCCAGGCAGCTGTCAAGATTTACAGTTTGGGTACCCTGGAGCTTTTCTTTTAAATCCCAGTAAAATTGACCTTGAACTTAAAAATGAATCTAGGAGATAGAAAGATGCTTAGTGGTTTAGAACACTTGTGCTTCCAGGGGACCTGGGTGCAGTTCCAAGCACCCTGTGGCAGCTCACAGCCACCTGTAACTTCAGGTACAGGGAAGCCGATACCTTCTAGCCTCATCCATATCTGCAGGCCGACACTCATGGACAGAAGTAAAATACTCTTGAAGGTATATCTGAGTTTATACAATAATGTAATGAGATTTGACTGTCTTTCTCCTCTTCTCTGGCCCCAGAATTCACAGTGAGGGTCCTTTCATCTTAATTTATTCTGTTCATGTTGCCCTTTAAAGAGAAGGAAAACATCACTGGTTCCCAGAAATAAGCGCAGCACCGATGATTTCATTCTTTTCCTTGCGTCTTGTTTTCCACCCGCCGATCAGAGAAACTATTTTTTTTTTATGCCCTTCCCATTTTCAAATGAATTGATTTCCCCAAGTGAAGATCTGGCTGCAAGTCAACCAGTTAAAAAATTATAAGTACTCTGTCCCTTCTCAAGTCTTTAGAATCGTGGAGGTGTGCTCCCTAACGCTGTGTGTTCTGTGGGTGAAGCCTTCAGCCTTAGCACTCAGATCTAGTGTCACATGTCAGGCTCTCCAGGTAGAGCTGGACTGCAGGCTCGCTCCACTGACCTCCGCCTTTGGGTGCCTGCCAGTCAGTTTCGCCTCCTGTACTGCTTCAGAGTTTCCCTTACTTGCTCTGATTTACTGTATTCTTTAACTTGTAAGGTCATTTTAGCGCCAAGATTATTTTTCTCTTAAGAAATGAGTTCAATTTTGAATTTGCTTCTGCTGTGAGAAAATGTAATTTAAAAAAATAGTGTTAGTTATAGAGAACTTTTTGAGGATTTACTAAAATTTAAAATCTGTACATGATCGATTGAAATAACAGCTTTGAATGTCAGTTGCTTGTTTTTTAGTTCCTTTTTAATTTCTTTTACAAGCAGTGGGTTGTTTGTTTGTTTTGGGTTTGGGTTTTTTGGGGAATGGGAGGCTTTTTGAGCTGGGGTTTCTCTGTGTAGCTTTCCTTGGCTATCTTGAAATTTACTGTATAGACCAGGATGGCCTGGAAGATCTGCCTGCCTCTGCCTCCTAGTGCTGTGACTAAAGGTGTGTCTCACCACCTGGCCAAACAGTGTGTTTTAGAAAAGATATTAAATTATCCTCAGCTTTCCCTGTAAGGAGCCAGTTTTTTCCTGTTTAGAGTCTCCTTATTTTGGAGAGATTAGATTAGATTAATTCATCTCCAGGTTTGCTCATACCTTATGGAAAGCTGCTAGTTGTCACCTGTCACACTTAAATATGCAAATCTATTGGCTCCTATTTCTGTTCAGCCTAGTGAAAGATTTGCCTGTAGCTTATAGAAGGTGTGAACTCAGTGCAGTTCTTGTGACACTTGCTTGTCTTTTTCTACAGGACCCTATGGCCATACTGTTAAAAAATATAATTCCCTGGGTGATCTTGTTCAAATCTTGGGAACCCCAGGCAAGAAGGGCACTGGCTTGAACCCACTGCAGTTTGATAACCCTGCAGAACTATATGTAGATGCCACAGGAGAGATTTACATTGTGGATGGAGATGGGGGACTGAATAACAGACTGGTCAAACTGTCCCAAGGTAAATGCCATAGCTTGTTATGATCATGATCATAAGGATACTGCTTTATAAATTGAATTTAATTTGTTTTCTGTGTGGTATAGTGTAACCATATTGCACATGAAGTTGTGTGTAAAGGTTAAATATAAGGAAATCTGTTGCTAAAAATATTACTTAGGGTTTGTACCCCACCGTAGATCATTTACTTCCCAAATAAAAGACATAAAACCTCTATATTTTTAATAAACCTTAGAATTAGAGCTGAGTAGATATCAACTCTATGCTATTTTGTCTACTTCTCTGTGAGTAGTCCCCAGGTATCATCACTTGCTATGTTCTGCCTAGGCCACTCCTACTCTAACTGGCTGGACCTCATGGCTATGTGCTCAGATGCACCTATCCTTTCTCCTCTCTCCCCAGTGGTCTTTGCCTCAGACCCACACCCACACACACCTCTATTCTGCTGCAAGCTACAGGTTGTTGGCATCTTTATTCAACCAAATGATTTTAAATTAAGGAGCAAGTTTAAATTAAGGAGCAAGGTTTGCATAAGAAAAGCTGGTATAGGTGAGAATTCCATCTTCTTGAATCGACTTGACCTTGAGAAACAGAATTTAGCATTACAATATATAGCAACAGGCCAAACCTCAACTGAAACCAGATTGGTGGGATTATCAACAGGAAATGGCTCTGTTCAGGGGCCTGCATGTTCTCCAAGGCCAGGAAACCCTCACAGGAACTGAGGTGCTGTGAAACTTAAAGAACTTCTGGAGATTTTCTGTCTTGTTTATGATGGAGAAGTCAGGAAGCTAGATCCTTGCCAGGCTTCCTGCAGTCTAACAGTAAGGCTTTAAGTGCCTGCTCAGTGGCCTTCAGTGGCCACCATAGCAGCAGGTCTGTTCTGAACAGAACAATTAAACTGATCTGTGACAGAGATTTTCAAGGTAGGATAGGAACCAGAAGACAAACCCGAATTGGAGAGGCACATCAGAGTTTCCTGAAGAGGCAACCCTTGGCTGAGCTGTGGACAGGGCCAGCAGGGCACTACTGCAGGTGCTGTCCAGATTGATAGGAGCCCTGAGCTGGAATGGAAGCAGCATGGCTTTCTCGTCGGCCAGAAGGAAACGTGGGATTCCATTAAAGTTTCTCTGAGGATTTCATAGTTGTGTTCTGCTAGTAGTCTGTAAGACAGAGATATTCCAAATATGTTTTTAAATATACAAAATGTTGGGAGCCATTGTTGCTGAGTCTGTCCTTAGGAATGAACTTGGTCTCTTCTGTAAAAGCAAGAAGCAGTAAAGTTGGGGACAGACTCAACACAGGTGTTCCCTGTGGTGGTTTAAAAAAAAAAAAAAAATGACTGCAAAGCAGGTGACTTTAGACAATAGAAATTTATTGTCATGGTTTGGGAATCCAGAAAACACAAAAACTGAAATATATATGGTGAATGATATTCCCACTGAGGGCTCAGTTTGTGAGCCCTTCCTTTCCTCTCCTCAGCTGTAGCAGTGTAACTTTGCCCTCTTCATGTGGCCTAAGGCCATGTTCCTAGGTCCAATGTGTTAGGCTTGAGAAAGAGATAAATTCATTAGGCTTTAGTGACTGGCTCTCTAGTGAATAGAGGGAGACCATAAAAGTATACCATAGCTGGCTTCGGTGGTACACACTTGTAATATCTGCCTTCTAGGAAACTAAGGTAGGAGGAGTGCTAAGAGACTGAGGCCAGCCTGAACTACATTGTACAACGCCAGCCAGGACTACATAATATGATTCTCTGTCTCAGGAAAAGAAAAACCAACTGAGCAAAAATGAGCATTTTTTTTTCTTTTGGTACAGTGGTAACTAGCTTGAAGGAAACATTGCAGGAACTCCGAACAGTGACTTTGAGGTCATAACAGCTCAGGCCAAGATACTGAAATCATAGACTGAAGGAACATGTGAGTCAGACAGACAGACAAAGCTGGGAAAGAATACTCAAGTGTGTGATACGTTTCTTTTCAGTATGCAAGACAAAATCAACATGGAAATAACATGTTTCACTATTCATATATGTTTACCCTTTATAGATTTCATGATCCTCTGGCTGCGTGGAGAGAATGGAACCGGACCTGCCAAGTTCAACATACCTCACAGCGTTACACTTGACTCAGTTGGTCGGGTAAAGACAGTATCCTTGCGTTTGGAACTGTGGATGTGGGTGGGTGGCCATGTCTTGGTGTTTGTAGCCTCTTTTTGTTTCTATTGCTGTGAGAAAAACAGAAGAACCAAGCAAAAGAAAGCCAGGTAGGGAGAAGGAGAAGTCAAGGCAGGAGCTTCAAACATGTCTGCTGTCCCAAGTCAGCAGCAGGGAGGAATGACTGCACAGGTGCTGGCTTGCTCACACTGACCCGCTATCATGCAGCTCAACTCTCTACCTTAGCATAGGAAATGGTGCCAACCACAGCAAGCTGAGTGTTGCCATGTCAGGTAAAGCAAACAAGACAATCCCCGCTCAGATATTCCCACAGGTCAACCTCCACAACTGTCCACAGTGCAGCTTGAATGCTCTCTACCTAGGCAGTCCTAGGTTGTATCAAGTTGGCAGTTACAAGCAACCACAGTAGGCAGGCCTAAGCAGTTTCTCTAGACCTGGCTGTGCACACATACTCCTAAAATGTTTGGGCCCTATTCTGAGGAAGTTCTCCAAATATTTATAAATGAACAAAATAGATAATTCTATCTTAGTCTTAGTCTTTTAAATGACTAAGGGAACAGATAGTCAATCTAAAACCTGGAAAAGAAACCTTGCCTTCTACTAGGAAAGCCTTACAGTAAGTTTGAAATACTTCAGTTCCTGAGGGAGAGTGGAGCAGCACTGATGGAAACGGGGCAGGTGAGTGCAGAGGCCAATCCTGAAGGGGAAGAGCCCTCTGGCAGCTCCTGCTCTTCCTGCTTCCTTGGTGGCAACAGAAAGCCTCCCAGGGAATGTAAGCCATTTCCTCCTTTCAGCCCCATCCACTGCTGCCTCCTAGGCTTTGGCTCACCTGTTAAACTTCTTGGGATCTTACGGGGGTCACCTTCCAGCAGCCAAGGCCCCATCAGCAGTGTTAAATTCTCTACCAGTTTCCTGTGGTGACTGTACTTTGCATTACAGCCACTGCTGTTACATGGAGCTCTTCTCTGTAGATTACAGGCTTTGAGGGCATGTGCTGACTGGAGTTTGCTTCATCTCCACGACTTCTGAAAGGTCATACCTGTGCTAAATAAGTTAACGTGTTGATACGCAGTGCTGGATCAGGCTGCTTTATGTTGTGTATGTAGTGTCTGGGTCAGACTGCTTTTGTTTGACATGCAGTGCTGGGTCAGACTGTCCTTTAACATGTAGTGTCTGGGTCAGGCTGCCCTCTGACATGCAGAGTCAGGGTCAGACTGCCTTCCTTGATGCTAGTCCTATTTTTTGCTTAAAAAAAAATCCCGTTTTGCAAAGCACAAGAGATATTGATGTAAAAAGATTCATGGCGAGGAAAATTCTTAGGGGCCAGCAAGATGGTGGAAATGACAGCTCATTCCTTACATACTTTGTGTTTTGTTTGTCCATTGTTGCTGCTGTGGAGAGGACCCATGGCCTTACACATTCAGGAGAGCGTCTTACTACTTAGCTATGTCCCTACTGCACCCTGATGTTTTCTAACAGTTTACTGGTGTTTCTCACATTGTACATAACTCATTTTATCACCACCATGAGCCTTTCTGAAAAGTAAATTTACTCCACAGTTAAGGACCGATTGATTGTTCCTCAGAGAGGCTTTCCCATGATCGAATGTGTTAGGTACTAAAGAAAAAAAAAAATAATCTGCAGTACCATTCCATCCTAAGATGTGAATATTTCTTCCTTCGTCATTTGTCTGAGGCAGTACTACCCGAATCCCTGAGCAAACCCACCACAGCTCAGGACACTTGTGTGGGCGCCAGCCTGTCACTGTCTTGTGTCTGTGTCTAAAGCAGCCAGTGGCTACCAAAATTCACACACACCAATGAAGAATAAAGTCAGGGTTGCACTGAGCTGGACAAACCCAAGAAATCTGAAGGATCTGTGAGGGGTAAGGTCTGTGCTGTACGGTGAACCTCTGATTGTGTAATCCATGGCTCACCAGGAATGTTATTGAGAACCAGTCTGAGCTCCCTGCTTTATTATAGGAATGCCTTAGTAACTCATTGTAGCCTATAAAAAAACTGAAATTAAACCTATTATGCTTTCTGTGTTACTAACATGCCCGAATTTTCTCCTCTTCAATGGCTCTCTGTACTTTGGCCGCATCCCAGCAATAACAGATATTTAGAAATGATGCTGAGAGAGGGATCACCTAACCCTCCCAGGAACAAGGCTGCTTTTCTTTGTCTTGTACCTGGCTTAGGAGCTGCTTCAGTTGTCAGTGATGGTGATGACAGTTAAAGAGACGGGAGAGGCTGCCCCTTGTCCGTGTTTCTGATCTTTTGCACTGTGTGGAGGACTCAGGTTTTATCTGCTTCCGTGTTGAATGTGGTTGATGGCTCTGTTCCTTTGGGCTGAGGCAGATGTACACGAGACTGTGGCATTTGCACTTCCTGGTGCATTGCAGACAAGGTGTCTAACCCTTCTGAAATGCTTCATGATGCCATCTTCTTTGGGGTCCTCTAAGCACTAACTGAGACCAGCTATATAGAGCTGATAAGACCTTTCATGTTTCCTCTTGTGCTGTAGGTCCCTTCCAGTTGACATGAATTTTTGTTTTTTCAGGTGTGGGTTGCTGACCGAGGAAATAAAAGGCTTCAAGTATTTGATAAAGACACTGGAGAGTGGTTAGGAGCATGGGACAACTGTTTCACGGAGGAGGGGCCTTCTGCTGTGAGGTAATCATTGCTAGTTGTTCTAAATGCTTGTTTTAGCTGGTTGTGTGACCCACTTCTTCTGAAGAGTGGCTGAAACTTTGAAGTGTTTATTGTTAATTTTAAGCAAGGGAAAATGAAAGGAAATAGAGTCTCCAAAGAGGCTGGATAACTGAGCTTGTCAAATCCTCTGAGACACTTCTAATCATAGAAGGGTCGAAGCCTGACTCCATGCTCAGAACTTTCCCAACTTCTAATTCTCTTTTCATTATGTTATGTTGTGTTTTGTTTTAACGTAGGCTTATCTTCTAGCTTCATCTATTATCCCAGAATTCTGTACAATTTAAAATCGTTGAGGAACCTCTCCGACAGTGATGGCCACTGTTGTTGAGCACTGCAGAGTGTAAGCGCCCACACTTACTTACCTGCCTACTTCCCGGGCCATCATCACCTGATACGGCCACGAGAAGTGAAACCAGGCCAGTTGGAGGGTCCATGGCTAAACTTAAGCTGTGGCAATTTTATTGAGCGTAATCAGACCTTTTATACCTTTATCAGAAATAGAATGTAATGGCAGTTGCCAGGATCGATACTGTTGTAGTTGGCAGGATACATTGATGTTTGCCAACTCTACAGGGTACAGAAAACCAATGTCTAAGGCCAGCTGTCCTGGTAAGCTCCGGTGCTTCCTTGGCTTCCAAGGGAACACACAGAGAAATAGAAAGGAGCCTGAAATCTTCCCTGCCTGAGGGAATGCTTCAGTCTCTCAGGAAGGCACGTTGTGCCCAGGAGCCATGCACTCTAACCTGAAAAGCTATGCCACATGCCTCTCAAGGCTGCTAGGCCAGTCCACTCCATGGTTCCCTGCAGCCAAGGACACACACACACACACACACACACACACACACACACACACACATTGAATGATCATTATTATTGAATTCTCTTTCCTCTTAGGTTCACCCCAGATGGGAAGTACTTGATTGTGGCCCAGCTGAACCTCAGTAGGCTGTCAGTGTTGGTTGCCCCACCCTCTGGAGACATCGGGGACTGCTCTGTGGTCAGCACCATCCAGCTCGCAGATCAGGTTCTGCCACATCTTTTAGAAGTTGACAGAAAGACTGGAGCTGTCTATGTAGCAGAAATTGGGGCAAAACAAATACAAAAATACATCCCGTGGCACAGCCGTACCCCTGCCTTCGGAGCTTAGTGCTTCTGGCTGGCAGGAGCTTCAAGTAGCAGTGCAGAGCCTCAGGGTCATTTTTACCTCTTCTTCTACCAGAAAAGTGTGTTGTTATGTCATAAAGAGTCATGTTTTCTTGTGGTTTGGGGACTTGGTTTTACAATTAAGTGTGTAAGAGTTGTTTTCTTTTTGGTGACCCTGAGAATTGAACTCATCCCTTCCTACATGCTAGGCAGCTGCCTTTGCAGGGAGCTACAGCTTGACGTAAGCAGCTTTTAAAGAAAGAAATGCACTTCTAAAATGGGGTCATGAGGGCGAGCTGTAGTTGTAACCAAGTTACTTGCCTGTGTCGATTAACTCTCTCTGGGTTCCTGGGATAACCTTTGGATTCCATATGAAGAATGGAAACTACTAGTTTCTAACCTATGTAAATTACACTGTGGGAGAGATTGTGTGGGGTGCTGCTGGGTTGTTTGATACATGCAGAGTGCCATACCAGGTCCACGGGCTTCTGAGTGAGGGAGCAGTGTGGTCTGCCTGTGGTCCAATGGAGAGATAAGTGCGCATGGTCACAGCAGGAAGGAACGAGAGGACTGTGACGGACAGGAGGACCTGTGTGTGTGTGTTGGGGTGGGGGTGGGGGGTCATGGAGACTGCAGTCAGTGGCAGTTTGGGCACAGACTAGCCAAGGGATACCTGGGAAAGAGGCAACAATACTATCCAGGTAGAGAAGGGCTGGGACAGACTTCCCATGGATTCTAAGGGAGAAAACAACAAAGGCTTTGGTCTTTTTGCTACAAAATGCTTAATGTCACAAGCAAGACTACAACAGCCAGCATCTAAGCACTGTACTGAAAGGAAGATTTGCTAGTGGGTGTTTTTTCGAGCAAGTCCTGGCAGTAAGTCCCCTCCTTGGTGTCGCCTATGCCACTGTTCATTAAGAACTCACATCATTACTAGAACTTACCTACCTCAAAGCCATTTAAAGATAATTAGAATCATTTATATGGAAGTGTGCCAAACGCTTTGAGGTATTACGGTGAAACTTTTCTGCCTTTACAGCCCACTCTTGCACTATGTAAATATGTCCTTCATATCCGGCTTCTGTGTTCTTCAGTTTGTTCTGGTTGATTCTAGGTTTTGATGGAAGGAACCCTTTCCTATCAGGGTCTTTTGGTCGCCCATCCCTTTTGCTCCTATCAGTGTCTCCCTGTCCCAGAGTTTTACTGTGACTTCTACAGCACTCGTCAGCTAAGCTGACTTTACCCCACCCACTCCAGCTGAGGCCTTGCACCTACCTGTCTTGATGGTGGTGCCACATGCAGTGTGGGTCAAAGGAGAGCCTCCAACAGAAGAGTACCGGAGGATTCCAGTGTCAAATGTGTCCCTACCACTCACCAGAATGATGCAGAAAAGTCGCCTTAGTTTCCTCGAGAGTGACAAGGGAGCACTGTTCTTCCCTCGTTCACTAATGCTGTTTGGACTGGATGTACAGCAGGCAAAGACGTCTAGATCGAGCCTGGAGTGCATTACAGGATGTCCTGAGACCAGACCTCTAATTGCCTCTTTCATTATAACACATGCCAGGTTTGCCTGGCTGTGCTCAAGGCTTCTACAAAATGAGAAGTTTGTTAAGATGACCATTTGACTCGGATGGAAAGGTAATGTGAAGCTTGTTTTGTTGGTAAGCCAGACAAGAAAGGCAAGTGCCCTTTTGAAGGAGAGTAGACCTAGCTGAACTGCCTTTGTTATTTCTACTGTATTTTATTTACCTGACTATACTAGATCATTTTTATTGAGGATTTCATACATAAATATTGCGTTTTGATCAGATCCATTGTGCATTCTCTCCCCTTCAGTTCCTCCCCCCACTCCCATCACCTTTTCTCCCAGCTTCCCATGCACGTGTTCATTCCGAATGAACTTGGTGCTGCCTGGATGTGCACAGTGTAGAACACTCCATGAAGCAGGGGGAGCCTTTTAGGAAACGTCCACCATAGCCATACATCTCCAATAGCTCCTCAGCTTGTGATAAGCTTCACGAGCCCCTCTCTGCTCTGTGCCGGGACTTTGACTGCTGGTTTGTGCACGCTGTCACTGCTGCTGTGCGTTCATGTTCAGCAGGTGATGCTTTGCTGCAGACACCTACCACCCGATCCTCTTTGCCAATAGTCCCCAGGGCTTTCATGGGTGTCCCATGTAGAGCCTACCAGTTCACAGTCACTTATTCTCTGTGGCTGAACCGCTTGTGGATCTCTGTAGTAATATCCATTTATTCAAAATGAAGCTTTCATGATGAGAATTGAGAGCTGCAGTAACCCGTAGGTATGAGGCAGTTTATTACTACATCCCTTTACCGAATCATAGTATTAGATAGTTCCCTGGGGCTCTGGCCTAGCCAGCCACACATGTCTAGCCAGTTAGCAGTACCAAGCAGGCTTCCATCTTTTAGAGCAGGCCTTAAATCCAATCAGAAAGTGGTAGGTCACTCTTAAGATATTTGTGCAACTCTTCCACCAGTGGACATACCTTTATGGGCTGGTCCTTACTGTAGCTCTCAGGCTCCACAGCTGGTTATGATTGCTTAACATTTCTCCTTCAGTGGTATAAATAGAACCTTCTAGAACTGTGAGAGCTAGCCAGTAGGGATGAAGCTTCCAGGCCAGTGCCAGCATGATTTCCTTACAGAGTCTTATAAAACTTGCTGCAGATTTATTGTTCCTGTTTATCTTATGTGATCAGTGTGCTTACAATCAAAGCATCTCACTCTGGATCAGTGAGTTAAAAAAAGAAGACATGTATTTTTCTATTGGAACATTAAAGTTTTACAAGGAAAAATGTATGTAACCTGGCTCCTTGCTTTAAGATTTTTTTTTTTAAATAATAGAAGAATTTCAGTGGCCATAAGATCTCAGGCTGGTGAGTCTGGGCGTGATGGTATACATGTATAACTGTACTGTGGAAGCCACAGCAAGACCTCAAGTTGCAGACCAACCCAGCTGTAGACAAAAGTTTGTTGCATAAACTCAAGGCTAAAGACATAGCAGGTACTAATAATATTCTTTGTCTTTGTCCCCGTAAAGCATAAGCTACTGAGCTGTTTAAGCTAAGATAGCCTGGGCTTACAGGTA
Organism: Rhabdomys pumilio; assembly: GCA_030674055.1. NCBI lineage: Eukaryota > Metazoa > Chordata > Mammalia > Rodentia > Muridae > Rhabdomys > Rhabdomys pumilio. The sequence goes on from JANHMN010000001.1 coordinate 93,947,059, forward strand.
TGGGTGTGCATATTCTGCTCTTAAATGACTGAGAATTCAAACCCAGATCCTCATGCCTCCCCAGCAAGGGCTCGAATCCAAGGAGCTATCTCAGCTTTATAAATTTTGATTGTTTTGGATTATGTTAGTGTGTGTCTATCTCTGCTGGTATGTGCACATGAGTGCGTGTCTGTGGAGGCCAAAGGCATTTGAGTCCCTTGGAGCTGGAATTACAGGTACATGTAAGACTGAATTCAATCTTCTGCAAGAGCAGAAAGCACTCTTCTGAGCCTTCTCAGCCCCAGGAGTCTGGATTTTGTGGTAGAAATGAAACTCCTGATGCCTTTGCTTCCTAGGTTTATTTTTGACATAGAGGGGGAACTATTCTGTGTTAGAAAACCAAAGGCTGTGATTATCTTTCCTTCCACTCTGAGAATGAATGAATCTTTAAAATGGAGAAAACATGGTTATAGTTTAATAATGAACAAAACCCACCCCTTGTATTATGGTCATATAACTGCTCCATGTACCATTGCTGGAAGGCTAAGGTAACAAAGAACTAGCTTGTTTGGTTTCTTCTGGTTTAAAAAGATTTTGGGATTTAACTATACAACTAGTCAAACTGGGAACTCTTTAAAGTTTTAAATCAGAATTTAACAAAAAATTCCTTGTACTTAGATGGGTGGGATGTTTTATTTTCAGCTGTATGCTTTCAGCAATAATCAAATAAACATTCTGAAGTCAGAATGTATCAACTTTATTCAGAAGAGGGCAGTAGAGTTCCGTGTGTGATACTCACATCTTGAACTAGCTGGTGAAGTACAGTGCCGGGCTTCTTTGTGTTCTTGACTTTAAAACTGAAGATATGGTGTTGAACTCCGGTGCGCTTTCCTTTGTTTCTACAGTATACATCCCGAGGAAGCTGGTGTACTGGTGTACTGGTGTACCCCGGCACAACTCCAGTGGTTGAACATTGTTCTGGCTTAAATTGGAATCCAGCTCAAGGGGAGGCTCTAAGGCCTGACACTATTACTGATGTTATGGTGTGCTTGCACACAGAAGCCTAGCATGGCTGCCCTACGAGAGGCCCAACAAGCAGCTGAAAGAGTCAGATGCAGATACTTACACCCAGTCAATGAACAGAAGCCAGGGTCCCCTGTGGTTGAATTAGGGAAAGGCTGGAAGAAGCTGGGGAAGAGAGCAACCCCCTAGGAAGACCAGTGGTCTCAACTAACCTGGAACCCCCTAGATCTCTCTCGGACACTGAGCCACCAACCAGGCAGCATATATTAGCTGATATGAGGCCCCTGACACACATCAGAGGACTGCTGGGTCTGTCCTCAATGAGAGAAGCACCTAACCCTCAAGGGACCTGAGGCCCCAGGGAATGGGGAGGCCTGGTGGTGGTGGTGGTGGTGGTGGGTGGTGGGTGGTGGTGGGTTTTGTGTGTGTGTGTGTGTGTGTGTGTGTGTGTGTGTGTGTGTATCCTTTTGGAGACAGGAGGGGAGGAAGAGGAGGAGGAGGAACGGGGATGACTGAACTGTAAAAAAAGGTTAAAGATAATTTAAAGGAGATGTGTAGTTTTAGCAATTTTTAGTAATTCTGACATAGGGAATTCATGGGCATGAATATGCTGGGTTAATCTTGCTGATCGGGTCTTTGAAGTTTGTTACTTGTGCTGGTTGATTATTTTACAAACAAGAAAAGTAGATTATTTATTAAAAGGCCAAATTATCCTTCTACCTGGCCCTTAGCCATCATGTGATTTTATGGCATAAAGTAATTACCTCATAACCCATGGCTCTTTCTTTCATATGTAAGAGTTAAAAAGTAAAAGTTGAAAAGTGTCTTAGTGTGATAACTTTAAACAGTGTCTTATTTGGCTACACCTTCACAGCATTCTTCATCAGCTTGTTCTGACTTGCTCAGTCTGGTTTCTTATAGAACTCAGGACCACTAGGCCAAGGATGGCCCTACCCACAATGAACTGGACCCTCCCCAATCCACCAATTAAGAAAATGCCCTACATACAGGTTTACCTTCAGTCTAATCTTATGGAGGCATCTTCTCAATTGAGGTTCCCTCCTATCCAGTGACTGTAACTTGTGTCAAGTTGCCATTAACAGCTGACCAAATTGACCCCTTGTCAAGTTGACACACAAGCACATTACTGTTAAGCCATAACCTTTTCTTTCTTGTTTATTCACAATATCGCACATTAATAAGTATCACAAATAAAAAATATATTACATACTTAAAGTCCCACTGTCTACAAATCTGAACACTTTAAAAGTTCAGACTCTAAAAAAAAATAAAAAATCCAAAGTTTCTTTTAAACTCAAAGTCTCTGAAAGACTCAAGCGTTTCTCTTTAGAAATACAAAATCTCTCAACTATAGGCTCCTATAAAATTAGAATAAGCTAAGTATTTTCTCTATTCCAAGAAGGAATAACCATGGCACAATCACAGTCTGCACAAAGCAAAAACAGACACCAACAGTGTAAAATCTCAGTGTCTCCTGTCTGGGACTCACATCTTCTGGGCTGCTCCAAAGGGCCAGGTCACTTCTCCAGCTCTGCTCTCTGTAGCACACACAGTTTACCAGGCTCTGCCTGGCTCCAGTCCACTGCTGCTGCTGTCCTTTGTGGACATCCCATGGTACTGGAATCTCCAAAATGCTGGAGTCTTCTGCTGTAGCTGGGCTGCACTTTCACCAATAGCCTCTCCTGCACTCTCTTCAGGGACTCCAGCTCTGCCACACAGTGTGAAGTCTCAACTCTTCTCCATGATCCCTTCATGCCTTCAAAACCTGTACCACTGGGAAGACTCTTACTCTAGGTTGGCTGCCAGCACAAAGTACCTCTGTAACACAGCTTTTGGGTGCTCACCCTGAGGACATGCTTCAATCCTGCTGCAACTGCTACTGCACCCCCCCTCTCTCTTCCTCTTCCCTCCCTTTTCTCCCTTTCTTTCTCCCCCTCACTTTCCCCCCACCTCTTTAAATAGTAGGAAGTATTTAATTGGGTTTACCATTCCAGAGAGTCCATGATGGTAGAGTGAAGGTACGGATCCAGGAGCATCTGAGAGCTCACATCTCTGACTGCAGCAGGAGGCAGACAGAACACACTGAGAGTGGCCCAAGACCTTAAAGCCTGTCCCCAGGGACACACCTCCAACAAGGCCAAACCTCCTGATCTTTCTTCAACCGGTCCACCAGCTGGGGATCAAGTATTCAAATATATGAGCCTATGGATGGCGTTCTTATTCAAACCTCTACACAAACCCTGTGTTACTCACTCACTTCATGATGAGTGTCTAGGTTCTTTCTATATTTTAGATGTTGCTGAGAATGGAACAATAAGCATAAGAATATAACTGTTTCTAAACCATACTAGTTTTAAATTCTTTTGGGTATATATCCAGAAGTGGGATTTCTGAATCATATGGTAATTCTATTTTAGTTTTCTAGGGAACATCCATACATACTATTTCACATAATGGCTGTAATAACTTAAAACTCCCACCATCTGTGTGTAACCTGAGATTTTATTTTCTCCACGTTTTCAGGTTTTATTCTTTCCATTTTTTCCCCAGAATAACACAGCATAATGATTTATAGATAACCCTTGTGTAAGAAGGAATACATTCATAAATAATAAACTATTTTGCAGCAAATCCATAAAGCCATGACAAAGTCACGTTATCAAGCATTATGTACCTCACACAAGTGTACTCGTGCCTGGCTCGTGGCTGGTTTGTTTTCACCCAGCCTCACCATAGACAAATAAGCAGTGACTGGACATCAGCATCACTGGGGATGGAATATTTTTAGCGTTGTTAAGATTCTATGCTATTCAACAGGGAGTAACTGGGACCCACTAGGACCCAGGAAGTCACTCATGGCCTGGATCACTGGTTCCTTCCAGTCTGGGCCTGAGCACTGAGCAGATCCCTGGTGGCAGTTCTGCACCTAATCTCACAGAACCCAGAGGAAGTAGGCCTTCCAGCAGCTCTAGTCCAGGCAGTATCTTAGGTAAAGAGACAGCAACGCCCACCCCAAACAGGGAGTAACTGAGATCCACTAGGACCCAGGAATTCACTCCTGGCCCGGAGCACTGGTTCCTTCCTGTCTGCCCCTGAGCACTGAGCAGATCTTGGGCCCCAGCTCTAACCCCAGTAGTAACACCCACCCCACACAGTTCTGATACAACCAAGATAATAGGAAAGACAGACTCCAGTCAGAGACAGCTCAGGTAGCACTAAGGAGGTCCAGATAGCAAAAGGCAAGCGCATGAACATAAGCATCGGCAACCCAGAGTACTTGGCATCATTAGAACCTAGTTCTCCCACACAAGAAAGTCCTGGATTCCCCATATCACTAGGAAAGCAAGATTCAGGTTTAAAATTACTTCTAATAATGATGATAGAGGACCTTAAGAAGGACATAAATAACACTCTCAAAGAATTTGAAAAGAACACAGGTAAGCAGAAACCTTTAAAGAGGAAACACAAAAATCCCTTAAAGAATTACAAGAGAACACAACCAAACAGGTGAAGGAATTGAATAAAACCATCCAGGGCATAAAAATGAAAGTAGAAACAATAAAGAAATCACAAAGGGAGACTACCCTGGAGCTAGAAAACCTAGGAAAGAAATCAGGAGTCATAGACACAAGCATCACCAACAGAATACAAGAGATAGAAGAGAGAATCTCCGGTGCAGAAGATACCATAGAAAATATTGACACAACTGTCAAAGAAAACACAAAATGCAAAAAGTTCTTAACACAAAATATCCAGGAAATTCAGGACACAATGAGAAGACCAAACCTAAGGATAATAGGTATAGATGAGGCCACCAAAAAGATTAATGAGTAAATAGATACCCCCACAAAACCAGGCCCAATTATAAATAAGATGAATAACAATTAACATCCAGGGAAGGGAAATCTCCCTGAGAATTCCCTTCTTTTTCCTTTCCAGGTAAAAATGAATCACCCATGATGTCTGCTGTTAGGAGTTCTAATCCTGATGCTGGCCTCTGGACTTATACTACTCAGACCTTTGATGGGCCTTTGACAAGAACATCAAACGGCTAGAGATTGACATCACTAATCTAAAGAAATCCCTCGTTTCACTGTCTGAAGTGATCTCCAAAAGTTGCAAAAAAAACTTTATTGGACTTGATTTACTCTTTTACAATAGAAAATACTGTGTACAGCCTTAGACTGTGTACAGTCCTTAAAGAAAATTGTTGCTTTTACATAGACAAAACAGGGATGATTAAAGAGAGCATGAAAAAGGTCAGAGAAGGTCTTGAGAAAAGACAGAGAGAGAAAGAGAAAGTTGAGAGCTGGTACAAGAATTGGTTTTCAACCTCTCCATGGTTGTCAACCCTACTTCCTTCCATCTTGGAACTATGAATTGGGTTATTTTTGCTTATTTCTTTTGGTACCTGGGCCTTAAATAGGCTGACTAATTTTGTGAAACAATAGATAGATAATCTGATAGCAAAATCTATTCAGATACATTATCATAAATTAGCTATGGAGGACCATGAGACTCAAGATGAGGTTGTTACCCTATCCAGAGTGTTCCCAAATCCCATTTCGACCCAACCTAGAAGAGGGGACTTCCGCCCCTAGAACAAGCAGAGAAGGTCCACCCAGAACCCCCTCTGACTGGCGATCTGAATTCTTGCTTAGGCTTTGAGGCTAAGCACTGCAAGGGAATATAAATAAAAGTTAAAAATATGTTTCTGGGTTCCCTGAGGGACAAGCCTGTCTGCATAGGAGTTGATGTCAAATGTATCCCCTCTCCAGGAAAAAGACATCAGGATGGGTATTACCCTCATGCCTCACTAGACAACGACAGGAGGACCGGAGCCATTACAAGGTCCCCTTTAATTACTGGAGATCAGGCCTCTATCCCCACCTTGGCAAGATTAGAATTGCCACAGCTCTTCTATACTTAAAGAAGGAAGGAAATGTCAGGGGCAGCCCTGCTTATACACTGAAGGCCTAAAATTAGCCATAAGCCTAAAATCAGCAATAGGCCTGACATACATGCCTGCTAACACAAAGTCTTGGGTCTCTGTGGAAAAACACTGAAACAGATGGCTATAAGCTATTGTAAACAGGCAGCTTTTGTGGAAATTTACCAGCCTGAGTAGTCATAGACCTTGTAAATAGGCAGCCTTGGTGGATAGTACCAACTTAGGTAAGGACAAGTGAATCGTAGACAGAGTCATAGTGACCTGTCCCCTGAACCTTTACCCAGCTGATACCCTGTTCTGAAATGTGCCCTCCCCCTCCAGCCTTGAGCAGGCTTGAGAGACCTTGTTTACCACAACAGACCAAGTGATAAGGATCTGGTGGAGTTACCCACCTTGGCTGCACAGAACAAAGAAGCAGAACTGCCCCTGGGCTTGCCTGGAGACATCTCTGGCCTGTGACCTAGAACGGATTATGGACTATCCTTCCCATTTCCCAGCTGAAACCAGGAGGGGTTGTGGGTTGGGTCTTCTCCTTTAAATTGAGAGCTGAACATTAAAGCTTTGAGCCTTGATCAGAGAACTTTGTCTTGGCTTCATCTCTTGTCGACCTCCGTCCCCTTTCATTTCCAGCCCCCCTTTCAGGTGAACCCAGTTGATTTGTGGCCACAGGTGGCTACACGGAAAGATATCTGTACTCCCCCTGAACACCTATGCTCCTGTGTCATTCCCTTCTCCACATCCTGCATTTTTGTGTTTATAACCCCTGTGTTAAAAAGTAAAAATTATGATTTGATAATAAAAAAAGAAAAGAGTTTAATAATATTCATTGTGATGACATTTAAAAAGAAGGAAATGAAAAAAAATAGGTACAGATGAGAGTGAAGATTCCTAAATTAAAGGGCCAATAAATACCTTCAACAAAATTATAGAAGAAAACCTCCCTAATCTAAAGAAGGAGATGCCCATAAACATACAAGAAATCTATAGAACACCAAATAGACTAGACCAGAAAAAGAAAAAAGAAAACCTCCCGTCACATAATAATCAAAACACCAAGTGTACAAAACAAAGAAAGAATATTAAATGCAGTAAGGGAAAAAGGTCAAGTAACATATAAAGGCAGACCTATCAGATTTACACCAGACTTCTCACCAGATACTATAAAAGCTAGAAGATGCTGGACAGATGTCATACAGACCATAAGAGAACACAAATGCCAGCCCAGGCTACTATACCCAGCAAAACTCTCAATTACCATAGATGGAGAAACCAAGATATTCCACGACAAAACCAAATTTACACAATATCTTTCCACAAACCCAGCATTATAAAGGATAATAGCAGGAAAGCTCCAATACAAGGAGGGAAATTATACCCTAGAAAGAGCAAGAAAGTAATCCTCTTCCAACGAATCAAAAAAAAAAAAAAAAATAAATTGATGATAAGAAAAGATAGCCACACCAGGATAATTTCACCTCTAATAACAAAAATAACAGGAAGCAAGAATCACTGTTCCTTAATATCTCTTAACATCAATGGACTGAATTCCCCAATTAAAAGACATAGGCTAATTGACTGGATATGTAAACAGGATCCAGCATTTTGCTGCATACAGGAAACCCACCTCAATGACAAAGACAGACTCTACCTTAGAGTGAAAGGCTGGAAAATAATTTTTCAAGCAAATGGTCCTAAGAAACAAGCTGGAGTAGCCATTCTAAAATCTCCAGCCTGAGAACACAAAGGGAGGGACTCATGGCTCTACCTGTATAGGTAGTTGAGGGTGGCCTTGCCAGACATCAGTGGAAGTGGACAGCCTTGGTGCCTGAAAGTTTGGATTCTCTAGTGTTGGGGAATTTGAAGAGCAGGGAGGCCAGAATGGGAGGATGGTGTGAGCACACCCTCATAGAAACTCCAAGAATTACATGGATTAGACATGACAGAGTCAGGCCGCCAGAAGACTACATTCCAGAATTCAAACAAAAAATTATTTTGACTGGTGGTTTAGACCCTGGGGAGCTCTGGTTGGTTGGTATTGTTGCGCTCCTCATGGGGCCATAAACCCTTTTAGCCCCTTCAGTCTTCTCTCTAACTCCTCCATTGGGAACCCCTTTGTCAGATCAGTGGTTAGCTGTGAGCATCTACCTCTGAATATGTCAGACTCTGCCAGACCTCTAAGGAGACAGCTATATCAGGATCTTGTCAGCTGCACTTCCTGACATCTACATCAGCGTCTACCTTTGGTGACTGCACATGGGATGGATTCCCAGGTAGAATGGTCTCCGGACAGCCCCTCCTTCAGTTTCTGTCCCACACTTTGTCTCCATATTTGCTCCCTTGAGTATTTTGTTACTCCTTCTAAGTAGGACCGAGGCATCCACACTTGGTCTCCCTTCTTCATGAGCTTCATGTGGTCTGAGTTGAATCTTGGCTTTTTCAAACTTTTGGGCTAATATCCACTTATCAGGAAGTAAATACCATGTGTGTTCTTTTGTGATTGGGTTGCCTCACTCAGGATGATATTTTCTAGTTCCATCCATTTACCTAAGAATTTCTTGAATTCATTATTTTTAATAGCTGAGTAATACTCCATTTTGTAAATGTACCACATTTTTTTGTATCCATTCCTCTGCTGAAGGACATCTGGGTTCTTTCCATCTTCTGGCTATTATAAACAAGGCTGCTATGAACATAGTGGAGCAAATGTCCTTGTTATTTGTTGGAGCATCTTCTGGGTATATGCCCACATAGGGAGGGACCCATGACTCCGTCTGTATATGTAGGGGAGGATGGCCTTGTCGGACATAGGTGGGAGAGGAGATCCTTGGTCTCATGAAGGTTGAACACTAAGTAGGGGGGAATTCGAGGGTGGGGAGGTGGGAATGGGGGGGTAGGTGGGGGCACATCCTCATAGAAGCAGGAGGAGGGGGATGGGATAGGGGGTTCCTGGGTGGTGGGGGGAATGGGGTAAGGGGATAAAATCTGAAATGTAAATATAATATCCAATAAATAAGAAAAAAAAATCACTGAAAGAAAAAAATTATCTTGATACTAAAATTCGCTTTGAGAATTGTATATTGCAGAATACATAGCCTTGGTGTATCTACTCATCAAGCAAGCTGAGCAGACCTGCTCGAACCTCTGATGTCCTGGAATTCCAGCTGGATGCACAGCATCAGAGACTTATCAATTTACTCTTCTCCCCTCCCCCGTCCCCTTCTAATATCTCAATGCCCATAATCAGCTTGAAGAAGTTAATGAAGAGTCGGTGTCCCTTTTCCCTGGGCTTGGGGACTGAAGTGGTTAATATTGAGCTGATTTTCTAGGGAAAAGTAGTGGTTTTGTTGGAACAGGGAGGATTAGCTAGGATTTATTGCATAGCCATAACCTATTGGTAGAAATATGTATAATTGTTATTAAGATGAAGTTATAATTTCTTAAATGATACAAAATTTACTTTGATTTCAAATTTAAGGTTTTCATTGGTACAACTTTCTTATTGATATAAAAGTGAGATTAATATGGTTACTCTCATAGGCATTGTGTCTATATAACACATTTAGGAATACAAGGCTTAGACCCAGTCCTTCTTTAACTTTTTTTAAACTGATTTGAGATGGTTAGCCTGTGAGATAAGGGCCTATAGCAAATTCATGGCTTTGAGTTTATTGTTAGGGTATTTTCTATATTTTATTTAGAAATAGCTGAGAAAAGTTAACAGACAACAGCCCAGATTGCCTTACATGGATAGCTGGTTTTCAAAACATCAGAAGTCCACAGAACTGACATTACAAACAGTTCTGTATTAATGTTCATTTTGATTAGAGACCTGTCTGCTCCTGACAGCTTCCTGCCTTGGATTCTAAGAAGAAACTGAGCATCTTTGGAATTATTCCAGTTGTGGTGAGACTGCCACTAGGCAAGAATTGCCTCTTTTCATCTACAGACAAATTACTGTCTAGAGAAGGACACACTTTCAGAATAGTCAACTGATTATATCTGCCAATACAGAGTAATCAGCCCTTAATAATTCTACATCACTAGATCAGATGATCCTGGGCCAGAAGGCTGAAGATCAGATGCTCCAATGTTTTGTAGTATAGGGACTGTCCAGGTGTTCAGCGGTCACTATAAATTAGCTAAGTTTTAGAAGCTATGCTTTGTGCCTCCCATAATTTCAGTTAACTCAGTCATTCTGGATTTCTGACAGGGTTGGAGACTTATAGTCTCATAGCCAATCCTGGCTCTTTACTTTGAGAGAAAAGATTTGAGAGGATGGTTTTCAGCTGACATTCATTCTAAAGCCAAGAAAAAAGCCAGGTTCAGAACTAAGTCTTTTAGTTAGGAGGGATGACAGAGGTTCTGGTTAGTCAACAAAATGACGGACTGGGTATTAGGTCCATCTTGTACCTTACTGACACAAATAGGTATAGTTATGCTCCAATTGTATTTTGAGAGAAAAGTTTTATTTTAACAGGAAGGGTGATATGTAGGAGAAGCTAAGTTGGGAGGAGTATGGATAGGAAGAGGAGGAATAAGGGGAGGAGGAGGAGAAGGAGAGGAGGAGATAGGTGAGAGAGAGAGAGAGAGAGAGAGAGAGAGAGAGAGAGAGAGAGACAGAGAGAGAGAGAAACATGGAGATGGATGTTCGCGTGTCCCTGCCAGTCAAAGATAGCTGATATATCTAGGTTGGGTATTGGGTTACACTTCTGATTGTATGGGCATCTTGCTATTGAGTGTTACCAAACTTATAAAGCCTTTGATTGACATTTAAAAAAACGTATAAAAGCGAAAAGGAGAAGGGGTCATGGGATACGGGTTTTCTACGGAGAAGAAATGGGGAAAGGGGATGGCATCTGAAATGTAAATAAAATATCCAATTTAAAAAAATTGGTGGGGGAAGATTCTGTGCTGTTGAATATGCAGCTCATGTTTGGCCAGTGTCATTATGTGTCGCGCCCAACTTGTCCAGCAATCAGACACAACATGGTTGGATTCTTCTCATCAGCCTTTATTGCAGGAACTAATAATAATACTATGGGGGACCCCGTGCAGCTGGAGGGTGCTGCTTATATAGAGGAGTAGATGTTGCCAATGTAAGGATTGGCTAAGGCTACAGTACCTCGTTAGCATATGCCCACTCGGGAGGGGCACACACCAGAATCATGAAGACGCATGTGCAGAATACCTGTTTACCAGAAAAATCTGAAGAGGCAGGCAGGCAGTCGGCGCCATCTTCTAATGTCGGCTACCGACAATTATGCTCACGCACTTTAGCAGTGCAATGCTCTGTCTAGAGTACTGAAGATAGTTTACTACCTAAATGCTTGGTCACAACTTCCCCTTCACTTGAGGGCATAATGAACTTGCTGCTGAGTGAAGGGAACTCCTGGTCCCTGAAGCATAGATGTCGTCAGGGACACTACATCGATGAAGGGAGGAACACTAGCATTTTAACATTCTGGAGCCATCTCTGGGCCAGCCCCACATGTCCAGGTCCGCTTCCAACCTTTCCTTTATTCCTGGCGTCTATCTGTGTTACTCCCTCCCTTTTATTGAAAGTAGCTTTTTTCACGTCACATAATATATCTTGATTATGGTTTTCCCTCTCTCTATTCCTCCAAGTCCCTCCCCAGCTCTGCTCCCATCCAGCACCTTTATGTCTCTCATTAGAAATCAAACAGGCTTCTAAGGATAATAATAAAATGAAATAAGATCAAACAAAGACTAAGCTATTGGAAGAGGACAAAACAAATCATCAGAAGGAAGTGATCCCAAGAGAAGGGACAGGAAACAAATACAGATGCAGAGACTTGCTCGTTCGCACACTCAGGAATCCCATAAAACACCAAACTGGAAGCCATATTATATACACAAAGGACACTCTTTCTGCCTTCTCTTCTGCAGAGTTCCCTGATCCCTGAGAGAAGGGATAAGATGGAGACATCCCATTTAGGGCTCAGTGTTCTAAGGTCTCTCATTCTCTGCACAATGTCTGGCTGTGAGTCTCTATTTGCTCCTATCTGCTGCAGGAAGAAGTTTCTCTGATGATGCTGAACAAGGCACTGATCCATGAGTATAGCAGAATGTCATTAGGAGTCATTTTCTTGCTATTTTAAAAAACAACCAAGAAAACATTAGTTGTCTTAGTTAGGGATTTACTGTGAAGAGACATGCCCATAGCAACTCTTATAAAGGAAAACATTTAACTGGATCTGTCTTACAGTTCAGAGGTTTAGTCCATTTTTATCATGTCAAGAAGCATGGTGGCATGCAGGCAGACATGGTGCTGGAGAGGGAGCTGAGAATTCTACATCCTGATCTGCAGGCAGTAGGAAGTGGCTGAAACACACTTCCTCCAACCAGGCCACATCTCCTATTAGTGCCATTCCCTATGGGCCTATGGGGGATATTTTTATTCAAACCACCATAATAATATTTTGTTTTACCCGAGGTCCCTGGGCTATCTAGTCTCAGGTTCTTGGTAACCCAAGTACTGTTGAATATGGGTTCCATCTTGTGGAGTCCCACATGCTTTGTGCCACCATTGAATTAGCATATCCTGCAGTCAGGACACCACTGTAGATCAAAGGGTTTGTGGCTGGGTTAATGTTTATGTTTTTCCTTTGGTCACATTCAGAGTACCTTTCCTGTACTAAAGACACTAGAATGTAGGGGCAAAGGCTCCATGTAGTCACCAGCTTGACTTCTCCATATCCAGTGAGTTGTGTTGGTGTTATCTTCAGCAATGGGGTCTTGCTCTCAGTTTGTAGAAAGCAAACTATAATCTTGGCAACAGCCTGGTTCCCCTGGAACCTCTTCGGTCAAAAAAATCAATTAGATGTAGCCCATTCCTGGTATTGGAAGCTTCATTTGATAATAAGACATCTAATTGATGTCTTCTTGTTATTTGGGGATCTCATTTAGATGCCACTCATAAATGTATATATTTTTAGGAAGCTTCCACTATGTGACCCTTCAAATGGCCCTTAGTTTTAGCTGTCTCTCCACATATTCTTTCTGTCATCTCCCTCTCCATTTCCAACTTGATCCTCCTATTCTAGCTCCTCCCTTCCATCCATCTATAACGATCTATTCTATTTCCCTTTCCTAAAGAGACTTATCTGTCCCCATCCCTTACTCTATACCTAAACTCTGTGATCCTACATGTTGTAGACTTAACAGTTAATATCCAGGTAGAAACAAATAGATACCATATTTGATTTTCTGGGTCTGGGATACATCACTCAGGAAGATTTTTTTTTCTTAGTTACATTCATTTACCTGAAATCATTTTATGATTTCATTGTTTTAAAAGCTGAATAATACTCCAATTGTGTAAATGTATCACATTTTCTGCATCCATTGATGTTGAGGAATATCTAGGTTGTTACCAATTTCTGGCTATTATGAATAGAGCAGCAATGAACATGGTTGAACACATGTCTCTGTGGTAGAATGAAATATCCTTTGGGTATATGCCCAAGAGTGATAAAGCTTGATCTTGATTAGCACAAGTCCCATCTTCCTGAGGAATGCCCATACTGATTTCCATAGTGACTGTACAAATCCGTATTCCCACAGCTGTGGACAAGTGTTTCCCTTACTCCACATCCTCACCAGATGCTGATCTCGTCTCTCTTTTCTGATCATACTATCTTTTATTTTATGCCAATTTACATCCAGTCCTCGCTACAATCACACAGCCCTCTCCAATTCCCAAGCAGAGACAGGAAGGAAAATAAAAACCTTACACTTGTATAAAATATGCTCTGAAGTGTGGTTTTCGGTTTTTCCATACAAACTGATGAGATCATTTTTAAACTTGCCTGTGTGTGTGTGTGTGTCTTAAAATTTTAACCTTTTTTTTACAGTACAGTTGTTACCCCCCTCCCTGTTATCTGTCCTCTGACTGTTCCTCATCCCTTACCTCCTCCCTCGACTCCAAGAGGATGTATCCCCCCACCCACTCTACCAGATCTCCCCACTCTCTGGGGCCTCAAGTCTCTCAAAGATCAGGTGCTTCTTCTTTCACTGAGGCCAGACCAGGCAGTCCTCTGCTGTATGTGTTGGGGGCTCATATCAGCTAGTGTATGCTGCCTGGTTGGTGGCTCAGTGTCTAAGGGATCTTGGGGGTCCAGGTTAGTTGAGACTGCTTGTCTTCCTATGGGGCTGCCTTCCTCTTCAGCTTTTTCCAACCTTCCCCTAATTCAATCACAGGAGTCCCCGGCTTCTGTCCATTGATTGGGTGTCAGTATCTCCATCTGACTCTTTCAGCTGCTTGTTGGGCCTCTCGGAAAGCAGCCATGCTAGGCTTCTGTCTGTAAGCATGGTATTAGTGTCAGGCCTTGGAGCCTCACCTTGAGCTGGATCCCAATTTGGGCCTGTCACTGGAATCACAGCTGATTCTTGACCAGCATTGAATGTCCCAGCAAAGCAAAAGTTTCACTTCAGGGATGCTGGTCTCTTGTCATGGTTGTCAGGAAGCATGCTCCATTCCTCAGCTCCAGATTACCAGGCCCATATATTCTTATTCAAAATAGCCAACTCTTGGCCTGTCATCACACTTGCAAAAAATGGGATAACATTGTGTCTCTTAACCTCCTATGGTTAATAAAGAAACTAGTATGTGTTTAGTGGGCTGTCTTTAAAAAGACAGATTAATTTGCATGGGTCACACCAGGTTGAGCTCACAAACATGCTTCTCAACTGTTACCTGTGTTTCTACTCTATTCTCATGACGGAAAATGTTAGGGTCTGTTCAGAGTGGTTATTAACTGGATTTAGTTACTATAGTTTGTGCTCTAAAAGAAAATTGCTATATGTTATTTACATATAGATGACCACAGCCACCAAAGCTTAATGCTTTGTAGCATTTTTCTAAATACTGTATGCCAGGGAGTAGTTAAGTAATTTAACCAGTGACATATATATATATATATATATATATATATATATATATATATATATGTGTGTGTGTGTGTGTGTGTGTGTGTGTGTATGTGTATATGTGTATATGTGTATATATCACATATACAACAAATTTAAAAGAAAGGAATATAACACATTTTGATCTGCATTCATTTTTATCAAAAACCTCTTTACAGGGGAATCCACTCTGGTAGGATAGGGTGAGGCCATGGATTGCAAGGCCTTGAAGGGTCTGTGAATCTCATTTGGATGCCCAAGGGGATATCTTTCTCTAGAGGCAATAATAGTACAGGGACTCTTTCCTTCTTTGGGGATATATATGTGTGTCAATATACATGCAGGTATGATGTCCATGTTAAGGGTGTTGGCCACACAAAATAGGAAAATTCAAAAACTTACACAGACCCTAAGTCTCGTGCATACATTCAAAAATTCATGGAAGGACTGGCCTACTGGTGCCAGCCCCTTAGCCCAGCATATGAGAGTCTGAGGCAGAAGGTTCAGGAGTTGGCGGCTAGCCAGGCATATACTGAGACTGTGTGAGTGAGGTAGGAAGGCCTGGGGATGCAGAAGTTGGAATTTAGATTCAGGTTAAGCTGCATTCTGACCGTGGGTTGGTTGGCCTCAGTTTTACTCCTGTGAAGTGATAATGTCAGTGTTTTCTCTATGATGTGACTGTGGATACCAATAGGATCATGGCTGTAAGGCATCAAGACAATTTCTGACATGGTAAGAACAACCAACTTTCAACAGTCTCTTCAGGAAACTCATGGTAGAGCTGCCAATTGGGCAGTGACAAGGAAGCTATAGGAAGACACAGTAATATGGGGTCTGAAACTTGATTCTGGTTTTAACAGAAATGTCAGTATTTAGTCAGCTACAGATGTTTGCTTTAAATGTAGGCAGTTGCACTTGAGCCGTTCTCTGAATCCCCTATAATTTTATTAATATTACCTACTTTCACAAATGCCTCCGGTGTATCTGTATACAGTGTGCTGATAGTAGGGCATTTGAGCTGTTTGTTTTGCGGAGAAAGCATCTTGCTTATCCTTGAAACAAGAGGGCAGTAGAGTTCTGTTCATTTGTGACTTGCTCTGTTCCCCAGGTCTCCAAAGAAATGTGGGTTTCCTTGCTATAAAATATTTATAATTCATTAAGATAGAGTGAGTCACATCAGAAATTGTATAGGGAGATAAAAGAATATTTATTCATAACCCAGATTAATGTTATAGCAGCGAGCAGCTGTGGCAAAGGAGGAAATGCAGATATATAATCATTGCCCAACGAGAGCAAACAGATCTAGTCTCTAGAAAGCCAAAGTGTGGGTTTATTTCAGACACATTCATTCTTTTAGGTGTAGCAAAAATACACATCTTCAATGCTTTAATCTGCTGCGAAAGATTGTGTTTTGTCAGGAAGAATCAACAATGAATGCAAAGGGGATTTTAAATATGATAAAAAAATGAGAACAAGTGTTCACATTTGGGGTGTGTGGTGGTTAATATCCATTACAAACTTGACAGGATTTAGTATCACCCAGGAGACAAGCCCCTGGGCAGGGCTGAGACTGGGTTTCTAGACTGGAGTAACTCAGATGGAAAGGTCAACCTTAAATGCAGGCAACCTCATCTCCTAGGCTCAGGTTCTGGGCTGTTCACAGCTCACTAACCAGATTCCTAGTCCTTAGCACTATCCAATAAAACAAATATACCAATGTCCTGTATCTCTGTCCTCCAATATGGCAGCCACTAACTTGCGTATTCAGTGAACACCTATCCAGCCTGTATGTTGGAGAAACTGAACTTTCTGCCCTACGTTTTTTTTCTTTTTTTTTTTTCTCTTTAATTATCAAATCATAATTTTTACTTTTTAACACAGGGGTTATAATCACAAAAATGCAGGATGTGGGGAAGGGGATGACACAGGAGCATAGGTGTTCAGGGGGAGTACAGATATCTTTCAGAACAGGGTATCAGCTGGGTAAAGGTTCAGGGGACAGGTCACTATGACTCTGCCTATGATTCACTTGTCCTTACCTAAGTTGGTACTATCCACCAAGGCTGCCTATTTATAAGGTCTATGACTACTCAGGCTGGTAAATTTCCACAAAAGCAGCCTGTTTACAATAGCTTATAGCCATCTGTTTCAGTGTTTTTCCACAGAGACCTAAGACTTTGTGTTAGCAGGCATGTATGTCAGGCCTATTGCTGATTTTAGGCTTATGGCTAATTTTAGGCCTTCAGTGTATAAGCAGGGCTGCCCCTGACATCTCCTTCCTTCTTTAAGTATAGAAGAGCTGTGGCGATTCTAATCTTGCCAAGGTGGGGATAGAGGCCTGACCTCCAGTAATTAAAGGGGACCTTGTAATGGCTCTGGTCCTCCTGTCATTGTCCAGTGATCTGTCCTACTTTTAATTCAGTCATCATACATTGCTGCTGGCTACTGTGTTAGTTAGTTCACATAGCAAATGGCTCTTGGTTTGTCATAAATTGTTTTTTCTCAGTTTCTTTATTCATTTCTATATCTGCCTCTACTTTTTCAGCTACACTGAGGCTCTAATACAAGAACAGCTAACAATACTGCCCAAGCAGGACTTAAAGGGAGATAGATAATGGTATCTGCAGTTATCCATCCATAGGATACTTTTTTTCTCTTTGACCTGGACACTAGCCTGATACATGCTGGTCAAACTGGAGACCAAGTAGTTTCCCCCAGAGGACCTTGCTTAGACCACCGAATGTCCTTTGGACCTTGTTTGGATTGTGCCCAGCTTATGCCCACGTGCCCATCTCTCTGGGAGTCCAACTTGTGATGTGTCTGGTGCCTAGGACACAACCTACATAGTGTAATTCCTGCTCTTCAGAGGGAGGGCACAAGTTCAGCCCATCCCCACAGTAGTAACATTTAGGAGACTGTACTTAGAAGCCTGTGTGAACAGTGAGTAATTCTGAGGACGAGCCTGAATGCTGACATTAGGACGCAAAGGCATCATGAAACTCTTAAGAGCTTGCCGGAGCCACTTCCTGACTGTTTCTGGAGATCATGATTTTCCATTGAGAGCATTCAACTTGGATGTTTGAAATGGCTGCTGTTTGGATTTTAGCTTATTGCCTGTGTAGATATGGGCACAATAGATGGCAACAGACAGAAAAACCAAGACTATTATCAAAAGTTATCAGGCCTGTGAGCCCTGCACTGAGGAGACTGAGGCCAGATGGTCCCAAATTCAGTCAGCCTATGCTACAGCATGAGACTCTGTCCCTAAGCAAAGCAGATTATTTTGTCACTTGAAAGTAGTGACTTTCATGATCTGTGATGGTTTATATATATATACTTGGCCCAAGAAGTGGCACTCTTAGAAGGTGTGGCCTTGTTGGAATAGGTATGTCACTGTGGGTGTGGGCTTAAGAACCTCACCCTCGCTTTCTGGGAGTCAGTCTTCCACTAGAAGCCTTCAGGTGAAGATGTAGAACCCTCAGCTCCTCCTGCACCATGCCTGCCTGGATGCTGCCATGCTCCTGCCTTGATGATAATAGACTGAACCTCTGAACCTGTAAGCCAGCCCCAATTAAATGTTGTCCTTATAAGAGTTGCCTTGGTCATGGTATCTGTTCACAGCTGTAAAACCTGAACTAAGACATGATCACTACCCAGAAAGTATAGGAAAAGATGGTGGGTTATATCTATTGTGCTTTTACAAGTTCTGACATGGGATAACATCCAGAGAATGACATGGCCAGTGTGCTGGCTAGATATATGTCAACTTGACACAAGCTATAGTCACTGGAGAGGGAAGATCCTCAGTTGAGAAAATGAGTCCATAATATATCAGTCTGCAGGCGAGTCTGTAGGGCATTTTCTTAATTACTGATTGAGGTGTAAGGAATAACCCATCTTGGGCTGATGGTCCTGGGTTCTATAAGAAAGCAGGCTGAGCAAGCCACAAAGGACAAGCCAGTAAGCAGCATCCCTCCATTGGCTCTGCATCCATTTCTGCCTTCAGATATTCTGTCTTGTTTGAATCCCTGCCCTGACTTCCTTCAATGATGGTCTATGTTGTGGATATGTAAGCCAAATAACCCTTTCCTTCCCGAATTGCTTTTGGTCATGGCGTTTCATCACAGCAATAGAGATTGGTAGCAGAATAGTGGAATATTGCTGTGACAGATCTGACCATGCTATTATGGAGAGGATTGTAGAAGGACTTTGGATTTTGGGTTAGAAAAGCTATTGAGTATTGAGAGCTCAGTGGGCTGTTCTGTGGGAACTTGGAAGAAAAAACTGTTAAAAGCAGAGACAATGGAGGCCCGACTTGTGAAGTTTCAGAGGGAAGCAAAGATCATTTGTGTGAAGAAACTGTATTTATCTGCTCAGCTGCAGCTAAAGAACTGATTGATTAACAAGAGAGTAGAACCACTAAATAAAATATTTGCTTTGCTGGGCCAATGGATGCTGGTCAGAATCAGCTGTGAATAAGAAGAGACCAGAATTATTGAGGTGAATTCTGGGAAGTGTTTCCTCCAAATCAGCACACAGAAGCTGTGTTTCAGAGGCAGTCAAGGTTGTACCTGATGCTGTCAGCCAAACTTGAAAGTAAGGGTCTTCCCAGTAGTACTGGTTTTGAAGGCCTGAAGGGGTCATGGGGAATAGCTGAGACTTCACACTGTGTGGCAGGGCTGGAGTCCCTGAGTAGATCTAGACATTGGACATTGAGTTATTTGATATAAGATATATCAAATAATTATATTTGATATAAGATATAATTGTTTGATATAAGACTGTAGGATTTTTTCAAGTTTGAAAATCTGTAGATGCTACACTGCCATGAGTAGAGGGGCCATCTTGGTGAAGTTTGTTTTGTGTGTGTGTGTGTGTGTGTGTGTGTGTGTGTGTGTGTGTGCACGTGTGCATGTGTGATGTGGATATTAAAATTAGGAATGAAAAAGAAAGGAAAGTTTGTGGCTTAACACATGTGTTCGTGTGACTAGTTGAAAGGGGGTCAGTTGTGTTCGCTGGCTAGTTTCACATCAACTTGGCACAAGCTATATTCATTTAAGAGGAGGGAACCTCAACTGTGAATGTACCTTTAATCTGAAGCTCAATCATTAAAAGCCAAAAGGAAGAGAAAGTACCTTCATAAGATCAGGCTGCAGGCAAGCCTGTAGCCCATTTTCTTAATTAGTGATTGATGGGGAGGGCTCAGTCCATTGTGAGTGGTGCCACCCCTGGGCTGGTGGTCTTGGGTTCTGTAAGAAAGCAGACTGAGAAAGCCAAAGAAGCAGCAAGCAACACCCCTCCATGGCCTCTGCATCAGCTCCTGCCTCCAGGTTCCTGCCTGGCTTGAGTTCCTGCCCTGACTTCATTCAGTGATAAACTCAGATGTGGAAGTGTAAGCCAAATAAACCCTTTCCTCCCCGGTTACTTTTGGTCATGGTGTTTCATCACAGCAATAATAACTCTTACTAGGACAGTCAGAGTGAATGAGCTAGAGAGATGTACACTGGACAGTGTGGCTGAATGAAGCGGCCTCTGGGTGGGTTATTTGGCACCTAGTTTACAAAATATCTACCCTATTAGGTCTTTTTGGCATGGTTTATTTTGGAGTCCTTGCTACCGAGAGTAATTATTTGGCCAGTTGCTTCCTGAGTCTGTTCTTCACATGGGATTGTAAAATCGTCTGATCAGGCCTATAGAAACCAAAGTTTATTCATTTGAGACAGATGGACAGACAGAAAGTCAGACAGATAGATACACACACACACACACACAGAGAGAGAGAGAGAGAGACAGAGAGAGAGAGAGAGACAGAGAGAGAGAGAGAGAGACAGAGAGAGAGAGACAGAGACAGAGAGAGGCAGAGACAGAGAGAGAGAGAGACAGAGAGAGAGAAAATTTCAAATGCCTGTGCCAAGCACTAATGGATTTTTATACTCTCTTTTTTCATTGTAAAATATTAAACTTATGTATTTTTTTCTTTAACTACACAATTCAGTGATGTTAACTGTTTGGATATTACTTTGTTACAGAGCTGTAGAATCTTTTCACAGAACCCAAACTACTCATTAAAGAAGTCCCCACTTTATCCCTCCAACCCTGGCAACTGGCATTCTCCTAGTAATTTCCATATTGTGTCCCTCCTCCTTTCTCTCCCCCCTTTCTTTTTCTCCCTGCCCTCCTCCTCTCTCACTCCCCTTCTGCCCCACCCATCTGTAGCCAGCATTGCACTTAGCTTGTTGACTGACCCCAGGCTTCATGTGTGTCACACGTGCTAGGTTTTTTTATAGTTTGGAGGCCGAGTGTGTGTAGACATCTAAAGATCTTCTGTGGGCAATTGGCTCAATTCTTAGCTGTTGTAAATGAGGATAGAATGGACACAGTATACAAGTACCTTTCTGAGATCCGGCCTTCAGTTCTCCTGGATCATATGGTGATTCTATTTTTAAGCTTCTGATGACACTCCATATTGCTTTTCCTGGCAGCTGCACTATGCACAACCCCCAGCACTGCACAAAGGTTCTCCTTGTCCTTTTATACACTTGAGCTTTCTGGTTTCCTTGATGGTGGCCACCCTCACTGTGGGTAGCTGTGAAAATACAGCGGTGGGATTCTACCCCAGGGATTGAGCTCATCTGCTTCTCTCTCTCAGAAAGATACACATGTGCACAGTTCATGGGTGTGCTGAGGAATAGTGAAGCCTGTGGTACCAGTTAATAACAAAGAACAGTTAAAGACAGCAATGTAAAATGTGTGGTTGGGGGCTGGAGAGATGACTCAGGAGTTAAGAGCACTGGACGTTTTTCCTGAGACCCTTAGTTCAGTTCCCAGCACCCACATGGTGGCTCACAACTGTCTGTCAATTCAGTTTCAAGGGATTTAGCGTCCTCTTCTGGCCTCCTTGGGCACTATATGCATGTGGTGTATGGACATGCATGCAATCTAACTGCCCATACACATAAAGCAAAAATAAGTAAATCTTTAAAAGCAATGTATGGTTTGTTTTGTACACATCATTATGTGGTCCTTGAAACTGCTGATTATGAAGCCAGCATGGAAGATGATTAAGATAAAACAAGAAGTGGGAAATGGGGCTGTGGTGTTCACTGTGGTCATGATTAGAGATAGATAGCATGTGCAGTATTTTCTCTCAACTACATAACCTTTCTAAGCATTCTCTTCTACCTTGGCCTTTTTGACTTCTCCAGGCTTCAGTGGCTCAGGCTCTGGTCTTGTGCTTTCTGTCAGTGTTCATCCACCCTACTGTTCCAAGAAATCAGTTGTCACCCTGTGGCTCAACTGTTCTTTTGTGCTCTGGATGTGATAGACAATTACCTCCTTGCTGTTTCTACTTGGTCTAACAGTTATTTTGAGTGTAACACATCCAGGAGAGATATTTGGTTCCTTTCTCATCTCAAAGAGAATGGAAACCTTGCTTATTTCTCTAGCTGCTCTTCTGTCTCCCTGGAAAGTCCTTTACCGGCCTTTTGTGCAGATTCTGCTCAAACACAACCTCTTCAAGAAAACAGGTGGTTTGAATTGTGACTATCTCCCGAAAGCCCAAGTGTTAAATGGCTAGTGGTACCCTTGGGCAGTGGTGGGACATTTAAAGAGGTTAGTGTGAAGTTAGGGCACCAGAGGCATGTCCTTGAAGAGGTTATTATAGCAAGATGAGCCATTTCCTGCTCTGCTCCCTGACCTATCTTTTTCTTTCTGGCTACTTAATGTGAGCAGCTCCAATTGTCATTTATGGTCACTACGATGCACTGTATAACCCAAGGCCTGAAGTGGTGGGACCATGGGCTGAAACTGTAAGGGTTCATGATTTCCAAAGAATGATACTCTGGACTCAAATAGCATGTAAATGCGAAGAATGCTTTAATCTGCGTAAGTCCATCATACTGGGGTCTCCCATTACCAGAATATAGAGATGACCAAGTAAGCTTGCAGGCCTGATTTAAAGCACACCCAGGAATTCTGGGGTAGGTGACCTCTTACATTAACCTGTTGGGTTCATTTCTACAGTCGTTCCATTACTAGGGTGTAGGGGCTAGAGACTTGCTGAGGAGGTCTGGAAACTGTTGCTGAGGAAGTCTGGAAACTGCTGCTGACTCATTGTCCTTATCTCAAGCCAAGTGGCGAGGCAGCTTCTAAGGCAGCTTCTAAACTTGCCTGGACGTGCCCAGTTCTTGGAAACAGAGATTTAGGCTTTGTCTACTGATCTGCCCATTTGAAGTCTGTCATGGAAACAGCCTAACCTTCTCAAAATCTTTATAAGAGATGTGTAGTGATCTTACGTTGTATGATATGTCAGAAACGTAGTCGGAAACATTCATGCCGTTCCAAGTGTTAGAATTTACTGAATAACAGTGTATCTACAGGGCATAGAGGGCTCAATGGCAGTATTTTGTCATATAATCCTACCCTGATAACCTGGTTGAGGTGAATACAGGTGCTTTTATCCCAATCTTAATTACTAATATTAACTCTTATCACACAGAACATAGCAAATGTGTCTACAAACCTCTCCGTATTAAATATAGCTTACAGAATGAATACTAGTGAAAGATGCTGCAGCTGAGCTCAAAGGTTTCAGATGTGAGCTGAGAGAGTCCATATTGATAAGAGAAGGAACCAGACCACTGTCTGGAGGCAGCTGTGGCTACAGCTGCTGAAGTCAGGCTTGTGAGCAAAGCTGCAGAGTTGAGGGGCTGGATGGAAGGCTTAAGCAGCCTTAATAGAATTCAGTCAGGAACAGGAAACAATGGGTCAGGTGCAGTGAACAGGTAGACAGTCAGTGGAAAAAACCCCAGGGGACTGAGCCAAGCTGTCACTCCACCATTTTATGGGGTCTAGGTGAGGGAGTTTCACCCTTTCCTTGTTCTGGTAAATCCAATAAGTTTTGAGGCCTCTGATGTGAACACAGTCATGTGCTCCACAGATTCAGTCCCCTCCAATAAACTTGCAGGGGCTCCCCTTCTATTCCTATGCTAATCATAGCCTGCTCTTGGGACATATATGCTCAGCTCAGGAAAATGGGCATAAGAGTAAATGCTGGATGGTTCTAATTATTTAAAATTCTAGAAGGAGAAAGACTCTAATAAAAAAAAAGATCAGTGTTTTTCTGGCAATTATTGGTAGGTATTAATTGGACAATAAACCTTTCACATAATAAAAACATCTTCATTTTAGTGATAGTCATAAACACACATCTGTGTTATGTATGTGCATATGTACATTTATAATCTGTCAAAATTTGTCAAACTACATTTGAAATGCATGTTTTATTAAAAATTAAATCAGTATTTTTGTTAAAAAAAAAAAGACAAACAATATTGGAGAGTGGTAGCAACAGAGCAGAGGATTGGAGGTGTCCCGTCCAGCGGGCAAAGTTATTACAGGGTCCCTGAGTAGCCACCACCTAAAAGAGACACGGGTGGGAGAGAGAAACGAGACCAAGCGTCGAAGAACGACAGAATCAGTCTAGCTGATGTCAAGGTCTCATTTACTAGAGGCAAGGCTTGCAGTATATAAGCAAAATTAAAACAGGGGAGTAAAAACACCCATCCCCGCCCAGTGTCCTTAGTCCGGTTACCTGTGGCTCGAGGCTGTTGCTTATCTTCGTCTTCGGAATGTTCACGTTCTGAGGAACATTCTGAGGTCGAGCTGTGACATTGCTGGAACTGTGAAGGTTGAGCCTTTTCTGGGAAGCCTCCGTCCTTTGGCTGACCCCGGCAGCCTAGGGGCCTCTGTTCCCCAACATGGAGGAAGGATAATGAATGAAACAGAAGTAGACTTGTAGGCAGACAAATGGCGAGAGAATGCTTGC
Source organism: Rhabdomys pumilio (assembly GCA_030674055.1). Classification (NCBI taxonomy): domain Eukaryota; kingdom Metazoa; phylum Chordata; class Mammalia; order Rodentia; family Muridae; genus Rhabdomys; species Rhabdomys pumilio. The sequence continues at coordinate 93,971,787 of JANHMN010000001.1, forward strand.
TCCCTAACATTGTCCTACAGGTACCAAGCAAAGAGGGCTTCTGTATAGCGGAGACAATGAGTTCACTGCTGCAGGAAGTCACTAGGAAGAGACCATATCAGGTCTCCTTTCTCTTACTCTCTCTAGTCATGGTTTGCAGGTCAGAGAGAACGGGAACAGGAGATCGAAGGATGGAAGGTTCTAGAATGCACATGGCTGGGAAGAAATGCCTGGTGTAGGGGAGAGCAGGGTAGATGTGGCCAAGTAGTTTAAACAGATTAATGGGTAGAGGTAGAGCATAAGTGCCAAGCACACATGAAAGGTCTTTAAAGTAATAGGAGAATAAGTTGAAATAAGACACATTAGATTCTATCATCAGTTGATACATTATACAAAATCAGTGTAACCAATTAGAATAGTAATGACAGACAGCTAAGGCTGAAAATACAAAACACTTTTATCAGGCATAGGTTTTGAAAAAGTCCCTCTTCATTCTGCGGGGAGTGATGTCCACAGATATCTTCCTAATCATTTGTTACTCTGGTGCTCAAATATTTAGCATCCTACTTTACTTATGGCTCCTAAAGACGAAAGTTTCTAAAAGACTGTTTTATGTGCAGTCTTCTGTTTTGTGGTGGACCTTATACTCTGTGCTGTAGGTTGTACTCTTGGCTGTAATTCCAAGAAGAAGGTAAGTTTTCTGCAGCCAAAAATATGGTCTAGCTCTTGGGGCTTTAATGGACTGATGATGGATAATTCTACATGGAAAGAGGGGGACAAAGTGGTCTCTCAGTTTCTCAATAAAGCAGGTAGAGCTCATATTTGAAGTTGATCCTAAATTTGAAACAATTCACAGAAAGGTTCTTGCCTTCTCTATTCAGACATCTCAGACATATAAGTATTAAAACAGCAGCTTATAGTCAATAGAAAAAAAAACGATGTTGCTTTCCTTAACTAAACAAATAGACTTGACATTGTCTTCATTATGAGTGTCTTTTAGGTAAATTTTGATACTTAAAAATAATTCCTATGGGGCTGGAGAGATAAGTCCGTGGTTAAGAGCACTGATTGCTCTTGTAGAGGATTCAGGCTTTGTTTTCAGCACCCACATGGCACTTCACAACCAGTTAATTCTAGTTTCATGGGATCTGCACTTTCTTGCTTCCTTGACAAATAAACATTTTGGGGGGTTGGAGAGATGGCTCAACAGTTAAGGGCACTTAGTACTCTTGTAGAGGACCTGGATATTTGCCTGCAGATGGTGCACATAAATTCCTGCTTTTACACATAAAAAGAACAATCTTAAAAATGAATAGTAATACATATCATTTATCTTAACTACTACATTCTTAACACACTGTTAAACTGTGTACCTCTATCTTCACCTAAATGTTAGCTTTGGGTAGAAGGTTGAGGAAGCATTTTGACCTGAGAAATAGCCTTGGGGCAGGAAGTTGCATTAAGAAACCCTATGCCAGGTTCCCTCTGATGCATTATTCATTCACTCCTGACAGCCTCCCTCCAAGGCAGTTACTATCATTATTATTAATATAAGGAAACCAAGTGCCGACTCTTTTGTAAGGGTAGCCAGTGACCAAGCTGGGCTCCAGCAAAGGCCTCTCTTTTCTAGAGCCTTCTGTTTTTCTCTACCAGCCCAAACGTGCCTCGTAGCTTATGAGCAGGGTTGACTTCATCTCAGGCCACAGGCTCTGATGTATGAAAAGAGGAATCACAATGGGAAATCTGAACAACTGCCTCTCAAAGCTGCCACAGAATTTAAGCCACAGCCGTTCCTTAGCTGATGTTCTTGGATATATTACTTCCTATGTTAGTCGTGTGTGGTGTCCACCAAGGAGATCAGAGAGCAGGCATATTGATGGAATGCATCCTTTTTATATGTAACATGTGCTACTGTGCTTGACTGGTGTACTGTTTGCTGTGCCACAGCACACATGGAAGAGAACATCAGTCAGCAAGTGGATTCAGTCACGCCTTACACCTGTGCTACGAATCCAGTCAAGTGTTCATGGGAATTTAATCCTGTGTGCCTTGGAAGGAAGGTGGGTTCTGAGTTTTAAATACAACTAATTGCTGAATAGGATTCTAATCATTCAATTTCTCGTGTTTATTTTATTTTTAAAAAATAAAATAAATATATCAATGATGTATTTTCTTACTATTTTATGTGTATGTGAAAGTTTATATATGATTGTATGCATGGGGACCACCTTCATGCCTTGTACCCATGGAGGTCAGAAGAGGACAATGTATCTCCAGAGACTGGGGATACTTACAGAATGGTTGTGAACTGCCATGTGGATGCTGGGAACTGAACCCAGATTTTCTGCAAGTATACTAAGTACTCTTAACTGTTAAGCCATCTCTCCATTTCAAAAGAAGTTTGTTTTTCAAAATAAGACAGTATAACATTTTGCCTTCTTTGGAGTCACTATGACCCACGGATGAAGAATATTCATTGAAATTTCTGTGTTCACATCAGGAGTCCAGGCCCTGTCAATACTTTCCCCTATTGTCAACTGTAATTAAGGGATAAGAGTCGGGGTCTAATGAGTGATTAAGTAGATCAGTAAATGACTGCACATAAACCTGGAACCACAGGTTTTCTGTTCATTCCCTTCTGCTCTAGACACTCTTGGCTTCCGTCACTTTGGGCTCCTCCCCATACATAGAGATTGACTAAAGATGTGCTGTCGTAGTCTTGCTTATTCATACTCTCTTGTAACAGCAGCCATGTGTTATCTAAATATTACTTTTTGGCACTCAGAAACTTGCATCCTGTGAATTTCTGGTCTAGGCTTTACCATTGTGATTTAGATACAATGAATCTGAAGGCTCTTTAATTTGTAGCGTAATTTAAATTTAAATTAATTTAAGCTGTAGCATAATTCCATTCCATCTATTTCATGTTTGTATGTTTAACACCAAGCATGGCATGTGTCATATAATAAATGGATCAATAAGACACTTGACTCTTGATGGAAGTCTCTAGGTGGTTTGTTTGGTTTCGTCTCTGTAAAAACCAAATATTGTAATTCTAGCTTCTCTGGAACATCATCAAATGTACATACCCTTTAGCAAGTGATTTATTTTCCTAGTTTAATTTCTGTTGTGGTGAAAAAACACCTGGGTCCAAAACAAAAACAAAACCAGGGGAGGAAAGGATTTATTTGGCTTACAACTCAAGGTCACAGTATATCATCAAGGAAAGTCAAGGTAGGAACTCTGGGCAGGTACTTGAAGTGCAAAGCCTGCTTGCTGTTCCACACAGTGTTACCTCTAACTAAGGAACGCACACAACATCACAACCACAGCAGCGGGAGTCAGAACCATAAAGGATGCTGTTTGTTGGTTGGCAAGCAGGTTTATTCTGGGCTAGCTTTGTGATACAGCTCAGGGCCATCTGCTCTGGGATTGGTGCCTTCCACAATGGGCCGGGCCGTCCTGCATAAATTAACAGTCAAGATAATCCCCTACAGATATGCTAAGCAGGTTAGTCTGATCTAGGCCTTTCCACAGTTGAGATTCTCTAAGTAATTCTAGGTTGTATCAAGTTGACAGTTAAAGCCAAATAGGCATCAGGAGCTCTGTGGTGTCTTTTTGTACTGTTTCAAGGTGCTGAAAATGCGAGTGTGATTGGTTGACATTCCCGGGAGGCCTGTTCTTTCCTGAAGGGCAATGAAGGAGAAGTAGATCAGTGAGAAAGCAGAGGTGGCTGGGGTGGGGGAGGGTTGGGGAAAACCTAGGAGGAGTGGAGGGAGGAGAAATGGTAGTCAACATGTAATGTGTGAGAGATGAATAAAAAACTAAAAGATAACTGAGAACGTGCATAGGCATCTTATAGTACAGGGTAGTAGTGCTCCTGAGTGCAAGTGAAGACTCCCAAATTCGGGAGACCCTTACTCAAGTCTCAGGAAGTCTCGAACACCCACAAACTCCAAGACCGTACCTGGATGCAATTAGCAGAGGTTTATTAGGGAAGAGAGCTGGCAGCCAGCATTCAAACTGCACACTCGTGCAAGAGTACAGTTTGACCCTGCGTGGTAGGCTAAGGAACCTTTTATAGTAGGGGTTAGGGAAAGGAAGGAATTTTCGCGCGGTTACACATGATTGGTTATTTCAAATATCAGCAACTTGCAGAGGCGGCAGGATGGCTAGTTAGGACTTGTCTGGGCATGCCTTTTTACTTTTCTTTGTGGCCAGGAATGTGTCTTCCTGCTTTGGGCCTACCCCACCCACAGGTGGATTTTCTTCCCTGAGGCTTGAGGAATGTATGGGGCAGTGAAGGCCTGAAATCCTACATTCAGTTCCGCCTTCCTGGAACTAATGAGCCTGTATATATTTTATAAAATGGTCTTTATAATTTTTTCACTCTACACAAGTATTTCACTCCAACTGCACACAGCAGTAATGAATTGACCCCACGAACAGTGCAAGAAAGAAAACACCAATTTGATTATTTTAATCTGCACCTTGAGCATTTCTTGTCTTGCATACATTTGCAGGTATTGTTCCTAAACAAGACACTGCTGCCATTTCTGACTTGGGTGTGCCACAAAGGACGTTCTGCCTAGTCCACTGGTCAAGCAGCAATAACGGTTTAATGGTCTGTCCAGTTCTTCATCTTTTTTTTATCTTTCAAGTGAAAGAAATAAAACCCACTGTGTTGAGGTGATCTTTTTTTTTCTGTCCCATTTTGTGCTCTCTAGTGGTTGCAGGCACACACCCACCCAGGAGCTGTCTTGGATCTGCACACTAATAACACATATACACGCCAGTTAATTTTAAAATGTCTTGGCTACTTCAAAGGCTGGGCATTCCTAAGCCTTCCCCTGCTACCCCAGGTTCAATCGGGAAATGGCCAGTGGCCATTTACCTGAGAACTCACATGGCTGGTTGGCTTTATCTCCTGGTGCTACTGTGTCTGCTTCTTTTTTCCTTCAATTCTCCCTATACAACTCTAAGTGTCCCTCCCTGTGCTCAGCCATTGGTCACGGGCATCTCTATTGATAGATCAAAAACCAACTGGGGACAAGGACCTTTAGTGTCAGTACAGGCAGGAAAATTGCTAGGAATTTGAGGCCAACCTGGGCTATGTGATATACACTAGGCTAGACAGGGATCCCTCAGAAGACCCGACTCTATAAGGGGGTGGAGCTACTTGCCTCCTGTGTAAGTGAGAACTGAAGATATGGGGAGGTTGCTTGTTTTTTACTTCATTTTATATCTGGATGGCTGATGTCCACAGATCTCTCACCTGGAAACTTACATCTTTGTTCTTAAGAAAAAAGTAAGTGAGAAGAAATTCGGTCTGTGACCCACTATATCACTGGGTTGCCTCAGATATGTCCATTTGTTTTTTGGGCTTCATTTTCCTTACGTCTAAAGTAAAAGGCTGAACCAGATTATCTCCAAAGATCCTTCCAGCCACTAACGATGTGCTCTGTAATATCTTTTCCACATGTTGGACCATGTAGCGTGAGCATCTGTATCCACTAAGCTAAACTATGTTACACACTACTGCAGAGAGCAGGTGCCCATCTGCAGCTGCAGTGGGGGATTAATGCGTTCCTGTACTCTGACTCCTATCCCCATTTTTCACTCCCAAATTACAAGAAAAGTGGTAGCATTTTCTAGAGCAGCAGTTCTCAACCTGTTGGTCGTGACCCCTTTGGAAGTTGAACGACACTTTCACAGGGGTCATACAAGACCATCAGAAAACACAGATATGTACATTATAATTTATAACACTCACAAGTTACAGTTATGAAGTAGTAACAAAAATAGTTTTTTGATGGCGGTTACTACAACATGAGAAACTGTATTATAGGTTGTATTAGGAAGGTTGAGAACTGCTGACCTAGAGCAATCAGACAAGTTGTTTGTCTTTATTCACTTTTCTTCTTAGAATATAAGTCCACACTTCAGGGTACTGAAGCACCTGAAGGGATTGACTCATATCCTGGGTTATGCTATTGGCTGAACTTTCGGCCTCTGAACTCGAAGGGCTTGTTCTGCAGTCTTTGTGACTTTTGGAACCATCAAGGGCCACTGTTATGATAAAGGAGAAAGGAGCCACTTCTAGAAAGTAGGAAACCCTTGTGGGCAGTGACAGTACCTGCTTCCCTGATAGCTTCCTGTGGGAGGTGACTGTGCCACCAACAAAGGCTTGTCCCTTACCTAGTGCTTAGGGACACACTGCCTACATACCCTCCTTCATAGTCTAGCAGTCAGAGGGGGAAAAAAAAAAAAAAGAAAAGGAAAGAAATTCTTGCCCACTCTTTACTGAATTAAAATAGTTATCCCAGGCAGATTTAGTGACATTTTGTGCTCTCCAATTCATCTTCTGTTTTTCATTTTCCCCATTGGTGTGCTTTGTAATCACAGTGAGGTTGTTGTGACTGTTTGATTTTAAGGGTTATTTTTATTTTATGTGTATGGGTGTTTGCCTGCACGTATATATGTGCACTGCTTCTGTACCTGGTGTTAGTTGTTCTAAGAAGTCTGACCGCAGCTCAGAACAAACCACTCCAGACCACACGGTTCCAAGGGGGAGGAGGTTTATTCAGGAGATAGGGCAAAGGTGGGGGGAAGAAGGTGGAAGGATAAGAGAGAAGAGAAGTAGAGATAGAGGCCGGCCATGACCACGTGGAGAGAGAGGAAGGGGGGAGGGGACAGAGAGGCAAGAGGGTAGGAGTGAGGGTAAGAGAGTAAGAGATTAAGAGAGCGAGGAGGGGGCAAGCAGCCCCTTTTATAGTGGGCCAGGCCTACCTGGCGGTTGCCAGGTAACTGTGGAGGTGGAGTTTAGACAGAATACTAACACCTGGTGCCCCAGAAGAACGCATTAGATCCCCTGGGATGTGTTACATAGTGGTGAGAGGCCACGTGGGCGCTAAGAATAGAATCTGGGTCCTCCATGAGAGCAGACAGTGCTCTTAACCACTGAGGCATGACTCCAGCTTCTAAACAGTTATTTTATTTCATTATTGATTCTTTGTGAGTTTCACATCATGGACCCCAATCCTACATATCTCCATGTCCCTCTACATCTGTCCTCCACACTTGCAACCTCCCCTTCCCCCCAAAAAAACCCAAATTAAAATAAAACAAACCCCCCAAACAAACAAAATCTCTGGTCATGGAAGCAGTGGGGTGTCACCGTGTATCTGTCTGTCCCACAGTGTATCTGTCTGTCCCACAGTG
>JANHMN010000001.1:93982086-94046777 GCA_030674055.1 Rhabdomys pumilio
TGTGTGTGTGTGTGTGTGTGTGTGTGTGTGTGTGTGTGTGTGTGTGTATTATAGTGTGCAGGTGAGCTGGAGTGCATTTGTGGTCATTTGGAGACGGCAGACTAAATCTCATTGCTCTGTAAGTAAGGAACAGATGGCACTGTCAGTTGTAGGAGCAGGACAATCGCATACCATATGAGCATTCCTAAACAGGGCTGCATATGCAAACCCAAGCTGCCAGCAGTCCCTCTGATATTCAAATCCCCAGAGCTTTCAGAGCATATTGCACATGCATTCCACTGAACAGTAAAAATTGCTTGTCACTCTGCTTCCCCTACACATTCCTTCCCATATCCTGCTCCCCAGGGCAAGTTAGATGAGTGGCAAGCTTATGTTTTTTTTTTTTTTTTATGAAATCGAGTCCTTAGTCATTTGTTCGCTAAAGCAAAGAGATCTAGATGTGCAGTAGTTTTAAAAATAAAAGAGGAAATTCATTGCGAAAGGTGATACTGGCAGTTTTACTATATACAATTCCTGCTTTTAAACCAATACTGACTCAGAAGAGATAAGACATACAATCGACCAAACACACATGGGGACAGGAGCTGCAGAAATCAAAGTCTAAATGCATGGTAGCCCTGCTCACTGGGAGGGTAAAGAAAGCTTCACAGACAGAAGGTTTGGGGATTTTGTGAAAGTCATCTTAAAGCTGCGAGACAAGGGGCTGTAGTTCATTAGTGATTTTACAAACCTTAAACACGTAGCTTCAGTACGTACTATCGTTAACAATGACAGTCCTTTATCCCATGAAAAATTAAAAAATGAAAAAGACATTCAGCAAGTTGGAAATGTAGGCATTTTCTTCTAATTGAATGAAGCCTTTAAAGATTAGCATCCAACTAGAACCCACACAGTGCTGTTTGGGTGTAAACAGGCACTGCCATTTTATAAAGTTAATGTCCATGCTGTGTCCAGTGAATTGACTCACACCTATTGACCAAAAAGCACATCTGCAATACATACAGCTGATCAGTTCAGTCTGTCAGAAATATGTGTCATAATTATTTTATATCAATGACATACCTATAGTGATCTTTTAAAGCCAAAGAAAAAGTATGAATGCATTGACATGGCATTGCATGAATATATCCTCCCATCTTCTCTAGACTGAGTCATCCCCACCCCCAATGATGAGTGTTAACCCTCAGGTAAAGGGATTCAAGGTGGGACCTTTGAGAGGTTCTTAAGTAAATGATTCTGGAAGGCAGATTGGCTCATGAATCTCATCAGAATCAGCTACTACTGTCTATCTCTCCGAAAACATATGTAATATTTCTCTACAAATTATTGCTTTGTGTTGACTGTACACTTGAACTAGTCAGCAGATGCTAGTAACTGGACCAAGACCAGTCTGTGATAATATATAATCACAAACAAAATCAGGAGCCATAGCCACTTATCACCTGCAAGGCTTTCCACCACTGGAAAGTCTATTCCCTCCCAAGCAGAACCTGCCATGTCTATAAATTGAGAACACAGTATTGTTATGTCATACTTTTAATTCCTTCTAATTGGCTGCTAACATGGTAACCAATGTTTCCTCCTTTGTCAACTCACAGAAAAATGTAAAGCTCTTCATTTATTTCATTACGTGTAATTAAATCTGGAGGGAGGAATGCTGGGGATCGAACCCATGGCCTCTTGCATGCTAAGGACATATGTTCTCCCACCAAACCACACTCCCAATCTCCATATATACTATGACAGAGTGAGTTACAGCTTTAAGAATCCTCAGGTAGCAATGGCCATGCAGCTCAGCTGGGAAAGCATTCATCAAGCAAGCTCTAAGCTATGGGTTCAATCCCAGAGCAGTACAAACATGGGGAGGTGCCACGTGGAGAGACCCTCAGCCCATGGGAGGTAGAGGCGACATGACCAAAAGTTCAAGGCCATCTTCTGCTACACAGGGACGTAGAGGCCAGACAGGGACATGTAAGACCATGTCTCAACTAAAATAAAAGCCAAAAAAACCATTAACTTTGTGTTTTAAGAAAAATGCAATCTAAAAAAAAAATATATATATATCTTCTACTTCCAGTTTCTCTCTAGAGAGGATTTAGCTGGATCAGCCAGCTGATACTGGCAAACAACTGGAACCATGCTATTTAATTTAGAGATTTAGTTTCTATATCTTTAAGCCCAGCACATGTCTGAGGAAGAACACGCTGGGCAGCTGCATGGATGGACTACGTTTCTCTGGACAGTAGCCAAGGGTGCAGGCTCCCACGTTCAGACAACTTGAACCCCATCATGCTCTCATGTTAGTCTGGTGGAGACATTGACAAACGGGTTTTATGCTTCAAAGGATTCAAACATTCAAATTTTTTTTTTTTTTTTTAAAAGTCTTTTAAGTTTGTGTTGCTCTGAAAGATCCTCTTTCTGGGTTGCAGAAAATTTTAAGTTTAGAACCAGAAAGCCCTAAGTTAAGTTGACACCTCCTGATCAGTTCGTCCAGTTTTGTTTTTGTTTTGTTTTTGTTTTTGTTTTGTTTTTTTAATTGAGAAATTCAACTTGATGCTTGGAGATGCTCCCCATGTTAAAGGGCTCGTTTTACATGGAGATCTGAGCCATACCATTGAACTCTTACAATAAGCCTCTGGATTGTACGAAGGCAGAGACCCAGCAGCAGGAGTGGGTTTTAAGGAGAAAAGGGGAACATCTGTGTTAGGATAGGTTGGTAAGTCCTGATTGGATGGTTTAGCTAGTGTAGCCAAATAGTGACTTTTTGCTATTTAGCTAGTGATTGGCCAAATAGCCAAGTTTTGATTGGTGGATCTTGGTGTTTAGTCTCAGAAATGAGTCAGTGGTCAAATCAGGGTACAGTCGTGGGGGGCTGACTTTAGGAATGCAATCTAATGGTTTAGCAAAGGAGAAGGAAAGGAAAGGATGAAACCTATCTGCAATGATTGGGCCTCTTAGAGAGTCCTTCACAATCTCATTTCTTTCTGGGAAAGGGTTGTTATTCTATGGTTAGTAAATTATCAAGCTGCTGATTCCCAGAGTGCTAAACTATTTACTGCATCGAACAGAAAGTATCCTAACTCTCCAAGTAAACTCTCTTCTGACTTCTGTGTGAAGTTTCCACCAGCCCCTTGGGAGGAGAACCGGGAGGTGGAGACTGAAGAGCTGGTTTATTCATGGATGGTAAGTAGTTTTTACAAGGGTGATAGGCAGTGGGGGAGGGGACCAGGAGCTCTTGTGAAGGGAAGCCTGAGCTTGAAAGATCAACACAAACCTGGTCCAGGAAACATTGCCCAAACATAAGAACCTGTTGTTAAGTCCAAAAGCACTGCCTGGAGACCACACTCACATATCCAATTGACAAGAGTATTTTTATCTCAAGAAATCAAGAAGGGTGCATTGCAGGGTTGGCTTTTTTATGGGGAATGAGGAGAATTTTAGCTAGGGTTAGGTAATCTGAAACTTCGTTGGTGGGTGCTGGGGATGTTACATGGGTCAGTTTCTGATTGGCTTGTATCCAGGTGGTCAGTGGACTGCATTCCTGTGTTATGAATATTTATCCACAGGATGAGATACCCAAATCATCTAAGGCTGCCCAGCACAGATGGTCCATCCTGAGATAAGATATTTCCCCATCCTTGTGGTTATCTCCAGGCTGTTCTTTGGATTGGGAATTTTATGGTCTTGTTCCCGGAGTTGATGAATTATGGCCTACTTCCTGGGACTGATGACTTGGGGATACGTTATAGTTTGGGATGAATGACTTTCCTTTTGAGGTCAGGCCTGGTCCTCTCACTTGTCTCTTCATTCTGCTGGAAAAGTGGAACAATGGACTAAAAAACATGGTGTGGTAGTCAAACCAGCCACTACGCAGGACCAACAGCAAGGCTGTTGTTACTTGCCTCTCAGGAACTGCATGATGGGAAATTATACCCAAAGTTGTTTAACTCTAACCACTCAGGACCACGCCCTGCCCAATCAGGACTGCCCTCATTCACTTGGAGGAAGTTACATGCTTGAAAATTCTACACAATGTGGCTCACCCTGAGCAGAGGAGACCCTGCAGCCTCTCACCACATGGTAGTTCTTTCCTGTTGTGCTCAGTGCTCTCTTCCAAGGGTATCAACTAAACCTGTCTTTTTCCCACTCTGCGCTCAAGGGTGAATTCTTCCACCCACTTAGCAACCCCCTACCCATCCTTTGGGCTGGATTTGTGGCACTGAGAGACCAAATGTTTTAAATTCAGACTCCATCTTAGAGAACCTGACCTAAAGTTGAACTCATGTTAACTAACAGGCTGGTTCCTAACGTCAGTTTCCAGGCTACCCCACAATACCTGTATCTAATACCAGTTTCCAGGTTATTCTCTAACAAATCTATATCCTCAGGTTACAAGCCCGCCCCTGACACTTCACATTCTAACAACCACCAATCAGGAAGAAAACAGAAGTTAAGTTTATGGTTTGGCTCCCAGTACCAGCCAATTATGTTAAAGGCTATAATGGCCCCCCAATCAGATATGTACTAGGCTAGACTGGGATCTTCGACTCCTCCCATTCTCCTGCATCAGAGACTGTGGTGTGGCCCAAGCTCGAGCTTGAATAAAGAGACCCTAATGTGATTGCACCAGATTCTTTTCCTTGTGGTCTTTTTGGGGTTCATGAACATTTCCTGGCACAATAGCATGACCAGGGTGAGTGTTGATGGTTTTTCACTCTACTGCCCATCCTCCCTCTGCTCCTTCAGGCCAATTAGCCTGGAAGCTCCACAGCCACAGCCTTCTAGGGACCAGTTATACAGGAAGTCACATTGGCTGTCACCACGTGGGCTGCCTTCCTGAGGCTCTCATCAGATCTAGAACTTCCATTGCTCTTTTGCCCATCTGCATTATATTTGGTCTTTTAACCAAGAACTCTCTAATGTAGGTATTTTTACCCAGTTCTCATGATTTATGCTTAGGATAACGTTTTAATTTTCTTTTCAGTGTTGAGAATTAAACTCAACACTGAGTTTAATTCTTACTCACTGTAGGCTATATTCCCAGTTCAAGGTAATTCTTCTAATCATAAGTAGCTCTTCATGGGTGTTTTAGTTTGTTTTTAGGTCTTATGATATACAGTATGTTTTACAGAAAAACAAAAAACAAAACAAAACAAAAAATAACCTACTGCTGATCAAAATAAATGCACACTTAAAGGGTAAAGAATGTATATACATCTAAAATTCAAACAAAATTTTTATTTTTTAAAAACTGCTGAATATTTTCTGAAAGAAAGAGTGCTGGTGTTGGCCCACAGTGCTGGCTGGTGGTCATGATAATCATTTGTAAGAATTTCATAACAACAGATCCTAATGTCATATTCCATTTCCAGTAGTTTCTGCCTTTCAAATATATTAAAACACATGTACTCAAGTAAAATGTACTAGAAAGCACCTATGCCTCTACTGAGGTGCCTTGTAATTTAATTTTCTTAATAAGGACATCTTCCAGGAGATATTTGATTAGTTATCAAGAGACAACAAGAACTCCAAGCAATACAGAGTTCAAGTAACCCTTACATAATTACCAATGAGTATAATTAAAACATGTGCAGAGACATTAGATATTTGACCAAGGTTTTTTCTAAGTTATTTTACTCTTTGGAAGACACTAATACAAAATCAATTTCTCAGGTAAATGAGATCTAGCTGTGTTGGTGGGGTTGACCAGACAGCAGTTGTGGGGTTTAATTAAACATTTGCTGACCACCTAAAAAGACTGTGTTGTACCTTCAAAGCATCTGGCAAAGTCACCATCCTCCGGTTGTTCTTTAATTAGCATGCTGGTGAATTTAATAGAGAATGGCTTTAACTCTGGAGCAGATGGCTCTGCTGAGTGACAGGGGTAGTGATGATTCCTGTCATGTTTACTTCCTGTGTAGCCTTCTAGTCTGAAAGGTTCCTTCAACATGGGGCCTGATGGGATCAGGAGTCAGGTTTCCAGAAGCAACTGACTCTTGAATCTCTGTCAGTTGAAAAGTATGACTTAAGCCTCTGACTACCCTTATGCTCCCTGGTAGTTCTGAGGCTTTAGGATAAGGCTGACTTTCTAGTTAGGTTGTATAGCGTGTAGTTTTACCCTACTGCCTTTGCTCCAGGACTGGCCATGCTATCAGCCCCCACCCAGCTTCCCCTTTGCTACAGGAAGTGGGCAGTGCCACCAGCTCCCACCCAGCTTCCTTTGAATCTGAAGACAAAAGACACACATAAAGTTTGTTCCTTTATAACTAGTCTTCTTGGCACAATTGCTGGGTGCTGATATTTCCTGCTTGGAAAAATGTGCCCTTGCTAATTTATTATATCTGTCTCTCCACCTGACCTAAACTTCAGTGGCTAGTCCTACCTAGCCCCTGCCAAACATCCTTGGCCACTCACCTGTAGTAGTGGCCAGAGGCTCCAGCTCTCCCCAAGACCTCACATGGTTGCTGTGTTCTTCTTCCTTCAAAGCTTGGCAGAAACTTCTCTCTCCTTCTTTGTGTCAGACCAAGAATTCCAGTGTCCTAACAAATTACTTCTTTCTCTCCTAGCTCCTCACGAGTCTTATAAAATCTCAAATCTCATCAGGACACATTTTATCAAAGAAAAGTTCCCAGTCCATATTATCCTGCTAACCACAATCTGGTTAATAAAAAAATAAGTAACAATGTAAACAACATCTAAACCTAATCCTTATACTCTCTAAAGGAATGGATATTGACAATAGCAAGGAGATATTATATTAATCTTAGAAATAAAGTTATGAACCATTTTAATCTAGTCTATTATGAAATATAATATGGCAGCAGGTAGGGATACTTGGCATGCCTGTGCCAAGGTGCCCCCCTGAGAAATCATGCCATGTGACAGACCTGATACAAGGGTAGTTTGTTTGGGGGAGGAAGAGAAGGGGGGGGCGTTGAGGTAGCAAATAGTTCTCTTATATGCTGCCAGGACACCAGCATCTGGCAGCAGTGTGGGTGAGTAAGCCCAGGTCCCTGGGAGGAGTCTAACAGAATCACCTGTAAACCAATATAGTCATTGTTTCTGACCTTGAACAAGGACATGCTATTTGGCCAGCAAAGGATTCAATGCTATATAGTACTGGGTTCTTGCAAGGAGAAAAGAATGTATTGTACTGGAGATGAGTGGCCTGCAAGGAGGCCAGGAACCATAAGCTCAGATCTGTCCCCAAGGGCTGGTAGTAGGGGACATAAATTAAGAAAAAGGGGAGAAGTTGCTTGTTTGTATGGCAAGAAATGGGAGTTATAAGCTTCTTTTCACAGTTGTAAGTAGTCACCATGTCCCTGTGCAGGTTGAAAGCTTCTTTTGGGGACATTACCATGTCCTAAGCCGGACAAGTTGGCTTCTCTTGCATGCTCAGTCTTGAAATCTGGATCTTTCTGAAAGATCACATGGACAATTGGCTTAGGGAATCTATGTTTGAGTGTCTAGACCTTGGCTGACTTTCTTTCTTTATAAGGATTCAGACTAGACTACAGTAAGAGATTGTGTGTGTGTGTGTGTGTGTGTGTGTGTGTATGTGCGCGCGCGCGTGCGTGCATGTAATGTATGTGTGTTTGTATATGTGTATGTATGTGTATTTATATAAGTATGTACATATGTGTGTATGTATGTGTATGCTGCTGGATTAGAGTCTCCAGTTTGCTCTCCTCTTTAACATGGTCTAGCAAATCCCATTCCTCCCTTTCTCTCCAAGCCCTCAACCCCCAAGTCTGAACAGAAAAGGCACCAAAAAGCCCAGTCTTGTATTTCTAACATTCCTGACAGCTGTCCCAACCCCCTCATCTGAAGTCAGCAGTCACCCAACCCGACGCCTACCCCTATAGCCCCCACCCCACAAGCACAGAGTGTGACAGACAAGTCATTTTCTTTTGTCTACAGTCTATAAAGTCTTCCACACCACTGTCTGCCTGCAATTTTTCCCTATCTCCTCTCCTGCAATTGGTAATTTTCTCAGGAGCCCATTCCCAAATAAACTGCCTTTTAAAACTTTCAGTTGAATTGACTTATTTCTTTGGCAGAGAAAACTTATATGTATGTACATGTGTGTATGGTTTGTGTGTTTGTGGTATGTATGTGTTTATGGTGTATGTGTGTGGTATATATGCATGGTGGGTATAATATGTGTGCTATATGTATATGAGTGAGTGGTATGTAAGTGACATGTAGTATACTGTAGGTGTGTGTGTGTGGGGGTGTGCTGTATGATCAGCAGAGAATTCTTTGAAGGAATGGGCCCAAGATGTTATGGAAGATAACAAATTCTGACACTGCAGGGTAGACCAGCTGCCGGTTGGCCCAGGAGTAGCTCATGCTGAAATTCAAATCCAAAATCTGTCAGTCTGGAGAATTTCCTCTTGCTGTGGTCTTCCACCAGTTGGATGAGATGTGGTCACAGTAGGGTGGCCATCTGCTTTATTCAAAGTCTACTGGTTTGAATTCAATCCCAATAGCTACATCCTCAAGGAAACAAAAGAGAATAATGTTTGACTACCTATGTAGGCACCATGGCCCAAACACAATGATGCAGAAAGTTGTTCACCACAGCCATGGAGGGAAAGAATTCAATAGGATTCAGTAATGCTATACCTACAGTTTTTACCTTTTGATGTAGCAAATCTCATGTTTCGTCCTGAGCTCCAGCAATGAAGCTGTCCAGATCTAGGTACCTTTTGACATTCCCAACCCCTTCCTTTACCTCCAGAGGACATAAGATGCCAAGGAGAAGGTGCAAAGTTATCAGCCAAAGTTTCTTAGTGGGCATAGGGTTTGTCTAAGAATGTCAAGTCTCTTCCCAGTGACAAGCCTTCCAATGTTTTCTTAGGTCGGATGAGGATGAAAGAGGATGGAAGAAAATCAGAAGCTGCTTTAAGGGGCTGAGAGGGAGGAAAGGAGACACTGAGGCACTGGGTAGCAAATAACTGAGAGGGCCTGAACTGAGGCAATGGTAGAAAAGAGGAAAGGAGTGGTAGGTGGGCAGTATTTGCAGATGTTCAAACATTTGACTGCAGTATTTAGGTGGACAGTTGGCTAAAGAGACTACCTTGGTTTATGTACTAGACACTAATGTCAAAAGGACCACACAGCAGTAAAACTGACAAATAAAAAAAAACCCCATAACAAACCACAACAAAAATTGAGCCCTAATTACATGAGAAAAGAAATTATAGATTTTCCTTTCCATGCTAGGATAAAATATACAAGGTGCTTTTCTTGAGGTCTGGAAGATGCTGGGTGGAGTTTATTAGTACCCTTTTGACATCCATGTACTTGGGAGCTCACCTTTCCAAAGTGATGAGTGAAATATGATCTCCATAACCATATACAGTGATTCTGCTTGATTTGGAAAATGAAAACTATCTAATTTCCCATGGAAAGCACTGATGTTTGAAATCCAGAGCAGTGTTGATGTGCTGGGGGAAGATGGCAAGCTCTATATTACTGCCTGTCAGGCCCGTGAAGAGTGATATGCCCACCCCTGTAAGGAAGTGCACGATAGCTCGTGGATCCGCATGACTGCACAGATGTGTGCTCTGCTTCAAAGATTCAAGGGAAATATAATTCAAGCCAATAAAGAAAAATATGAAAGATGAGGTCGGGGTTGAATCTAATCTATACCATAATAAATCCTGAAAATGCTCAAATACTGTTAGGTTTTACCCTTGCTTCCAAAAGTGCAAACTTTTTTGAGAAACCTTTTTTTGTTGTGATATTGCTACAGAAGAAGTGTGAATCCCTGCCCTGCTTAGGTAAAGGTACAGCAACTTGTTTGCACCCAGTAGAATGTGAGTGATATCAAGAGCAATATTTTTAAGTAAAACTTATGAAAGCTAGTGAATAGTTCTATAACTTTTCCCCCTGCCCCCATAGACTCATAAATCAGATGAGGTCTTTTGTTTGTTTGTTTTGTTAGACAAGGTCCCTGAGTGAAATACTGGATTCTCACTGGGACTGTTGTTGTCCTGTGTCATGGAGATCCCATAGCTTTGGATTTTCAGCCTTGGCCTCTTCACGAGCTCCACTAGTTCATCAATGGAGTAGATGTTGGGGCGGGCCAACTCAAAGCCCTGGATCTGGGCTTGGGAAGTATCTGAATTGGTCAGCCCACCAGCTATCCTGCACTCACACCACCAGGGTGAGCCCTCCAGCACTGTCCTGGCTAGCTCATTCAATGCTGCAACCAGCAAGGGGCAGAGCCAACTCTCCAGCTCTCACACCATTGGGGCGCGCTCACCCACAAACCCTGCAACCAAGACCAGCTCTTTGCTGCCCAGGCAAGGTGCAGGGCCCACTCTCCTGAGTGCTGCAGCTGGACAGGGGTATGGCCAGCTCTCCTACTATCATGACTCTGGGGAGCCAGCTCTCCTTCCTGCCACAGGCATCAAAGGGTAAAGGTGAGGAAGGACATCTCTCCCTTGCCCATGCCTTTGCAGGGCAGACAAGTTGTGGGGCCAGCTCTCGCACACTCATGCCCTGGGGCTATCTCAGCTATTTCCCCCACCTCCCCAAACCAGAATCATCTCTACTGTGCTTCCCAGGCAAGATGGAGGTCCCACTCTTCCGAGTGCTACAGAAGAGGGGCAGGGTCACTTCTCCTAATCTCATGACTCTGAGGCCAGCTCTCCTGCCTGCTGCAGGTGGCAAGGGCAAGGGGGAGAATTTAATCTTTAGGTAGAGACTGAAGGTATTTTTGTAGTTCAGTCTGGGCTCAAACTCAACATCTTCCTGTCTCCACCACTGAGATGCTTGGATTCCAGGGCATACTCTCCAATGCCCAGCTTCTTATGGCTTGATGTGGCTGTCCCATAGCTTTCTCTCCTAGATTCATTTAAAATCATCTCTCCTCTCAGTCTCTACCAGTTTCCTGCTTCCATTCTTCCCCACAGAACCTAGCATCGTCTTAAATTTATATTTTATGTATTTATTTATTTTCTCCTGCTAAAATTTAAGATCAAGAAGGATACAGACTTTTCTTTTTAAGGCTTGATTGTGACTATGCCCTGAAAGTTCAGAACAATGTCTGGAACATTGTAAATCATAACAAATATTTATGGAATATATGACATTTAAAAGAACATGTATTTTTTTGTATTTTTATTTTGATGTGTGTTGAGAGAGGAAATAACTAGATATAAAATTTATATTAACTGTATTTATCATAACAGAGTCAAAGAATGTAACTCTGAACTTGTAGTCTGACTTTATTATTTAATTTAAAAATCTTGTAAAGGCCTGTGTTTTGGACTTTTGCAAACTTGGCATTTGAAATAAACTCATTGCATTAGTCTTGTAAATGCTGTCATGACTTTATATCATTAATAGCCATTAAAAATACATGAACAATGTCTATAATCACAAGAATTCCACTATTCTTTCTTTTTGTTTGTTTACATTTTAACTCCACTACTCTGTCAGACATTTATCCTAAATTATAATATGTCCTTATGCTTGAAATTGTGGAATCACTGGTAATTATATCCTAATAAAATAGATAGATGTGTATATTTTAATCAAAAAAGCTTCTGTGACTTTAATACCTAATAGAATTTGTTCCTGGATTCAGCTGAAGCTATAATTATTACATTAAATTAGCCAAAGTATCATAAACATATATCTTGCTAGGAAATTATTAAACAAAGAAAAATGTATTAGATTCATATTTCTTAATAAGATGGAAATTCAAAACAATTATTTCATATAAATGTTCACATGTGCTCATGTATATTTATTAGGTAAAATGAGGCATTCAGTATCGGCTGTCTTCTCTATTTTGTGTTTTCTGTACATAAAATGGCAAATAGAATCCATTCAGAAGTTAATAGAAAAGACTGAAAGGAAGTGTGCTGCGGGTGTGGTTCAAGTCTCTGAACTCCTAGACAACAAAGCAATCCCGTGCTATCAGAGTCATTTGGAATTATCCATCACTTAACAATAGGACTCCATCCTTTCAGCTTAGCTGAGAACAACACATTGGAACCCACTGATTGTAGAAGTGTTTGTAGTTTACTGTCTTGGTACCTCTGTACTGTCGCTTTTTGTTGCCTAACATTTTATACCAGTCCACCCCTAGATACACTAAGACACGGTGTGTTAGTGAAGAGAGAGGCTCCAGCCTCCCCGCACCCACAGGACTCCTGCCTCGGAAGGCCCCACATTCGGGCTAACATGCTGCCCTGCTGCTCTCACCTCACTGGCTTGAAATTCCTCAGACCTGGAAGGTGTGGACTGACATTTTCACTGTGGACAGGTGCCTTCCAGGAAAGCAGGTTGCAGAAAGGTGCCCAGCGATGGGCAAATCTGAGAACAGATTTCTGTACCTTCGTGGAAAGCCTTTTCACATCCCAGCCCTCCTGCTGCCCCAGCAAAGACCAAGGATCAGGACAGCCTGCAGAAGCTGTGGGAAATGTAAACAGAAAGCTAAGTCTTTCCTCTCAAAGAGTTAAATAAGACAAATTCCATTAAGACAAATTGTAAAGAAGCCACTTGGCAGGAATTCAGATTTCTCTAGGGCCAGCACTTCTTGAAATCAAAATATATGCTCAGGTTTTATTTCTCCCTAGAAACCGTGTAGCTTTGCTAGTTGCACAAGGATGGGAGCCTGCGTTGGGCCCAGAGTGAAGCACAGAAACCCCTTTGTGTTAGGAACCTCACAGTGTGCTTGCTTCTCGCTGAAGGGTGGACACATGCCCCGCTGCCGAAGTCACACTTTTAGCTTTACATTATGGGATCATTTTCTTGAGACCCCAGACCTATTTCTTACAACTGCGTTTGTCTTCTGATGTATTTGTATGCTGGGCCTGCTTAATATTGCCACTGAACTGATGAAAGGCTACGATATTCTCAAACCACTAAGCATAAATCAAACAACCACATATCAATGATCGTATTGATTACCAATACAAATCATTACTAACTTACTTTATGTCATAATATATTTGAGGTGAGAAAAAAAAACATGTCTGAAAGAAGAGTCTGGACTGTTGATTAGAGAATTTCAAATTCTAATTAATTCCTCATAATATAGATTAATGTTAATTTGTGCCCAGCCATAATGACAGCTATAGGCTGAATTTTTTTAAGACTTAATTTTATTTATGTGTCTGTGTGCATTCTTGGGATTATGTCATATGGGTGCAGTGCCCTCAGAAGCCGAAAGTGTATGTGAGGGCCCCTAGGGCTGGAATCACAGGTGGCTGAGAGTCACCTGATATAGAACAGGAAGTGCCCTTAAGTGCTGAGCCATCTCTCTAGCCCCATAAACTAAGATATTTTATATGACCACATGGACAATGTTAGGGCAACCAATAAAGGTTCACTGTACCATGCCTGCTCTAGCAGGACTTCTGCCTTAGAATTTAAAACTAGTTTGCTTTTCAATCTATTGCGCTGGGGGGTCCAGAGAGAGATGGCTCTCCCAGAGCACAAAAAAGAGGAAGACTGAATAAGAGCTACACAGCTGACTGTGCAGACAGGTGGTCTCCCTGGTTATGTTCATCTTTATTTATAACATCTTGGTTTTTATCGCAGAATTTGTATGTTTCTCTGCATACTTTGAAAATTTCTCAGTCAATGGATTCTGCTCTACATAAACACGTGATGCCACAAACTCCTCTGAACAGTTGTCTAAAAACGGGATACGAAGCAGTTGAACTCTGGGTAACAGGAGAGAAAAAGAAGGGCTACCATGGTTGTAAGAAAAGAAAGCACTTTGGTTACCCTAATTCTCAGAGACAGGGGGTGACCAGAACCAAAGCTATGGAAATTTAAGCGGGAATTGAAATGAGCACACCTGTCCTTGTTTCTACTTGCTACTTATTAGTCTCCTGACCTCTGGGGTGGGAAACCAGGCTCCTTATAGAACTTGCTGACATGGGGAGGGGAGGGGGCCACGTTTTCTCCATGACATCTGACTGCATAGAATAATAACTTTAAAACTTTCTTGCCAACCTGACCCTTTGGCTAGAGAGAGCTAGTGAGCAGGCTTTTGTTTCACATATATTTTGTCTATGGCCATTGCCATTTCTAGGTTGCTGGTTGTTACTTATTCACCTCTGATAGACTGAAGAACTTATTCCGTCATGTCCAGTTTGACAAAATAGCTTTCTGGAGTTTCTTACAGAACGCTGGGTGACTTAGTGACAATTCTCACTGCAGCACAGATGACTTCTTCACTGAAAAGCCCTGCCTCCAGTGGAATGTAGAGGAGAGCTGGCAGGAGGGAGTGCGAAGAAAGCTTCAGGTGATTATGTGGTTGAGAAGGAATTGTGCTCCCCCTTGGCAGCAAAGGCAGGGCTCACAGTGGGACATGAGCTGGTTCCGTAGCATGGGACTGAAAGGACAAAACAAACCCCATTTGTCTCCATTCAAGGACCAGGCCTGATTTCAAAAAAGTTCATAAGATGCCAGCTTCAGGAACAGACCATAAGTCCCAGAAACTAAGTCCTGAGATACCAGTTCTTGGAACAGACCATAAAATCCAGAACAAGATCATAAAACCCCTTCCAAAGAACAACCTGGGGATAACCACAAAATTGGGAAGTATCTCAGAATGGGCCATCTGCACTGGGCACCCCTATTTCATCATATGGTTAAATGTTCATGACATAGTAATGCAGATCACTGGCCACCTGTGACCCCCTAGCATCCACCAATGGCATTTTAGATTACCCAATCCTTCTAGAGAGTTACCCCAGTTCCCTATAAGAAGGGCTTTGTACCTTTGTCTGGGATCACCATTTTAGAGAATGGTTGAACCCTACATGCTGGTTGTTTCTGCAGAATAAATGCTCTTTGTTTTTGCATATTATCTGAGTCTGGGGTCTTCCTTGAGCAATTTTGGGACCCCTATAGAACCTCTTCTCTAAGTCACTTAACCTTCTGATTGGGCTGAGGACCAATGGTGTTTGTGGGCCATGTACTGTATCGGTCCTCCGTGTGCTCAAAAGTGTTCTGAAGTGAAAATTTCTGGTTTCTTTGAAAACTCAGTTGTGTCACGTGATGTTTGGCTGGAGGCTGTCTCATGAGAGGATGTTTTGCTGAAACAGACATGTGAGAGAGCATGTGACGTTTTACTGGAATGGAATCTTGAGAGGGAGCATGATGCTTGGAAAGAGTATAACTGGAACCCCACAAACAGTGAAAGGGTGCTCTTGCGTTGTGATGAAGCCGTGCGATGCTTCACTTTGTAGAAAGAAACACACCAAAGAACTTCTCGTATATTCTGGCTAATTCTTGCCACTTCTGCTGACTTGCACTGATTTGGTGGAGCCTTGTGGTTTCTGCTGGATTGAGCTGCTGCTACTGATTATCGTTTGGTGTTTGCTATTTGACTGGACTGCTGTACCCTGACAATGAAGAGTGGAATCACCCTTTTAGAGAAAAATCTTAGCCTACAGTGACCAATCTCAATTCCAGTCTCCATTCAGTTCCTGCCATAAGATCACAGAAGCACATCTGGCAGGGCAGCACAGAGGCATTCTGTCCTTGGCACTCCTCTGTTCTCTGGGGCTCTTGCTTACTTTTCTAATTTAGTCTGCCTCCATCTTTTTCACTCCTGGTCTCAGTTCCTTACTATTCTTGACCATGACACAATGAACTTGAAAGCCATTGGCTTAGGGTCTATTTGGTGGCTACTAAATTCTTAGGGTCTTAGCACCCTAAGGTAAGATCACCAAGAGCCAGGAAAAAATTCTGTTGGATTCAAAGAACCCACTTCATGCACACACAGATACACACACATACACATGCAAGCACACATGTATACACATAGATGCACATGCACACACAATACATATGAATGCTCATACACATACATACATGTACATACATATATACATACCCCTTTATTTAGAGAAATGTTAGCATACGCATTTCTATTATCATAAAAGAAGTTATTGCTGTACTGGTCTGATCATTCTGTAGCTGTGACTCAGGTATTCTGTAGGTGGCCATAGCCCTGGTGCTTCTAGATGGCCTGTGATGATGTCACACTCAGATGCAAGCACTGCTGCAACACTAGGCTAGAACCCACCGTGGTATCTCTGAGGTGAAAAGAAAGCCCATCATCCTTCAGATCTGCAAGCATCTGCCTTCTCTCCACCTTTCAGGACCATTTACAGGCTTGTTTCATGCCTTGTCCAGGGATTTCAGTTCTACATAGTGGGAGGAAGAAGGCCTGAAAGTCTTGGGTTTTGGTGCACACAGTCTCAGTGCTTCCAATGTCCCTGCTTCACTTAGTCAATCTGAGGAGGACATCATTGTCTGATGCTTTAAGGCTCTCTCACCTATCATTTATGTTATCTACCATTTATCTTAACTACTTCAGAACGGACTTCATACTCTTGACTCTAGAGCAGGAGAGATTGTTTATAAGGGGGCACTCATCTATAAAATTGTGCCATAATTAATATAATAAAGACATAGTTTTTTTCAGTCACAGTGCCTACTCAGGGGTATAACCTAGTAGACTGTGCAAGGAATCTTTTTGTTGTAAACACTTAACAGAATGCAAACCATCCAACTGGAAGTATTTTTAGCTTTTGAAAATGCTTTCTTTTTCTCTTAAATAAATGTTTTCAGGGACTATAATATGAAAAATTGTTGCAGTCAACAGCCAGATAAACTCCCCAGTCAATGTATGTATCCTTACTGTTTCCAAAGCCTCAGAGAGCTTCCAAGAACCAGTGTTTAAGGATAGAAGGGATCTTATATAGTCCTCATTCTGCCACAGGCTACAGCTGATCTGAAAGGCTCTTTGAATTAATCCCATCCTGATAGGACATTGCATCAGATGAATGGCAGTTCTTCGGGAGTCTTCTTCCCCCATTTTCAAACTGTCTGGCTGTCAATGAAGCAGGATACAAAGGCTTGCCTGCATATTCTTTAGGGCAGAAGCCATGAAGTTGCTGGTTGTTTTTGTTGTCTGTTTGTTTGTTTGTTTGTTTTTGTCAACTTGACACAAGTTAGAATCATCTGGGAAGAGGGAGCATCGTTTGAGGAATTACATCCATCAGATTGGCCTGTGAGACATTTTCTTAACTAATGATTGATGTGGGAAGACACAACGCATGGTGGACAGTGCCACCTTGGGCAGGTGGTCCTGGGCTGTATACAAAAACAAGCTGAATAAGCCATGAGGAGCAAGCCAGTCACAAGCGTTCCACCATGGCCTCTTCTTCAGTTGCTGTTGATTTCCTACCTTTAGCTGTCACTGTGGCTTCCCTCAGTGGTAGACTATAAAGCATAAACCAAAATAAACCCTTTCTTCCCCAGGTTGTTTTTGGTGATGGCATGTTTGGTCGTATTTCTATCATACAAACAGAAAGGCAATGTGGGACGGTGGCTGAGGGGAACGCATAGCTCCGTTGCTTCTGAGTTTGTGGTGAGGCCTAGCATTTATGATGATGAGCTTGAACTGGAATAGAGGTACTTCCTAATGGGGCAGGGCAGTGGGAAAAAGAGAATGGAGGAGGCAGGAATCAGGAATCGCCTTCAAATCCAAGCTCCCAGGGACCTCCTAAAGCTTCTACCTGTAGACCATCCAATTACAACTCACTCAATGGGACACTCGGTTGATGAAGTTAGAGTACTAGGAGCCAATCATGTCCTATGGTCCCACTTTTGAACACTGCTGCCTCAGTACACAAATTCCAGGAGACATTTTCAAATCAAACCATAACAACAACTATCCTCTGCCTCTGCTCGTAGCAGTGTGCTCTGTGCAGACTTGCGCTGAGATATGGATAAGGTTCGGGTGTGTTCTGAGACAGTTTGTGTCTTGGAAGTCAGGTCCTCAGTGTGTTGATGTTGAGATATAAAATTACATGTAAGAGGATATCCTGGCTGGTGATGTCATCTGCCCTTCTTGCACCATCACTGCTGTCTTGAATGGCATCTGTCTAGAGGTCCTCACCAGAGCTCACCTGATCACTACCAGAGCCCTGAACCTTTAGATTCATGAGTTTAATAAATTACTGACCTTTAAAATACCCTTGGGCATTGTGTAATGGAAAACCGATCCTGCCTCCTCATGTAGACTCTAAAAAGTGAAATGGGCAGTGTCTGAGAACTACTGAGTTCCAACCCATTAAGTCCCCTTGCTTAGGCCTTGGCTACATTTCTCCCCAATAGCTTACTGTCCTGTGGGATTTTATTAATACTCAAAAGTCTTATCTGCTCCCAAGCACTCATGACTGTTCCCAGTATCTCCATTAGAGAGTAGTTATGTAGGGCTAAGTGTGAAGTGGTTAGTATGGTGTTTGATGTACAGCAGAATCCATGAACCGTTGGACTTATTCGTACAGGAATTTGTTTCCTGATACCCCACCAGGACAGTAAAAAAAACCTGTCTATCTACCCAAAATGAGGAAGGGCCCAACGGACAAAAGAAAGATTTCTCTAACTCCAAAAAAGAGCGACTGGATGTTTCTACAGGAACATAGGAACATGGGTGATTTGTGCACAGCTATGCCACTGAATGGTCCTGACCTAGTTATATATATATATATGTGTGTGTATATATATATATATTAGCATAAGGTGTGAATGTGATCAGGCAGGAGAAAATAGAGAATGGAATCTCTGGGAGAATTTTCTGATGGCCTTGTGACCCCCATCTTCTTCCAATAAGGAATGTCAAGAGTGTTATTACATGGCTGTAGATCTAACTATCTGCTCTACTGAGATTATTTCAGCACCAAACAGAATAAATCTTGTTTCTCTACTTTGTTTAATTGGCTTTTTGAAGACTGATGGCCAACCTTCCAAGCTCTGACCCTAACCACATGGGTAACAGAATCTGACTTCCACAGTGGAAGGGTAAAGGTGGTAGGTGGGTTATTCAGTGAAAAGGGTATTTCAGCTTAGAGAAACAAGGTGACGTTTATTTCCTATTGCTAAGGGTGACCTCCAGTCTAGTGGGCCAGGATGAACCCCCCCCATGCCTAGCAGACAATGCTTCCCTTCCTGTGTGCAGCATTCCCTGAGAAGGGCAGAGAGTGGCTCCTTTGTTCTTCCCCCACCTGCCTGAGTTTGTCTCTCACTACACCTGCTGAGTTAGCAAATCAGTTTAATTCAAGTCGGCTTAGTGACATGGGAGTTAGGAGAGTTCAGACAACCATGTCATTCTCCCAGAGCTCGCAGCTGGAGCTTCGAGCTCGGGAAATGACAGATCTTGAGAACTCTCTTGTACTACTCCTTTCTGAAAGACCACTTGATGACTATTTAACCTAAATGTGTGGAAAGAGCAGAGTCCCAGTAAGATCTGGTATGTGTAGAATACAAGTTTAGCAGTCTCCTTTGAGGAAGATGCTGACCAGCAAGTCTGCGTTTATCAAGAATTCAAAGAGATTTAACAATAAGCTCCCGTGGTCTACAGCACACATGCCTGAGAGAGAGCAGCTTTATTTTCAGAGCTGACACGGGAAACGTATTTTTCAATGCGACATCTTCTGAGCTTGGGTTTGGAATAAGCTATCTGTAGGCTAATATGCTAATCGACTAATAATTCCTGTCAAATGAGCTCACAGTCTGAGTGTAATTGCTAAAATGTGAGGGCTGAACTCCATGCTGCGAACACTGTAGGAACTAAATATAAATCGGCTTCATTTAAGAGGAAATGGTGTATGGGTCGTAATCATGAAGCCTGGAGTGGCATGTTCTTTGGGTCTCTGCATCTATTTCCCAAGAGGACTGGCCCTTCCCTGTGACATCTTGTTTCCCTCTCATTTCTTCCCACACAAGGGATGGCCATGTACCAAGTAAGAGTTCTCCAGAACCTTTTCTGAACAAGAACCCCGGCAATTGGAAAGAAAAAGGCAGCGTTGTGTTTCTCAGGGTGAAAGCACTTGGGAATGAGGCAGAAAATTCCAAGTACCCAGTCAGTATAACAACTCAGATCTGAAGACAGTTCTAGTCCAGAGGCCCCCCAGTGCAGGAACTGCTGGGAATGGGGTAATTATTGTTCCTTATTTGGGACGCCATGAAAACTATTTCCAGAGCTACATGAGATTTATCTTTTGTTCCTTCTTTTTAAACATTTAATGAGTAAAATGCCAAGCCGTGTAGTAGAGTTCAGAAATGCAGCAAATAAAGCCATGACCCCAGCTATCTGGGCGTGTCTGTCTCTGGGTAAGCACAAAGTACAAGCAAAAAATACTGAGCGTGACGAACTTCAGTTAACAGTCATCCGGGCAGCCATCTTTATCCACGACTGTTGTTACTTAAGAAAGATGACACCAAACAACTTATAGGTGGCCAAAATTAAGAGGTAAAATTGGGATATGGGATAAAGCCTTTATCTTGACGAATTGAGCATAGTAATGGAAACTAACCAGGAGTATAGTTGCATATATGGGGGAAGTTGGGGGATGGGTTAGGTAGGGCCTTTATCCTGAAGAACTGCTTATAATTATGGATATTAGGTATGCATTTATTATAGTTGATGAAATTCCACCTCCCCCCCCAAATCACTTCTATGCATTTTATGCACCAATTCACATATCCTACAGATAAAATGAGGGTTGATTTTAGAAACCAAATAAGACTTTTCCATTGACTTACGTGACGACCTTACGTGTTGCCATTCACTGTGTGTGAGGTTGTTACCTCAGCCATTTGGAAGCTATATTTGTAAACTATATCCTAGAGACTTATTTTTCTTAGGTAGTCCTGGCTTCAAACTCACTATACAGCTGAAGAGAACCTTGAACTTCTGATCTTCATCTTCCTGCCTATGTGGAAATGCACCACATTGTCTGGATGAAGACTCCTTTGAAGTCTTTTGGTACTAAAGACACCTTTCTTGTGGAATGCCACTTACCTGTTTGAGAAGAAACTACAGAGTCAGTCGAGAATAAACTTCAGCACATCTAGCCTTTTGGTCAATCTTCATTGGTTTAGCTACGCATATGACCCTCTGGCCTCATGTATGTTGGTGCTGGACATCTCAGAGGTCCCCTGAGTACACATTAGACAGATGTCTGTTTTCCCCTTTTTTTCTCCCAAGTTCTGGCTTACTTTTTCTTATCTGCTGTATCCTGGTTATCTTGATTTGTACTTATTTTCCCTTTATGCATATTTAAATGGAGCCCAGTATAGGAGGAACCATTATAGAGTTGAATGTGGGCAGCCATATTTACAGCAATGAAGAGCAGAAACCAAGAAGGCAGAGACTGGGCAGGAGGCAGTTGGTGGCTCCTTACCACCATCTGCTCATTCCCAGTGTTGATGCAAAACACAGCTTTGTTCTCAAGAGGAGTAAAAGATCATTTATTCTGAGCCAAACGTGAGTGACTGTGGCCTGGCAACACAGCTTCAATTACCCAGAATTGCAGGACAAGAGTCCCAAGTTGAGCCATCTCTCAAATACATTAGTGGGTGGAGATAGTAGGCAACTCGCAGAAGAGTGGAGAAAACAATGCTGCAGATTTTAGATGTTATCTGATGGCACTTTTCAACTTTGCCTTGTAGTTGATGGACTCTAGTGGTCCACTGATATGCTTTGAAGGTTCTACCTGAGAATCCAAAGGATGTTAAGTCATACACAGAGATGCGCCATGAATGACACTTCAAGGGAGTAAAGATAGCCCATGATCATTGTCTCCAGATCTGCAATATTTCAACCCTCACAACCATGGTGTTCTGACTGGTCAATCCACTGGATGGAATCTGTAACATAGGTGTGGCTTTTCCTGTAAAGTTCAAGTCACAGCAGGGAACTCTTTAGAGCACACTGTATTTCACGCCTCCGTGTGCTACACTCTGGTCATTTCAGCCTGGTTTCCATCCTCATTACTCTACTTGAATATACTTGGGCCGGACATAGAAGTAATGTTCCTGTTTCCTAGTCAGTGTCGTCTTTCTCTTAATGGCGGCTCACTGCCACCTCTTGTTTTGTTTCTGTACTTTCCAGGCTTCTGCCATCGACCAGTGTTTCATGTCTAGCCCTTCTATTTGTTGTTTATTCTTTTTTTTTTTAATTTCAATTTTAATTCTAGTATACTCTCTCTTTGTGAGGTCCAGGTGCTTACATCCATGGAACCCCTGAGACATCTTTGTTATGATTTCCACAGGCATATCAAACACAATGTGTTCAAAATAGGGATCTCAGCTCTCTTTTCTCACCCAATCAGTTTCTATTTTCTTATGTCTTCATTGTTGTCAATAATCCTACCATTTCCAAGTTTGTTGAACAAGGAGTCTGAACTACATATTTTATTTTATTTCATTTTATTTTAGTGTATGGATGTTTTGCCTGTGTGTATGTCCATGTACCACATGTATGCCTAGTGCCCAAGGAGGCCAGATGAGAGTGACAGCTTTAAAGATGTAAATTTTAGCATTCTTCTATAGTTTTTGCCTAAAAGGTCTAGAAAAAGCCCTAAAATCAGGAGAACTATTATGTCGAAGACAGATGTGAAAGAAAGTTTGTACCTCAAGTTACTTTCATTGTTTCAGAAAAGATTATTAAATTATGAAAAAAAATTGTATGGCAGAAGGACAGACTGAATTACAACCCCTGGGGTTGCCAGAGTTCTCAGGATTGACTTCTCTTTGTCCATGGTGGAAGAACTCCAGAGTCCTGCTACTGCTCAGGTCCCAGCATCTGCTGGGTTGTAAGACTCTTGGGGAGCCATAGCTTACTGGAGACCCCCTGAGTGAACCACACAAAAGGCAAGAGGAATTTTTAATGTTCCAGCATGCTGGGGCCATCCTGCATCCCAAAAGGAGAGGCAACCCCAAGCAGCTTGTTCAGTGGACATTTATACAGTCTCTAATACAGTCTCCAGGGGTAGCAGCCATTAGGCACAATGTGATTGGCCAAACTATGAGTTTTAAACTGATTGGTCTTTAGGGAATGAGATGGCAAGGACCTCCCTTGTCTGTAGGTGGCAAGGCTCTGGGCCTTCCCCACCTGCAGGTGGGTTCCCTTCCAGAAGGTCTGAGGAATGTTAATCAACCTCTCCCATCCAGCAAATTTCCCATGACCTTTCCAAAGTTCCTGAACTGCCTTCTTCAGCATCCACTGAGCTGGTGAATCATCAGCTAACAGTCTCCAGGTGCCAGGATTCCTCACGAGGGGAAATGAGTTTCCATCACAGAGAGTGCTGGAGGCCACAAGTCCTACTCCCCACCTCTTCTCTGCATCCTTCCTGGGAGTCTGAGAAGTTGAGGATGTCTCTATGACAGACTTCAAATTGGCAGTTATGGAGACTAGGCCTAAGAACTAGGCAAGTCCAGGCAAGCCATACAAGTCAATTACTAACCGAAAAAAAACCCAGGCTCCAGCCTCCACAGCCCAGTAATGGTTCCAGAATGCCTAGAGATAGAGTAAAATAAACCCCATCTACCCTGGACTTCCTCAAACCAGTTTTTATCCCCCACGCCCTGGTAATCAAATTCCCAGCCACCCAGCCTGAAGCAAGGACAATGGGTCAGCAAGTTTCCAGACCTCCTCAGTAACAGTTTCCAGACCCCATACCTTGGTAATGGGATTCCCTAGAGATCCCAGAATCCCCTAATGTGCCTTAAATCAAGCCTGTGAACTCACTTGGCTGTCTCTCTATCTTGGTAATGGGAGATCATGGCATACTGGACTTCTGCAGAATAAAACACTCTGCGTTTACATGCTATTTGAGTCTTGGGTATCAGTCTTTGGTGAATTATGAGCCCTTACAGCTTCAGGCTAGTGCTCTGAAACCTTCTTATCCCCACTGGGTATAAGAAGAGACCCTGCCCCTGGTACCCCAAACACCCCCAAACACACACTTATGCCCCACAGGCCTGATTTTTCTCTTTGGAGCTATTTTCATGGTCTCTAGTGTTAGAGCCTGAAGGCATCTCAGACCTCCTCTATACAGCTGTCTGTCTGTCTGTCTGTCTGTCTGTCTGTCTGTCTGTCTGTCTGTCTGTCCATGGAATTAATAACTCAACTACTAGATTCCCTATTCCCAACAATTCATTTTGGTGTCCCCCTTGAATCCCTCCCTCATCCAATACCTTTTACATGGTGCCTCTTATGACACATATTCTGGCCAACCGTGAGCAACACTCTTGGGTACTGTTCATGAGCTATTAGAGGTGAAATATTGACTACTTCCTCTTCCAGTATACTATGAATCAGAGATTTTTACAGTCTTCAATTGCCATGTCCAATGTACTGTAGCTCAATTCAGTTTAATTCATAAAAGCTCAATTCAATTTAATTTGCAATTCTAAAAACCCACTTAGAATTGTTGTTGATAAACAATTAGCATATTGAGTTGCCCTCCTGTTCCTAACATATCTGAAGCCATTTATTATTGATCTAAAAAATAAAAATGTCATTTTTTAAAAACAAGAAAACTATTCTCCAGAAAGGACTAAATCAGTGTATGTTAGAAACACTTTAATTGGCATAAATATAGGTGGCAGAGAGAAATGGGCCCCCAAAGTCTCCATGTTAGAGTAGTTAGCCAAATTATGCCAGCATTGCCTGAGTGACTTAGATGATAGCCATCCAATTTTTAGAAAACAAAAAAAGTAGATTTCAAGGCTGATTCACTAGTTCTTCAGACTTTCTTCCTAAATTTGTAAGACAGCCTAGAAATCCCTTGGATTCTATTTTCTTTTGGATAACACTGCAGAAATTCAGAGAAAGATAAGACTTTGGGTCTCCCCATGGTTGTAAAAGAAGTCACCACAGAACCAGAATGAGATGAATAAAAGTGCCTTTGATCACTGGGTTAGCTAGTTATTTACTTTTTTAAAACCCAGGACAAGAGTTTGTAAGTAGATTAGGTAACTTTCCACTCGTGTGTCTCTTCTCACCCATTTCTTCTTACCTGTTAGACGTGATGGCTGAAAGCAGGTGATGCCCTGAAGGAGTTCTGTCACCTTTGTCCCTATGTTTTCGTGTCTGGACTGTTGATGTCTGAGTCTGTCTGTGTCTGACCTGTCAGTGGGGGCCTTACTGGAGCTGTGCCACAGCAGATGCTGCAGTGAGTTATGCCTGCCCATAAAAACATACCGCAATCCACAAAACTACCAACTCTCAGTCATGAAACAAAAACACCTGTCAAGAGAGTTCTATTCTAACTTGTTAATGACACAACACAGACAGAGGACAATGCCATCATTCTAGGGGACAGCTTTACATAGCAGGCTTCTTGAAGGGCACTCAGGCCTCATCACTAATTAGGGAGGCATGTCTGCCGACATCATAAATCTGTTGTCAATAGGGAAGTGTCCTTCTTGCATGCAGGCAAGTTTAGAATCTATTAATACAGAAGCCAAGCCCTCATTCTCCACTGCTCAATAGTTTCTGGACGTGGTGTATTGCCCAGCAGGTTCCTTGATATTTTCTCATACTTCTGAGATGACAAAGTGGCAAATTAAGTACCATCTTGCCTATTGTAGTCATAAACGTAGCTTTCTTGTGCTTGTGACATGGGCTACATTCAGAGAATAATTCACAAATGCTTTGATCCATCACTAATGTAATACTAAACATTCCAATAACTTCAGATATGTATGGGAATAGATTGGACATTTCCAGGCAAATTCCTCCTCTTATGGTTAATCATAATTGTTAACTTGATGGGATCTCTAATCTCTATGGAAACAAACCTCCCTGCATGCTTATTCGGGACCATTCTAGATTAGTTTAATTAAGGTAGAAAACCCCAATCTAAGGGTCGTAACATTGTTCTCAGACTGAATAAAAAGGTGAAGGTGAGCTGAGTACCAGCATTTGTCTCTCTCTGCTCACTGCCTGAGGGTGCAATGTGACCATCAGCCTCAAGTTCCTACCCCGTGTCTTCGGTGCCATAATGGACTGAGTCCTGAACTGTGAGCCACGTAAAGCCTTTCTCCCTAAGTTTGCTTTCATCGGGTATTTTGTCATAGCAGTAAGACACATAACTAATGCATCATCTTATGTAGTAAGTATCACCCAACCTAACATTCAACACAGAGTCCTCTAGGTTTGGTGTTGGACCTTCCTGCTGGGTGAAGACATTCAACTATATTCAAGGCTTCTCTTTTTAGGGTTGTGTGTCCTACAGACTGTCTCCAGTGGATGTAGCTTTAAGCATCATTATGAGCTGAATGTGATCCCACAGCAGTCAAATGTTGAAACTCTCATTCTCCTTACTGAGAACACGGCTATCTTTGATAGGGAGCCATTAGAGTGAGTCCTACTTCAGTATGGCCAGTATTGTAATAAGTCAAAATCAGTATCAATACATACACAGAGGGAAAACTGTGTTGAGAACACAGGGGGAAAGTGGCCATCTACAGTCCAAGGTGTGAGGCCTCAGAAAGAAGCCACAGCATGGAGACACCTTGCTCTGAGATTTAAAATCTCTTGAACTGAGAGAAAATACAATTCTGTTATTTACTAATATAAACCTTCTTAGAATCTCTTTAGGACCATGCTTTTAAAATAGAATGTGCATACCTGGTGATCAATATATGTGACCAGAAGAACTGAGGTGAGAACCATGTTTCCTTGCCTTAACCATACACAAAATATGCTGAGCAGTTTTAAGTGCATTGGCTCCATATGGGATTATTAACAATTCAGTTCAGTAAATGAGTAGATTTATTTAATTTTACAAAAAGCAGTAGATGTGACTTTAAAAACATGGACACTCATCTAACACGCACAAGACTCAAGCTTCAAATCCCCAGCACACGCTAAGTGGATGTTACCTGACTTTGTCTGACATGAACACAAGATCAAGGGGGTTTTAGCGTTAACATTATGGTGCTCTTTGGGTGGTACTGCTAGACCATTTTTCTTCTCTGTTCATGCTTTATGTTAGTGCTGCTTCTTTATTGTGTGGCAGAAGCCAAGCATGGGGGAAGAGGAAAACCTTTACTGCCCTCCAAGAGGACCTTAGTTTAGATCCCAGCACTGAAGTCATGTGGTTCAAAATCACCTGCACCTTCAGCTCCAGGATACCTGACACCTTTGGCCTGTACCCATGGATACATACCTGCCTCTCTAAACAATTAAAACGAAAATAAATATAAATGAATATTTAAAAATATTTCTTGTATAGCCTTTTTGATTAGTGTGTGTAGCAAATGTGTTTTTAGCCTATATTTATACTTGGTAGATTTTTTCCTTCTTCTGCATGTTTTTTCTTCCCCTCTTTCTCCTCCCTTCCCCTCTCTATCTTTTCTTTCATCTTAGTTTTCCCCTCCTCTTGTTCTTCTGTCTCTCCACTCCTAATCTCACCCTTTCCTTCTTTTTGCCTGGCTTTACAGTTCTCGCTCTACATTATGTAATATAAGCTAACCCAGCAGAGAGTGACCCGTGGACCTACCCTGTGGTTAGGGTATCCAAGCTGTATAACAGGTTTGAAACAACAGGTTTGTGCCTAAAATGAAGATGCTTGCTTAAACTGTACAGAGACAGACAGTCTGACTAGGGGTCCCTTTAGGGCAGTTTTCAGAATGAATGGTAGGATGCTAAGCTATGCCGTGAAAACTGCCTCACAACCCTAACAAGTAATTGTGGTTGAGAATGGACTGGAGTCAGATACACCTGGAGATGATTACAATCAAGACAAGGACAGAATTATTTCCAAAGTGTGAGCCATCCCTGGAAGACCCCATCATGAGTCTGGGCTTCTGCATCTGCATCCCATGGTGTCTCCCACCAGCATACAGCTGAGTACCTTAAAGATGACAATTGGAATTGGTTGTTTAGTATCATTGTGAGATTACTGAAATATAAGCACATTACTATTTTATAATACCTATTTTATATCCATGTCTTTCTAAATGCTTTATATGAACTCAGTCAATGTGTATAGAGGTAGGTAGCCACTGTTACTGTAGAAATATAAGCACTGAAGCTTGGTGTCTTAGAGTTTTACTGTTATGAACAGGCACCATGACCAAGGCAACTCTTATAAGGATGACATTTAATTGGGGCTGGCTCACAGGTTCAGAGGTTCAGTCCATTATTATCAAGGTAGGAGCATGGCAGCATCCAGGCAGGCATGGTGCAGGAGAAGCTAAGAGTCCAGATGCTATATATTCTAATTGTAGATGCCCTAGTAAAAACTATTTCTGTGATTTTTTTTTTAATTATCTACCTTCAGGTAAGTAAAATGTTAGACTCACAATTCACTGGCTCACAGATGCTCAGCCTCTCTGAACTCAGCCTTCTCATCTCAGACATGAGGGTACCAGAGCAGATGTACTCCCAGATCAACTCTACATTTAATACCTGTCATTTATATTCAGGGTTGGTCTTACTTCTTTAGAAGTGAAATGTGAAAAGCATCACAGAAAACATGTGTGAAAATCCGTTCATTCCTTCTCTGCTCCAGCACAAGGCATTTCTAGAGGTAGCCACATCTGTCAGTCATCAAGTCATTGGCCGTCTGTAACTCCCGGTGGGTTAATTACCAGCACCATTATTGAGACTATACCTGGTTTTATTTATCTTTAGAGAAATGTTCCCTGGTCTCACTCCTAATTTGGCAGCAGCAAACACTCATTTAGACCATACATTATACTCATTGGTTTTTCATGACTGCTGTTTCCTGTCGGCGAGCTGCTTATCCTACCAGGAAAACGGCAGAATGCATAGCTCACAAGGTATCAGATGAGCAACCCACAGTGAATGCGCTGTATGAACCAAATGAGGTGTGAGCTTCATTGTGATCCCAATCACAGCCAGGAGGACTTTCAACAGAGGAAAGAAGGAAGTCATTTAAATAAACTAGAAGAGATAAGAGTTCAGAGATTTCCCAGCCAGTTAAAACTGGTTTAACACCTTCATTGAGTTTAAGACTTTTCTCCTGGAAGCGCTGAGGTAGATGAGGCACCCAGAGGGTAAGGCAAAAAGGAAGGAAATGACCTCTGTGGGCATCATCTGTATGTCAGAGCCTTATCATTACAATAGAAGAATATGAATAAACATTTGTCTTTGTCTTATGTGCATATCTCCATTTAACCCTCATTTCAACCCCAAGGAGCAAATATAATTTATATCCCTTATCAGATGAGGGCACAGTGAGCCAGGACAACAATGAGGACACAGTCACATAGCCAATGAATGAACACTTGTGTCTGCACACTTCGCTAATCTTGTTGCAGACTCCCTTGCCTGGCCTGGAATCCTGACACTTGTGAGAGGCTTTGTATTAGGCATACATCCAAACTTCCAAGTTGGTAGAGGACCACAGTGACCATCCTTCTCTTCCTTCTGGCCTCCCCCAAGTCACGGATTTCCACAAATGCTTAAACCTAGGTCAGGTTAAATGGTTAGCTGTGTTGAAACCGAGATCCTTGAGTTCTTTTCCTAAATCACCTATATTATTTCTGT
This sequence comes from Rhabdomys pumilio, assembly GCA_030674055.1. Taxonomy (NCBI): domain Eukaryota; kingdom Metazoa; phylum Chordata; class Mammalia; order Rodentia; family Muridae; genus Rhabdomys; species Rhabdomys pumilio. Next base: position 94,011,452 of record JANHMN010000001.1, read on the forward strand.
GGCCATTAACCATAGATCTAAAAATAATGATTTTAAAGTCAAGTTATAAGTTATAAAAACAAAGATTCCAAGCATTGTAGACCTGTGGAGGATGCTGGTCTACCTCGTCAGCAAAGATGTGGTTCCTTTCCCCATTTTTTCTTTTCTCTCCTTTCTTTTTTATTTTGATTGACCACCCTACCCAGGGCTTCATACCTGTTAGGCAAAGGCTGCACCACTGAGTTATATCCCAAGACTTCTTTATATTTTGAGATGGGATCTCAAAGCAGTGTTATGCAGGCTGGCCTTGACTGTACGCCTTAGTACTGGTATTGGGAACTGAGCTTGGGTCATCTCAAAGAGCTGTCCATGTTCTTAACTACTGAGCCATCTCTCCTACAGAGGGGCTAAGTCATCCTTTCTTCATTTAGTGGAAACAGAATCCCGTTTCCATATGAAAAGGCTCCCATTCCAGGTTCTAAGGACACATGGAAACCAGTCCACTTTCAGTGTCAGTAAGTCTGCACCCATGGACCAGCAGCTGCTCTTGCATGGCTCTCTCTTTGCACAGCTGCTACAGTCAGTGACATGCCCAGACACTGGAAGACTGAAAGCAAAGCAAAGCAAAGCAAAGCAAAGCAAAGCAAAGCAAAGCAAAGCAAAGCAAAGCAAAGCAAAGCAAAGCAAAGCAAAGCAAAAGCAAAGCATCCAGAAAAGCAGAGGGTGCCCCTTCTGGTTAAGTGCCTAACCTGAAATGACAGACATCCCTGAGGGCTGACCAGAAGAACCTTATTTGTTTTTCACTACAGGGGGAGCCTGCAAATTGAAGCCTCTATCTCAGTGGTTCTCAACCTGTATACTGTGACCCTTTTGGCAAACCTCTATCTCCAGAAATATTTACAGTACAGTTCATAACAGTAGCAAAATTACAGTTATGAAGTAGCAATGAAAATAATTTTATGGTTGGGCTCACCACAACCTGAGAAACTATTAAAGGCTCACAGCATTAGGAAGGTTGAGAAGCACTGCTTTACCTGGACACACACATAGCAACATTTTTCTTATTATACTGTAGTACCTGTTAAAAATAATAATTCAAAAGAAAAAATTCTGTCAAGGGTAAACTGGGTTGTGGCATTTTTACCCCACCTTCTGAGGATTTGGGTCTTTTTCTTTTCAGCTTCTGTTTCTATGTGGCCTTTGCAATAGGGTATTTCTAGATATGAATCTTTGACAAGATAGATGTCACCTGTATTTTTTCTACAAGTTATTTTATGCATATGTGAACCTTGCCTACACATATGTTTGTGTACCATGGGCAAGTCTGGTGCTCATAGAGAACAGAATAGCACATTGGATATCCTGGGGCTGGAGCCAGAGGCAGTTGTGAGCTACCGTGTGGGTGATAGGAATTGAGCCTAGTTTCTCTGGAAGAGCAGCTAGTGCTCTTAACGGCTGAGCCACCTCTCCAGCCTGCTGTCATCTGTCTTAATTTTATATGACACCACTAAAAGTTCTGCTGCCTGCTTGGCCTTATGGTCAATGTTTAGTCCTAATAGTTTGGTAGATTTTGTGGTGTTTAGCTGTAAGTGCAGCTACCGACAATGTGGCAGATCAGGCCAAATGGTGAATTAATCATTCAACACACACAGGCTCCAGCATGCCAAATTGTGGTTTATGGTTTATATTTTGGGAGAACTTAATTTCTTACTCACAAAACCAGAATTTACATTAAATCACACTTAGGCTTTCTGTGATTTCTGTCATTCTAGAGGAGGATTTACTGCCCTGTGTTGGACGCTGTCAGCTTCCTCTCGTAACCAGCATCAGAGTTCACCTGTATTTAAGCTGAAACTGTTAATGTAGGGGGACGAGAAAAGCTGGGGTGGCTGAAAAGTCCTCATTTGCTGACCTTGTTTTCCAAGGAGACTCTCCAAGGTCAGCAAGGCCGTGGGATATAGAACATGGTTCTGGCTTCAGTCTGTAGATGCTGACATGGCCAGTCAAACCCACTAATTACACAGATGCTAAGGATGCTTTTCAATGGCCAGCATCATTTAGGTATTTTAAGAATACCTTATCTTTTGCTGATTGGCTCTAGAGAGCTAGAGATGGCAACTCTTTGTGACATAAGACACCTTGTGTCAAGAGCGGAGGGAAGGGATATGGGAAAATTCAAGTGTTTCTCACATAAGCTAGTTTCTGAGGGATCTATAGACGTGTCAAAACTCTCCCTTCTGTTTTGGTTTGAATCTTAAATTTCCCCCAGATACATATGTCTTGAAAGTTTAGTCTGAAACCTGTGGCTATTTTTGGAAGGTCTAGAAACGTTGAGAGGTAACCGCCGCTAACTAAAGGGTCACTGTGGGAGGTCATGGAGATTTGCTATTCCTGACGCACCTCTCTGCTTGTTGGCACTTTGTGGTATGAACATGAGCTGAGTTGATGCACAATGCCCCTCCACGGCATCAAACATTAAAACTGTGAGACAGTATAAATCTAACTTCCTTAAATGGATTTTGAAGACTTCAGGTCTTAATGGAACACAAGTAAAGAATACATCTCACGTACAAAACTTTGTTATATCTTACTTCCAAGGATATCAGATTCCTATCTCTGGAACCTGTAAATGTTGTATATAGGGTTAAGTTCTTGGAGATGTGATTAGTTACAGATCTTTGATGAGATGGTTATCCTGAATCCCTAGACAGGCTACATCTTCCCACATACGTTATAGGAGAAAGACAAAGAGAAATTTGACCAAGATACACAAAAAAGATATAATATAGGGGCAGAGGCAGAAACTGAAGTAATGTGGCCACACACTGAGGGATGCCTACATCTAAAAGAAGCAACATTCTTTCCTAGATTCCCTAGAGCTTTGGCTCGTCACCTTCCTAATGCTGCAAACCGTTAATCCAGGTCTCACGTGGTGACCTGACCCATAAGATTATTTTGCTGCTTCTTTATAACACTAATTTTGCTACCATTATGAACCATGATGTAATATATGATAAAGAATTCCCAAAGTGGTCGCTACCCATAGGTTCAGAACCACTGCCCTAGAGAATAGGGGCCTGCTGGCATCTGGTGTTTTCACCTGTTGAACTGTGACAACAGGTATTTCCTACATGTTAAGCCATCAGATCTGTAACAATTTGTTACCACAGCCACAGGCAACAAATATAGATCTTACTGTAAGAGAAAATATCAGATTCCAGCATCTTATCTATCCCAGCACCTTGCAGGGAGGTATGGACGGTCCTTTGCATCCTATGGCTGAGCCAAGGGTTCAGATATAAAACTCTCAAGCTGTAGAAACTGCTCTGTTCATCGATATGGATGACAGAAAGCTGAATTTCTCGGGTGTCCGTGGTAGGCCACCACTGTGGAGAAAATTCTGGGATGCACAACACGTATCTAAGCTCTGCTCTCTGTCCCCCCAGCTATTCTGCAAGTTACTAAAGTCTTTTTAGTGAATTGCCTTTCCGTACACAGAACTGAGTTGGTTTCTGCAATTTAGCTAAAACCCTGGCTAATACACAGCCTCCTCATTTAAGTGAACAGTTCCTTAAATCAGAAGCAGAGGCAATGATCTCATCTTTGAAAAAGAGATGAGGAAAAGAAACTCAATATGCCATGCCTTCCGTTTTACCTTTGCTTCCGAGACGCCATGGCTGGGTGCTAACTTTGTCCCTGCTATGTCATCTATTTCAATATGCATCCCAAGTGTCTGTTCGACACAGTTGATTTTATTAAGTAGTATTTTTCGATAGTAAAATTGACGAACTCCAGTTTTGCTGACAGTCACTTTGAGTCATGAACTAAAGTGATTCAATTCATCCCAAAACTGCCTCAGTTTTGAGTGTATTTGTTGTACCAGTTAAGTTGATCATAAAAGATTTTCCACAAAAAGGCCTTTCATTCCATCCATACTATATTCTAGATGCCTGTTTTTATAAGGTCAAAATGGAAATAAAACTGTGCTGGAGTGCTTTAAAAATACCGTTTCGTGAGTAATATGTGTGAGACAGAATTTCTGAGTCTGTTTGCCAAGCTGCCATCAATCTGTCACCTCAAAATATTTTCGCCAGCCTTCTCTACATTTGGCGGTCTCACTGGCACACACTCTCATGCTGACTGTGGACTAACGGAATGTGGGTGAGGTTGTGATGACAGGGAAGCCTTTAGATGCACAGGGAGAGAGAAACCCTGGAAACATTAAGAAAGGATGATGGCTTCCTTCAGATCTTCAAACCGATGTCTGGTGACACTGCACTGTGGACAGGGTTGCAGCCAACAAAAGAGTTTGCAAGGGTTTTGGTTAGGGAAGACACAGCAGTTCAGGAAGGGAGGGAGGGAGGGAGGCAGGGAGGCACGGAAGGGAAGCAGGGGAAGGGAAGGGAAGGGAAGGGAAGGGAAGGGAAGGGAAGGGAAGGGAAGGGAAGGGAAGGGAAGGGAAGGGAAGGGAAGGAAATAGACAGGGAAGAAAGGAAGGAGAAGGAGGGAGGGAGGGATCTTATATGCTGTCCCCACCTCATATGCTGTCCCTCTTCATATGCTGTCCACACCCCATACACTGCCCACCATACCTTACCACCAGGAGCTAAATAAGTCCTCCCTTCTTTAAGTTGCTCTGCCAGGTATTTAGTCACAGAAATGAGGAAAATGGCTAACGTAGAGGAGGTACAGTCACAGAACCGGATCCAGATCACACCCCTGAGCCGGGTGCTGTCCTATGCAGCTTGCACTACCAACATTCTTGGCCTTGAAAAATAGTTCAGCAGCCAGGGGATATCACAGAGGTACTTTTGTCATATTGTCTTCCTATGCTGTCCCCTCCATCAGAGAATTCCTCCTGGACTTTGTCACGGTGAATTCAGGGGCTGCCATAATATGAGTTGGTAGAATACCCTGTAATTTTTCTCAGCATTGCATACAGTTTAACTATTTCTATTTGGGAAATGTAAAGTCTAAATTAGCTCTTTCCTCCTCCCCCAGGTTTCGTCCTTCACTGAGCATGGTCTCTGTCTGCAAAAGGATAAATTGAGGACAACCAGTTAAGCCATTCCTTCCCATTTAGGATCCTTGGGTCACCTGCTGTCCTTTCTGTGATGTCTCCCGAGTCCAATAATCTATAAGCCAAAGACATTAGCTTTCTCACCCATCACAAATTTGCAAACAGCATGTAATATCAAAGCAGAGAGAGAGAGAGAGAGAGAGAGAGAGAGAGAGAGAGAGAGAGAGCATGCCATGGACTTCAGTTTGAGGAATGATGACATTCCCAGAAGCAGGAAGGACAGGGACTGGTTTCCTTGCCTATGCAGATTCCACGCTGTTGCCTCTTACCTTAGAAGTTTGCATGTTCCCTGGCTTTGCTATATGACTTTTGTCCTTAGCATCATTCTCGAGTCTGGAATGGGTAGTTAAAGAGCGTTCCCACCTCCATGATTGCTGGCCCATTCAAGAATTATACAAGCCCACCTATGATCATTGTCTCTTCTGCCTCTCCGTTACTTACAGTTGGTTTCCTGTACTTGCCTTTTCTCTGTGTTTCTTTTCATCTTTCATCCCCTTCCATCTTTGCTTGTAACCTGGACAATTCTTTGCCGAGATTGTAGACCTCCTGTCTGTACCTGCTGAAGGTAGTAACCAGGAGACACGCTCACACTTCATAGGCCTTTTCCCACCTACATGTACCCTCAGGGCACGTGAACTGATTTTCATCAAGTAACAGGTTATAGTTTTGCCAGATATTGTGTTACTGAATCTTAAGACCATGACATTTTTTGAAAACCTCATATTGTCTCCAATTTTCAACTGACTGTTTACCAACACGCTGATCTATATGTAAGGTAAACATTCCAAATCAAGGTTCAAGATATTTGCTCTGTATCCCAATAATTAAGAAAACAGAGATTTTGAAAAGTTAGGTGCAATTTCTTATTAGGAGAAATTAAAATCTGGGGAACTTTTTGTAAGAAAATAGTGTGGTGTTGACTAGTGAAGCTTTCAAAAGTTCTAAACAAAGGGATTCTTGTCCGCAGGGTAAGGTCTAGTAAACGGATAACCAGAAATACCCAAGTGGCAAAACCAGAAAGACCCAAACATTCACCCTAATAAGAAAGAAAACCACCTTTCCTTGTATTTATTTCACGGAACACTGTTCAGTAGTGAGACATGATGAACGACAGCTGTACCTATTACTGTGTATTGCTTTCAAAAAATACAATATTAAATAAAAATAACTCCAGAAGAAACCTACAGGGCTCCCATGTATAAAACATTGGAAAACAGAGCAGTGTGTTTGAAGGATGATCATGGTGATTTAATTGAAAAGAGGAATAACATCAAAATTCAAAATAATGACTATACAGAGAGGGAAGAAGTTCACAAGAGCCATGAAAGTAAGACGCAAACTTGTCTCTGATCTTTGAAGGTGGTCTAATAGTTACAAGGTATTCTGTTGTTATGGCTTGTGTGTGAGTGTGTGTATGTGCATGCATGTGCACGTGTGTGTGCACATATGAGTGTCTGCCTCTGTGTGTGTGCATGTGTTTGTGTATATTTGTATGCTTGTGTATGTAGGTGTATGCACATTGGCTCACACATGCATGTGTGTGTGTGTACATGCATGTGTGTGCATGTGTACACATGTGAGTGTCTACCTATCTGGCCACTTGCACATAAACATGCACATGCATGTGTGTGTGTGTTCATGCATTTGTGTGAGTGCACATGAGTGCATGTGTGTGTTTCTGACTGTGTGTGCATCTGTTTGTGTGTATGTGTGTATGCACATGGGCATATGCATGTGTGTGTGTGTGCACCTGTGCACATATGTACTGTGTATCATTTTTAAAGTACAATTTAAGCTAGGCAGTGGTGGTGCACACCTTTAATCCCAGCACTTGGGAGGCAGAGGCTGGCAGATTTCTCAGTTCAAGGCCAGCCAGGTCTACAGAGTGAGTTCTAGGACAGTCAGGGCTACACAGAGAAACCCAGTCTTGAAAAAAACCAAACAACAACAGCAACAACAAAGTCCAATCTAAGTACTCATTGTCTAGGCTTCTAGCCCAATGTCTCATGTGGATGAAATCTACAGTCCAGGCACCCTCCTCATGGTTCTCGTTCCTTCCTAAACATTCTTCCTCTAACTAACCTCTCCTCTCTCCTGTGCCTCTGATTTTCTGAGCTCTGAATTGTCTGTACTTTAACCAGGGCATCCACAGATGCACTGGTCTTCCCTGTGTTTCTTAATGTTTAGTTAACTTTTGTCCTCTAGTATGTGAGATCTGGGTTGTGTTTTTCTTCCATGCAGTTACCACCCTCCATGAGGAATGAAGGGTGATTGTCACCTAGACATCTATTCATGCCTCTGGAGTACATGACAGGATGAGTTTTAGCCTGATGGAGGGTAGGAAGTCATCCCAGTGCAGAGTTCCTTCCAAAAACTTCAAGTGAACATGAGAAACCCACGATCGGCCTACAATGCAGCTATTTCTATTTTGCTTATTTACCCTTTTTGTGAACCGGTCCTGATGCTATTACCTATTACACTAAGAGAGATTTAGTCTAAAGTTGTAGCAGAAACCACTTTTGACTGACACCCAGTGCTCAGAAGCAGGGCAGCTATGAAGCTATCATGTGGCTATTACAACCGAGCAATCTGGATTTGAACGGTACCCTCTCGGCTGGCTAACCTTGGACAAGTGACCCAGAGACCCTCCATTAACTTTCTCCAACACAGAAATAACAACAACTGCTACCCCCTCCCCCTGCAGTCCTTTATGTTAAGTACCTGGCTTCTGGCCAGGTTTCAGTGTGAGCTATTATATGTCATGTGCCAATTGCAGCTGTCTAATTATAGAGTCTCCCTGGCGAACTGTGAGGTGAGGGGTGAGGGAGGACACAGAGAGGCAAGGGAGAGAAAAATTGAACAGTTCCATCAATGCTGGGTAGTTTTCTCCAAATGCATGTGAAATGCAGCAGGTATTTCTACCGTGGGACTGGGCAATAGACAGAAAAAAATGTCACACAGCAGAAAACATCTGTGAACTAAGATCACTTCTTGGATATAAGACCATCACTTAAAAACAACAAACAACAAACAAACAAACAAACAAAAAAACGAGCATGACAACAAAATCACCCAACCAAATCTTTTCTTCGCTTTTAAAAACTTTCTTTCAGAAAGCTGTGTGAGCATGTTTGCTTTTAGGAACAGCCTTGTAAATCTGTCTTCATTTGCATTTGCGGTTTTTCCTCTGAGGGGCAATGAGGCAATGAATGTACATACTTAAGGATTTTTCCCCCTATTTTCCCTTTTATTCTTTTTTCTACTGTCAAGAAGACAAAGCCAGTACTTACTAAGTTATAAACTGGATTTGGAACACAGATTTTGGGGGGAAAATACCTTGGATCTGTCAGTTTTGTAAAGTTCAAAAGACCACTGGGAGGCAAATCAAAGAGCGCTGGGGGCGAGGGTGGGAGGTGGGGGGATGCCAGTAAGGCATCAATGTTGGTTTGCCAACAGCAGGGAGAAGAAGCTAGCAGCTCCATTAAACAGAAATAAACGTGGAAGCTGACAGTAGGCACAGAATGAATGCAAAGCTTAGGTATGCCTTAACTGGAGTGTGGTGGGCAGTAGAGAGCGCCCTGGAGGTAACAGACTGGCAAAGCTGGAGTGGGTTAACTGGGGTGTGGTGAGCAGTCGAGCGCCCCCTTGAGGTAACAGATTGTGTCTTTCAGACTTTTAGGAGCCTCAAACCTTAAAAAGACACGTTTCAAGTCAGCACTTGTAGTTGATAGCACCTTAGTAATAGTGGCCTGAGAACTGTGAGATGATCATTTTAAACCTGTTTTATTAACTCTTTAAGTGCCTTGTCAGTCTAGGACAATAATGAAATCTTTCAGAAAACACATTTTTGTACTAAATAGACATTTAGGGTTCTACTTGTATAAAAAAAAGACTGACAAATTACAACAGGCAATGAGGAGAGGTAGGGAAAGATGTTGGAGGAGAGAGGAGGAGGAAGTGGGGAAGGAAGAGGAGGAGGAGCGGAAGATGGGGAGGAAGAGAAAGAAGGAGGGAAGGAAGAAAGCCTTCATCTTGTAGAGGCTGTGCCTGTGAGGAGATTAGAGGAAGTGGCAGGACGTTCAAGTTTGCATCCAAGTTTCTAAAACTGAGAGCAAGAGAGAGGTCGAAGGAGAGAGAGAAAAAAGAATGAACGCCTGTAGAGATGCTAAGAGGCCAGGGGACACTTAGAAAGGTTCTGCAGCCAAGACATTGTGTTCATGCACAGTCTCTGGACCCCAGATCTCCAAGGTGATAAGAACGATGTGGCACATTCCTTGGCTGAAAGAGAGGGCAAAGGCATGTGTGTGCTGGCAGCTTGGTGGTTTGTATCATTAGATTGCCAGTAAACCAGGCAGGTGCTCTAGTCAAATGTACTCTGGTGTTACCCAAGGTCTCTGACTCGCGCCGCCCATGCGTCTTCCTGATGTGAATGTGCAGTCTCAGTCTACTCTGAGAAGATAACACGTGGAAAGAAATTTTAATCTTGTTGATATACATGAGACAGGACTATTGAGGTTTATTGTGGAAATAATTGGAAATAGATGACAAAAATCTACCTCTCTCCATCTCAGTTTCTCTTTCTGTCTGTCTGTCTTAGACTGTCTCTCCCTTTTCCTGTTCCTCCTTCCTTCTCTCCCTTTCTCCTGCAGCTACGATGACATGCAACTGGTTACTTTACAAATGTATTATTCATTTATTTTTCCAAGTCTGATTATAAGAATTACATAGTTTACAAGGCGAGTCTGACCTGTTGCCCTTTGGGCATGCATGTAAAATGGTACAAGTCTATTTGTATATTCTAAAGCAAACCATGTACTTTATTATTTATTAATTTACTAATTTATTTATTATTTTGTTTTCTGTTTTTGAGACAAGACCTCACTATGTACTTCTGACTGTTCTGGAACTCACTGTGTAGACCAGGCTGGCATTGAGTTCACAGAACTCTGCTGGCCCTCTGCATCCTGACTCCTGGGATTAAAAACATGTGTCACCACCATGCCTGGCTCCCACATGCAATTTTTAAATTTGCTTACTTATTTTTATTTGCATGAATGCTTGCCTTTGTGTATATCTATATACCACATGTGTTCCTGTTGCCCTTGGAGACCAAAATATGACATTAGATCCCTTGGACTGGAATTACAGATGGTTTTGAGCTGCTGTGAGAGTGTGGGAACTAAACCTGGGTTCTCTGTAAGAGTGGAAAGTGCTCTGAACCACTGAGCCACCTCTCTAGCACCCCGCCCCTTTACAGGCGTAGGCAGACCTTCCCACAAACATGAATGCATGCTTATGCTATTTTGGGTTGGAGGCATGAGCTGGAGGGAAGGAAATAGAAATTTAAGTCTTCCTTTTCTCATGAATTAATTGTATAACTTACCTGTTTTTGTTGTCGTTATTGTTGTAGGTGTTTTTATTATTGTTTTTATTTTTGTTTTTTGTTTTTTTGTTTTTTTTTTTTTTGTTTTTTTTTTTTGCTTAGTTTCTTCATAATGAGGCAAGTGAGATTTGAGGATGTTGCTTGTTTGCTTGCTTTGAGGAGGCTGTCAATAAACTGATTAAAGTGAACGGCTAAGCATTTATGTCATTTCTAAATCATAAAGAAAATGGAATTATAACCAACCCTTGGGGATTTTGCGTTAGGCCCACATGGGGACTTAATGCTACAGGAATATTTGAGGGTCCTAAAACTAACGTGATTTCTTTGTATTTCAGAATTACAGTTCTCAAATGGCCGTCTCTCTCTACTTATTGAACTGAAATTCGTTCTTCTCTACAACTCCTAAGGCAGCCAGCCCATCCATTGTTAGTAGTGTTCATCATTTATAGGATTCCTCTTTAAACCTAGGAGACGCTGTCTTATTCTTGACTCTTCCCATCCATATTTAAATCCGTTCTTCTCCAGTCAAAATGTAGTATAGCAAAGAATTATCAGGAGTGGCAGAAATGTATAAAGGACTGCTTCCCAAGGGGGACATCCCAACACCAAGCAGGGGTGTGACCTAAAACCTCCACACACTTCAAAATGGCAAAACTGAAGACGTAGATCTGGTGAGGGGGGATCTGGCTGGAGCCTGTGAGTGCCACAGCTGTAACTGCAGAGTGCTCACCAACCATCAGCCTGCACTGTAGAAGATGGTGACCACTGAACTCTGTCCTCCCTGCTGCCCCGTGAGGCTGGTTTCCTTTGAGTTTTTCCACTTCACACAGCATCTGGGTTCCCTATGCCTTCAAATCTATCTTCTCCAGAGTGGATAGAAGTTCTCCTTCTGTGAACCTTTAATTCTTTCCACTTCATTTGTGTGATCCATCATTTTCCCTAGACTTTCAAAGTCACCCTCCCCTGAGGCTTATTTGCATTGACCAACAAGATCTGTACCAAGATACTAAAGCTAACTCTTACCCTGGATATGCTTTCCTTTTCATGACAGGACATCCTGCCTTCTGTGATCCTGCACTCTCTGGTCCCACTTTCTTTTTCTGGTTCTTTCCAGTTTGTGCTTCTTTGTGGGTGAAAAAAGGAGGGTCAGCACTTATAGAGCCCAGTCTGTGGTGCAGGGCCACAGCTGTGCACTTTCTTCAAAAGAGGGTGATGCTCAGGCATGTCACCACTGAGGAGGAAAATATGGGAATCTTCCATAGGCCTAGAGGATACAAAGTTTTGAAGTTCTTGAGGGTATTGACCCATATGTACCACTCCAAATTTCTCTCTCCTCTTCCTTCTGCCTTAAGGCTCTGTGGCCCTGGAGGAGCCAACTTAATGCATTTAATAATTTAATAATTCCCTGGGTTATGAACTTGCTCTTTAGTCTCTTCTGCCCTCTAGCTAGAGAGAAGAGTCTTTTTAAATGCAATAAATGAGCCCCTCTGGCTTCCATAATTTACCTTAAGTAGGTTGTTAATCACACTAGTGCTTTTAAACATATCAGCAAATTTTGACATCCCAGCCAGGCTTCTAACAAATAGAACACTATAGAATGGATGCTGCGTGACCTCCGAGATGAAGTCGTAAAAGGTGGCACAGCTTCCAGGAGATGATTTTCCCTCCTCTGGGACTTTCTTCAGAAACCCAGCTACTGAGGAATGAGGCCCCGTGTAGGTGTTCCATTGACAGCTAACATCAATCAACAGACTCTGGGGGAGCTAGCCTTTCTGTGGGTCCAGCTCCTAATGTTTCAGCCCTTCCTCCATGTGATGAGTTATCTTCTCTGGACCTTGCCAAATTTCAGATTTATGAACATATAAATGTCATGATTGCCACCAAGCAGCAAGTTCGATAGAGAGCAGTGGTAGTCAGGGCAGTTTCCCAGGCATCTCTTGCTTCAGACTCTCAGCAGCACCCAGTATTGCTACACACATTTGTATAAACACAGTCGTCCTTTCCCAGGACCTTCTTGGATGGACCACTAAAGGAGGAGGGGCTGAGATCCTGACAAGAGGAAGACACACACACACACACACACACACACACACACACACACACACAGAAGCATATGCACATGCACATATCATCACTTTAGATTGAGCTTCTCAAGATTTCTTAAATATTTTCGCTGATTCTCTTTTAGCTCAGCAACCACCCATTAATTTATTTTCTGTCCTATCCCAAACGTCCCAAATATTTTCAGATTGCCTTAAAATATTTATCTTGGACTACTTTCCAGTCTTGCTTGATTCATCTTATCTTGTCTCAAAGGAAATCTCCTTTGAAGCCAACTGTAAACTGTTTTCTGAAAGACTGCATGTGCTATTTAGAAGAGGAAGAACTTGGGCAGAAGATGCAGGTTGTCAAATCGTTCCATCTTTTAAACCCACCCCACTGAGTTCTTTCAGATATTTTAACCTGAGAAATTACACCTGGATTTTCTTTCTTTCTGTCATTTGATGTGGGAAAAATGTTTGCCATACATTCCTCTTACAGATACCCTTATCATTGAGTTGGCTGATGACCCTGCTGCTACTTGCAATAGAAATATGTGCTCCAAGACAAACTTCTAGGATACCACTTCCACTTGACAAAATAATTTGTTAGCTGTGTATAAAATGCCCTTTACTAATTCCTCTTTAAAAAATATGTACTTGCGTAGGCTTAGATTTCTTTTTTAAACCTACTTTTAATAAAGGTTCTCAAACGCCACTTCTCGTCAACTGTCCAAAGGTAGGAGGGAGGAAAGGTGGTAAATAGGACAAGGGGATGTGGACCTGTTTAGAATTATTGAGGGCAATTCCAGTCTCCATTTGTCAAGACATCAGCAATCCAGTTCAGTGGTGTCAGAATACCAAACATGAATCAGCAGTAGAGGCAAGATCCACCAGAAACGTCCAGGCCTCCACTTAATCAGCACAAATCAGTGGGAGTGACCAGGATTAGCGGGGATGCCAGGAGAAGTTCTTTGCCATGCTTCTCTCAACAAAGTGAAGATCAGTGAAGACAAAGACTTGAGACCCATGAAGCATTGCAAGGTTAGCTATGTGAGCACATTATTGTCCATTGAGTTCTTTGTTTTTTCTCTTTCTAGACAAGGTTTCTCTGTGTAGCCCTGGCTGTCCTGGAACTCACTCACTCTGTAGACCAGGCTGGTCTCGAACTCAGAAATCCATCTCTCTCTGCCTCCCAAGTGCTGGGATTAAAGGCGTGTGCCACCACTGCCCGGCGTCCATTGAGTTCTATTTATACGTTTTCTAAACATCATGTCTTCCCATGGGTCTTGCCTCAGCAAAACACCATATAAGTCTGCACCATCTAACACATTCAGAAACTTCCACTCCATTCATGTTTTTAATTTTATGTGTGTTTGCTTGCCTGTATGACTCTGTACCGTGTGTATCCAGTACTCTCAGAGACAAGAAGAAAATGCTGTATCACCCAGCTCTAGAGTTACAGACTGTTGTGGGCAATGGGAACTGAATCCCAGATGCATTGCAAAAGCAGCCAGCACTCTTAACTACCTAGTAATCTCTCCAGCCCCAAGGAGGGGAACATTTCCTTTTTGTCATTTATATGTATGTGTGTGGTATACATGAGTATGTACATGCGTGTTTTGTGTATCATTCTTAGTTGCTCTCTGTATTATACATTAGAGACATTTAAGAAAAAAGTTATACATTTACCAGAACTGTTTGTTACTAGGCCATTTGATAATTATCTGTCTATATAACAGTCCTTTCAGATCCAAGGTGAGTGTTCTGAAGGCCCGGGGAGTTAAATTATTAAAGAAGTACAGATGCAATTAGTCAGAGTTTCTTTATTCCCCTTCCTCTCCCTACATACCCCCCAACATATATGGGACCATTAGATTTAACTCAATCCCAGTACAGAAAGCTTCATTTGGTGACAAGAGATGGCCATTTGGGACTTTGTCGCTCTCATTATTTTAGTGATTTCATTTAGATCACCTTCATGTACATGTGTATTTTAGGAAGTTTCTACTGTGTTAGGTTTCCACACCACCCCTCAAATGTCTCTAAATGTTAGCCAGACCTCTAAGTATGTCTTCCTTCATCCCTCTCTCCTTTCTCCTCCTCATTTGATCCTCCTGTCTGCTACTATCCACTTATAACTAGCTTTTCTATTCCCCTTTCCTAGGGAGATCTATCTGTCCCACCTAGTCTCTTATTCTATACCTAAGCTCTGTGGTTCTATGGGAACTTAGTTGTTACCTTAGTTCCCATTGACTTAATGGCTGATATCCCCATATAATCGAAAACATCACATATTTGTCTTTCTGGGTCTATGTTACTTTACTCGGGATGATTTTTTTTTCTAGTTTCAACCATTTACCTGTGAGTCTCATAATTTAATTTTTTTCCAATGGCTGAGTAATACTTATAGGCTTATATTTTTTTCAAAACTGACTTTAATAAGGACTCTTAAACACTTCAAGCTCCCTACAGCCCACCAACCAAAGGTAGGGGAAGAAGATGGTTAATAGAACAAGGGGGATGTGGACTTGATTAGAAGTAGTTCTTTGAGGCGATTCCAATCTTTGTGGTGAGCAATCCAGTCCACTAGCAAAACACTGAACACGAATCAGCAGCAGTGGCTTGATCCAGAAGAAACTGTGAGACTCTGCCAATCAGCACAAGTCCCCTGAAGCAGCAAGAAGGGCCGGAACACCACCAGAGTTCTCTGCTACATCTCTCTTTATAAAGTCAAGACAAGAGAAGATCAGCAAAGAAAGCACAATGAACCAATGCCAGCACGTCATCACTGTCTGTTGGGTTACACTCACACTCTTTCGAAACATCATGTGTCCTCTCAAGCATCTGCTCCAGCGAAACATCACATGCCCCTTTGCCAGCAGCTGCCAGAAAAACACCTCGTGTCTGTTCTGATGCACCTGCTTCAACAAAACATCCTCTCAAAAGACAGCTTCCAGAAAAACATCACATGGCACAACTGAATTTCCAATGCAACCAGAAATTCCCGTTTCAAATACTCCATGTGTAATGTACCCCATTTCTTTATCCTTTCTTCTGTTGAGGAACATCTAGGTCGTTTCCATATTCTCCATATTATGCAATAAACATGGACGAGCAAGAGTTTCTGTGGTAGGAAGAAGCATCCTTTGGACACATTCCCAAGAGTGGTATAGTTGCATCTTGAGGTAGATAGAATCCCATCTTCCTGAGAAACTGATTTCCGTAGTGGCTGTACACGTTTGCACTCCCATCAGTAATGAAGGAATGTCCCCCTTACTCCGCATCCTCACCAGTATGAGCTGTCACTTGTTTTTACTGCTCTTAGCCAGTCTGAAGGGTGCAAGATGGGACCTCAAAGTCATTTGGTTTGCATTTTTCCTGATGGCTAAGGGTGTCAAACCTCACTCTAATGAGTTTCCTCTTTTGAGAATTCTCTGGTTAGACCTGTACCAAATTTTTAAATTTTATTATTTGTTTCCTTGATATCTAGTTTTTAACGTTCTTTATATAATTTATATATTAGCCCTTTATTGAATGTGGAGTTGGTGAAAATCTTTTCCCATTCTGTAAGCTGCTGCTTTGTCCTATTGATGGTATCCTTTGCTTTACAGAAGCTTTTCAGTTTCATGAGGTCCCATTTATTATTGATCATAGTGCCTGTATTATTGCTGTTATGTTCAGAAAACTCTTTTCCTGTGCAAATGCCTTCAAGACTGCTCCCTGAAGCGGAAAATTTTCTTTGAAAACTCAGTTGTGTCACGTGATGTTTTTCTGGAAGCTGTCTTGTAAGAGGATGCTTTGCTGAAACAGACATGTGAGAGGGCACATGATGTTTAGAAAGAACAAATGGAACCCCACAAACAGTGACAGGATGCTCTTCCGTTGCTACATTGTGCAGCACTTTGCTGGTTTTTGCTGGTCTTCACTGGTCTTCACTGATCTTCTCTTGTCTTGACTTCATAGAGAAAAATGCCCCCAAAGAACTTCTCATGGTATTCCAGCTGATTCTTGATGCTTTCCCTGGCTCCTGCCAATTTGGTAGTGCCTTGTGGTTTTTGCCAGATTGAGCTGCTGCTACTAATTCATGTTTGAGGTTTACAATTGAACTGAATCGTCACTACTGATTCATGTTTGGTATTTGCTATTAGATTGAACTGTCGTTATCCTGACAATGAAGAGTGGAATTACCCCCAAAGAACTACTTCCAACCAGGTCAATAAGACCCTTTTCCTATTAACCTTCTTTCTCCCCTACCTCTAGTTGGCAGCAGGGCTCCTAGAAGGAAGGTTGGATCATTTAAGAACCCTAAATAAAATAGGCTTTGAAAAATCTAAGCCTACAGTTCTCCACTTTCTCTTCTATCAGGTTCAGTGTATCTGAACCTGTCTTATGTCTGGGGCTTCAATCTATTTGGAGTTGAGTTTTGTCAGGATGATAAGTATGCATCTATTTAGATTCTTCTACATGCAGTCTTTGAGTTCGACCAGCACTAGCTTCTCGGCCTTTTGGCTAAGATCAAGTGCATTTTGACTAGCACTATTTGATGAAGATGGTGACTTTTTCCCAGTGTATATTTCTGGGTTCTTATTTTAAAAAAACCAGGTATCCAAATGTATAAAGATTTATGTCTGAGTCTTCGATTCAATTTCATTAATTAACATATCTGTCTGGTTTTGTACCAATATTACACATTTTTTATTACTATAGCTTTGTAGTACAACTTGAAATTGAGGATGGATATACCTCCTGTAGTTCCTTTATTATTCACAATTGTTTTAGCTACACTGCTTTGTGCACGTGTGTGTGTGTGTGTGTGTGTGTGTGTGAATTGTGTTTTGATGAGGACTGCATTGAATCTGTAGACAGCTTTTGATAGGATGTCTATTTTTACTATGTTCATCCTTCTGATTCATGAGCATGGGAGATCTTTCCATCTTCTGTTATCTTCATCAGTTTCTTTCTTTCTTTATTCTTTATTTATTAAGCTTTATTGTCTTAAAGTTTTTAATTAATTAGACAAATCTTTCAGTTGCTGGGTGAAAGTTACCTCCGAGATATTTTATATTATTTGAGGCTGTTGTGAAGCCTGTCATTTCCCTAATTTCTTTCTCAGTCTATTTGTATAATAGGAAGGTGACAGATTTATGTAAGTCAACTTTGTATCCAGATACTTTGCTGAAAGTGCCTGCTTATCAGCTGTAGGGATTTCTCAGTAGATTTTTAGGTTTACTTACATATACCATCCTAGGACTTCTCAGAATGGAGAATTTGGGGAATGCCAGGTTAACAAATTTATATAGGAATATTTAAGATCTTTTAATATACAGAAGTACGCTATGAGCTACTTGAGGGATTTTCAGAGTGTAACATCCCCAAACTATTTAACAATGACTTCTTTCTCAGAGTGTCACTGGGACAGATGTTCTGGGCTATTAACTAGAAGCCGTGTTTAACATCTGTAGACATGTTTTAGAAACAAAATGTACTTTGGAATTAAAAGCAAAAGGAAGAGTGTAAGGAAGAAAGAAGGAAGGCTGAAGGAAAGATGGGAGGTGAGAATTATGTACTAAGGGACATATGGTAGAAACCTCACTAGGCCTTTTGTTACAGGATTTAGACAACAAAAACTATAATGATTCTCACTCTGGCCTCCCATGGTATGCATGGTTGAGTTCTGGTCCCAATTATCTGTCAATTTTCTACAAAGTAATGACCTCAAAATGAAAAACTTGATCCTAAGAGTGTGCTAAAGTTTAAAAGAAAGTCCAAGGGGACATCAAGGGTATAGCAATTTACAAAATTTCTACAGAAATGTCTAGAGAAACAAAGTGGTTGAAAAAAAACCTGAGTCAAAACAGGGGGTGGTGGTGATTAATCATTCTCTGAGAAGAGGAGTTCTGAGGTCTCTCTCCAGTGGGTTTACATTGTCTCATCTCTCAAAGGGATCTCCTTGCTTTGTGGGTGCACACATTATCAAGCTTGCCTTACAACCAAACCCTGGAGGCCATCATGCATCGAGCCTTCACAAATGAGTGAACTGGAGTCTTCTATCCCGTGTCATATAGAATCCACATGGTTGGGTCCATTTGAACCTGTTGGCTCTGCCGATTAAAAACTAAGATTCTAGATACACAGAATAAGGTCACACAATACCATCAGCATTCCAGTGCAATTCAGCTCTCCTCTTTCTGCTACGACTCTACTTCCTCATGGGATTTCATTCTAGCTTCAGCAATCTTAGGGTCAAGCTTTTTCCTTTTGATCTGTTGTGTGAACACTGACAGACACATAGTTGGTCCTGAGAGCACTCAGCTTTTCAATAGCCGTGGGAGGCCATGGTGAGAGTCACTGTAGCTTTGTTTTTCACTTCCTGGAACAAAGCACCTAGGAATGGATCAAACTGTGAAGCATACAGTCCAGAGATACAAGCCTTCCATCCCAGAACCACATGGCTACACCCATGAGTGCTGAGCTCCCATGGTGAGGCCACACCTAAAGGTAGTGTGAGCTCTAAATGAACAATGAGGTTTTGCTTTGATGGTGAATTTACCTCTGAATCACTCTTTCATGTTTTTTTCTTTGCAGTGTGTGTGTGTGTGTGTGTGTGTGTGTACATGTGTGTTTGTGTAGGTATGTGTGTGTGTCTGTGTGCATGTGTGTTTATTTGTGTATATGCATGTGTGTATATGCATGTGTGCAGGTATAGACGTCAGAGATTGACATCAGACATTTTCTCCAATTATTCTCCACCTTATTTTTGAGACAGGATCTCTCACTGAACCTAGAGCTCACTCTGTTGGCTGGACTGGCTAGTAGGCAAGCTACAGGGATGCTTCTGTCTCCACTTCTCTTGTGTTGAAATTACAAGTTCACACAACACCCAGCTTTTCACATGGGTATAGCACGTAGAAACTCAGGTCCTCTCCCTTGCATGGGAAGCCCTTTACTAAGTCATCTCCTCAGCCCCCACTTTTCCGTTTGTCCACAAATATATGAAGCCTCCTATTGGAGGGAGGTGGCTACATCTGCAGCACTTCTGGGCTCTCGTGTAGCCACTGTCTTCAGCATGACCACTGTGTCACTTTTTGTTACCTCATGGTTTTCTACTTTGTGTCCTTCTTGTATTTTCTGTCACAAGGAGAAATGGTGATTTGTTCTTTTTGAACTAGATCACGAATGACTGTCCACACTTAATAGGCCAAGAAGCAGGTGTAGGGGGCAGTTCTGATGCTAAGGTCCTGTTCCCCAATTGGCTCTTGTTCTGTCAGTAAAGAAAGCCATGGGCCAATTGCTGGGTGGAAGGTACAGGCAGAACTTTCTGGTTTGGGAGGCAGGCAGAGAGACTAGAGGAAAAAGAATGGAGTTTGCTATGCTTTGGAGAGAGGAGAACTGAGCAACCATGTGAGATCTCAGAACAGAGTGGCCACACAGGCTGCTCCTACAGGTGGGTCGTCAGGGGAGTTTAGTAACTGAAGTTTAGGGCAGATGAGAGAGATAGAGATGAGAAATTGGTAAGGGCATGCTTTTCCAGGTGGAGATAGTAGTGCCCATCAATTGTGCCAAGAAGACAAGTTGAAAACGAGCAACTGTGTGTGTGTCTTTTATCCAAGGATTTAAGGGAAGTCAGGTGGGGGCAGGTAGTGTGGTCACTTCCCGGACCTAAGGTGGGTAGAGTGTGAAAGTACTTGTAACAAGCAGGTATATTCCACTTGCGGGATATTTTTTACTTTGAGTGTCTATCCATTCTACCCTGTCCCATGGGGAAAGGAGGGAGCTAGGTCAGCTAGGAAGGAACAATGTATCAAATATTAAAGAGCTGAGGTCAAAACATTATAGTTTATTACCACCATGATTCATAGAATGTATGGGCCATTAAAACTCCAATACTGTTCCATATTTTTGTGATAAAGGTTGTAATGAGAACAAGGAATTGATACCCAATGAATCGGTCCTCTTGGCACTGATGACCATGAGCTAGAAAAAGCATAAACAAAGCCAGTTCCTGTCATAGAATTAAAATGTGAATCTGACGCACCTGTTCCCAAACTCAAGACTCTAGCTGTATACAAAGAAGGGTAAGAATAGCATCTAGATGATTAACAATGTCATTTCAATAGACAGTGGGAGGTGATTGTTGCTTTCTAATACTGCAACATAATAACTCTTCCTAACCTCATCCGGTCTATGTTTAAATGTTTCCCATCCATTCCTCACAATTGTAGTGCAATGGTACCTGCTTGTGTTTAGTGGTTCAATCTCACAGTTCTACATTTATGAACAGTGTGATCCTTAAATCAGCTCTCGGCACCTCACTTCTCCCATATACAAAATGAGATCAAGAATACTTTTACTGCAAAGGATCTATGTGAAATCAGAGACCATGGAGAAGAATGCTGAGCTTATTAGTGATTGCTGAGTAACAGTAGTCAGAACGAAAGGGGGATTGCTCTACAACACCCCAGCTCAACCCACAATCTCCGGGCACTTTCATATGCTCAAAGTTTACACTTGCGAAGATAGGTCTCACAAGGCACTCTGTCCTCCCTGCATCTATCTGACAGTGATTTTTCACTTGAGTTTATCGGGTGACACACTAAGAAACTTTACTTGAGGGACATTGTTGGGCACATGACCTAACTATGATAAGTGCTCCAAGTTGGTGGTTCTAGCTGGATGACAGGAATACCATTTTGGTCCTGTCATCTGCACCAGTGATCCTTCTCTGTGCAAACTAACTCTCCACTTCATTCTCTTCCCCCAGTACTGCAGAGGTCATTTCACTGATTGGTATGGGAAAATGTTGACTCTAGAGTGCAACCAAATATTTATTTGTTTAATGTCAGAGAATCATTTGTGTGTTGTGTTCCTCTTTCCTTCGGTGCACAGAGATTTAGAGATTTTCATGCATTCTTAGGCAGATCATTGGTTTTAGACCCATGGCCACCCAGCACATAGGAACACATGATGGAATAAACATGCTGATCTCATGACTAGGAAGCAGAAGGGAGAGGAAGAGGCTGAGGTCCTGGAACTTCTCCTAAGGACCCGATTCCTTCCCTGTGCCCCTCTCCTGAAGCTACTGCTTTTTCTCAATAGTTCCATCTCACAGATGAAGCTTTGAACACAGTGTCTAGGGAGACATTCCAGATCCCAACTATCTTAGCATTCTACAAATACAGTCAAAGGTCTTACTTCTTCACAATACTGCTATGAAAATTGTGGAAATTCTCAGTTGCAGTTGTGCCTGAGTCCCCAACTCTTATCTGAAATGAATAGTCACGAGAACTCACTCACCTTCATGTAGGAAAACATCATTTGGAAAGTGAACATGTAATTGAAAGAGCTTTCAGAAATACTTCTAAACACTTTATTTACTCTGTTTATATCAAATTAATCATCTATTCATTCTCTTTTAACTTTACCTTCTCCCCCACTGCCCATCTTTCTTCTCAACCTCGTGCTTACTCTCCATCCCTGTCTGTTTCTGTCTCTCTCTCACTTTCTGTCTCTTTCTCTCTAAACCCTTAGTCTATTTGATGCTATCTGCGTATGCATAAGCGCATATATATGCAGACATAATGTGGGACCAACTAGTGGATTACAGGCAACCTCTCAGGACCCACATTCCTGACCAAAACAACTCCTCTTCTCCAGACATCAATTGTCAATAGCTCTTCAGATAGGGTAGACTTTCATGAGCCCCTCCTCTACCAAACTGGAATTTTGGCTGGACTGACTTTATGCAGGTCATGTGCATACATTTCCAGGTACTGTGAGGTAATGTATACAACTGAGCTGGAGCTGCCATGTCAAGCAAATACTATTTTGTTGCAGACATCTACTCCTTCTGGCTCTCAATCTTTCTTGATCCTTTTCCCATGATGATCTCTCTGCTTTGTGGGGTATGATGTAGATGTCCCATTTGTGGCTGAGCACTCCGTAGTCTCTTATTTTTTGTGTTAACCAGTTGTGAGTCTCTGTATTAATGGTCATCTGCTGCAAAAAGAAGCTTCTCTGGTGAGTGTTGAGACACATACTGTTACATGGATATAACGATAAGAACTTAAGAGCCAATTTATAACCATGTCAAGTAATCAGAATAAATCCTCTTTCAGGGGCCAATGACCTACCAAAGAAGCCACACAATCTGGCTCATTTAACAGTACCATGCATGGACTCCATCTTGTGGAGTGGCTTTACACCCACCAGAAAGTGATTGGTTACTCCTATAGCTTTTGTGCCACTATTGCTTCTTTTTGTTATTTTATTTTTAAGTCCTGGGGATAGAATCTAAGCTCTAGTCATGTGTGGCAACTGCTGTCGTGCTGAGTGACCTCTCTCTTCACCTTGTAATGTGAGTAGGTCCTGGATTTACATAAAGAAGACCTCATGTATCTCTGCTTTTACAGTCTTTGTGCTAGCTCACCACCTGTCTCTGAACGGTTTATCTAGTCATGTATCATACTCTCCAAAGGGCCTGCCATCTTTGTTCAACCCAGAATTAATCTTGTCAATTACCTTGAGTCAATAGATGGTTGCTTTAGCTCTAGAATACCCCAGGTTAACTCATAGGTGTGCACAACACATGGATTTTGTGGCATTCACTGCCTCTCCCCATGTGCATAATTGGTCTCTTTTATAATTTTCTTTGCCCTAATCAATGCCTTGAAGTAATTCTGGATCAAAGATTAATTCTGTATGCTCCTGCCAATCATCTGCAAATGCTTTGAACTGATTTATTTTTAAATGATTTAGTTAAGTCACTACAATCTTAAATGATAAACAGAAACCTCAGTACTGAAGCAAAAAGGTGTGAGTGGACTATTATCAGTGGGTAAAAATTCCTAAGTGTACTCTGCATGTATCTTACTCTTTTAATAATATGTCTTTTTCTTTCCTCATGATCATTTAGTTCAGGAGTTGGCAAACTTCTGCTGTAACGTGCCAAGTCATAAATATTTAAGGCTTTACTGGCCAAGAGTCACAATCAAAGCTGTTGTGAAGGTACTTATACAATCATTTAAAATGAAACCACGGGGAAAGAAAAAAAAGAAAGAAAGAAAAAAAAGGAAAAAAAAAAGACAGCAAAGAGCCGATTGGAATGGGCCAACTCTGGCTGTAGTTGGCAGGTCCCCAGCTTAGCTGCATGTAATTTGCCATCAGCAATTTAACTAGTCAAATCCAGTTTGAGAGAGTTCTTTTTCTACATTGTTTAGAACATGACACGTTTGTTATATTCTTGCAACTTATTTTAAGGCAGGAGGGGACGAAACCTCACACAAACCTTACAGAACTCGTTCCAGCAAGTGACTGGAAGTTTGGCTATTCTCCACTGCTTTCCTTTGAAATGTTTACTGCTTTAATGCTGTGGTTTTCCTCTATAAACTATTTAACAGAAAACACATTTTCATCCGGCCTTTTAGTCTTCCCCACACTTCGTATCCTTTACGGTTTTTCTAAAGAATGATGTGGGCCTAATTAGTCACAGCTAATTTGCACTTAGAGAAGAACATTTTTTGGTAGATGTTGGCCTAAATTATTGGAGTGTTTTAACATATTAATATTTCTGAGTGACAAGTTATTTCCTTGTAGATATGCATTTGGGGAACCAAACTTCTTGAGAAGGAAACTTTACAGAGTAACACACGCTTGTGAGTTCTAACTCTTTAAAGTTAGTGAGCTAGTTCTGTGTTCACGTTGTCTCCACATTCAGATCTCAACTCCAGCAGGAAGGTGCATAGCTGAACAGAAGCCATAGTAGTCCTCCTCCTGAGAGTCCATAGCTGCCTCCACAGCCTTCTTTTGCAGCACTTAACCTTGCTTGTTAGGAAGAATTGAGACCATGCTATACATGATCATACTGTTTCCAAGTTTCCAATTTAAATCTCATTGGTGACAAATATTAAAATAATAAACATTACTGTGTTTTCTTGCCACACTACTATTTCTAAGGAGAATGCAGCTTTTCTCCCAAGCATGTTGGTGTTTAGCTTCCTCTTGGTCCCATACACTACTTCTAATTTCAGGGCTTTACTCTGTTCAGGATCTGTTTGTTGTGGATTCTTCTCTCCCTGGTCCTAAGTATATATGTGTGTTCCTTATTACACAGAATAACAACTCTTCTAGTCCTGATGCCCCTAGCCCCATGGTATTTTAGTACTTTCCTTCCTCTACCATGTTGAACCAGGTAACCTCTGTCTCCCACTCCTCTTTCTCATTGTCTGTCATTCTTTGTCATCTTCTATCTACTCGGAATCAATGACTCTTTTGAAGCTAAGGTCTAACTTACTAATTTATAAATGCTACCACATGTTCTTTTCTCTACTCACACATTTGCACATTTTCAATTTGCACAACCTAACTATATCTTTCTTTTCACGTTATTACATTTATTTATTTATGTGCATGTGTATGACTATATGTGGGCACAGGCATAGCAGAACAGCATGAATGTAGTGGTCAGAGGACAACTTTTGGGAGGCGGCTCCTCCTACCACCTGTGGGTCCTAGGAATGTAGCTCAGGTTGTCAGGCTTGGCAGTGAATGCTTTACACTCTGAGTCTCCTTAAAATCGACTTTTTAGAAATCACCAATGAATCTCTCCTGACTACTGAATTAAGCCCTAGCTCAGTAATCCAATACTGAGGATTCACAACTTAGCACACATAACTAACTTCCTTCAACAACTGCATGTGCCTTAAGTCACAAATAATTTGAAATGTCTTTTGTCCTCTTTTGGACATCTCATGTTTCTATCCTCCCCCACCCTTTTCTTTTAGAATTTTTTGGTCCAATTTCTCAAATAATTATATATATATTACTTTCAATTGTAAGCCATGCACATACATACATACATACATACATATTCAGTTTTTGCTATGCTTCTTTTTTCTGTTCTAGGATTAAATCTATGGCTATCTGCATGGTAGATAAGCACCACATTACTGAGCTACATCCCTAAATTGCATTATATTTTTAGTTTTGAAACAAGGTCTTGCTAAGTTGCCTAGGCTAGTCTTGGACTAGTCTTGTAGCCCAGGCTAGTCTTAGACTTGTGCACTCTTCCTTCCTCAGCCATTTCTCAACTTCGAGCATGTGGGTTCCAGGTTGTATGCAGGTTGCTAGGCTTTGTGGCAGTTTTAAGCGTGGAGCCATCTAACTGGCCTGTAGGCAGGGTCCTTCTCGTTCAATGGTCAGTGCTCAGCCCTTGCTATCCAGCATCCTTCAGTGGAGGTCAATAACATGCCTTCTTCCTTTTTCAGTGTCACTGTGACATCATGAATATTTTATATTAAATGTTAATGTTTTAACAAACTGACACTATTACTGATTTATTTCATGTATTCTGCCACACTGTTTCATACATTTCTATCTGTGTGTGTAGTATTTTTTCTTTCTTTCTTGCATTCTCTTATCAACGGAATTTATTAGTGACTCCATTTCTCTTTTCCTTACTGGCTTGTGATTGGTTTTAATCCTTTAATATGCACACATAATTTTATAAATTTCATGTCTTAACATGTCTTGTAAACAAAACATAAAGTGTTAGATTTTTTTTCACGCTGATTTTCCATTTCTATTGGCTATGCTATTTTTATTTCTTGTTTTAATTTTACTTTAAAAAGCTATTATGGTTTCTCAGTTTTCCTGTTACATTTTTTTGTACCACCAATTTTAATTTTCCTTTCTGAAAGCATGAGTAAGTGCTCACTGTACCCCACCACCTGTTTTCTGTTTAATTGTGTACTTGAACCAAGTCCTTTTAGCAGTTGCATGGTAAAAACCTATGAACAATAATTTTTTCAGGCACCTGTAAATATGGCTTTCAGCCTCTCTTGAGTGATGGTAATGTTTGTGATAGAATTATAAACTGGCAGTTATTTTCCCTCAACAATCTGAGGATGTTATTTTATGTGTTTTGGCAGCAGTTGTTATTGGTGAGTTAAATTGCTATCGGTAGTCAGATTCAAGAGCTAAAATGTAGAAGGGTTAAAAATCTAGAGAAATTACAAATGACACATTCGTTCCGAAAAATGAACAACGTAACATCTCAACTTGATGTTTAAGGGTGTTTACAAGGCTGTGAGAGAGAGGCTCACAAACATATAAAACACTATATCGCTTCATACTAGCTATAACCAATTTCTTTGGCAAAGAAAGTGAAGCCCGCCATGGCTTCAAGACCATATGGAGAGGACAGAGAGAAGAAATGTTGTGATCCAGGAAGAGTGAAAATAATCCCAATTTTAAAGAACGGTGTTATGTCATGCTGAGCTAGAGAAGTGTGATTCTAAAGCAGCTTTTGAAACATCAGAGGCGGGTAAAAGATGAAACAAAAAGCATGCTACACCATTTTTTTTTTTTAAAGCACATTAGATTAAGAGACAGAGGGCTAGAAGAGTCAAGGCTAATGGTAGACAGAAGTATGAGAAGATGGGACACGATGGAAGTAAGAAAGAGGGGCCGTGTGACAAAGGGTAGGGTAGAATGGCTGGTCAAGAGCAGGAGGAGAAACCACAGGACCTGGGTTGGGCAATGGAGGTCACTACCAGAGAAAGATCTCATGAAGCATGTCATGACCTGGAACATCCGCCAGGGGAGCTGTGGGGTCAGAGGCTTGATAGATGGACCAGAAGCTCATAGCTAAAGTGTCCACTTTCAAACCCAAATTGAGTTCAGAAAGCCGGAGAGGCAAAGAATGAAGAGCGAAGCGGGACAAAAGAGAGAGAAACCCCTTCAATAAAGTTGTTCTAGGCAGGTCTGAAGAATGGGTTTCCAGGCAGAGATGGACACGTCCATCTTGGACAGAGATGCTTCATCCTCCCCAGGTAAAAGGCAGCCAGTTTCGTAGACACAATGCATCGAAGCAAAAGACAGCCTTATTTGATGGTAGCTAGTTTTTTTGCAAAGTAGGAGGCAGACCATTTGCTGGGAATTAAGGAAAATAATTAATTTCATAGGCTGCCTGGAAGTTCCTAATTTATATTTCTATGGAACATATGTCATACCCTTAGGACCTCCCTGGGAACCATTACTAATTAAGACATTTTAATAGGCCAACTGTAAATGCTAATCTTCGTCATTTATTTTCTAATTTATGCTGCTTCCCAGCAAGAAATTTGTTATGTTATTTGGCAAACCTAGATAGCCATCCCTCTCCTTGTAATTGTTGATGCAGACATTCCTACATACTTATCTACCAGGGATTTTCCTATTGGAGCTTACGAATTTGATGAGTGCAAACAATCTAAATTTATAAGGTAATAAATGGATTTCTCTTTTTGTCGTTTTCATGTGATATTTATTCTTCATCAAAGAAAGTAACTAGGCCAACATGAGGATTTCTGATCAATCTAATTTCACCCCAAAGCAAAGGAGGATGGCATCTGTTGCCTTGTGCCATCTTTCCAAGGACAGACATATGCTGCCTCTTGGGCTAAAATTTTGAAAACAACATTGGAATCATTTTATTTCGGTCCAGTTATTAGGCTTTGGGTTTCTGTGTTGTGGTGAAGACAGAACATTATTATGGAGAACATATGGTTGAGCATAACAATCACTTCATGGTGGATGGAGAAAGGGGGAGGGGAGTGAAGGAGAGGAGGAGAAGGAGACAAAAAGGCAGAAAGACAGACAGATAGATTAGCTCCAGAGCACGCATCACCAAGGTTCCGTTCCTTTCAACTAGGTTTCTCCTGCAAAGTGTCAATCTCCTCACAATAGCCCACCAAGTTATGATTCATCAGTGAAATAATCCATAGATGAGGTCAAAGCCCTCAGGATATAATTACTCCCCCAAAGCTTTACCTCTGGGCATTGCTACATTGGAGATCAAACTTTCAACATACTCATCTTTAGGGACATTTTCATAATGTCCCCAAACATGTCCGAAAAGTTTAAAAAGCATATGAAAGTATCTGAAGGAACAATACAGTGTTCAGTGAGAAATTATGACAAGGAAGTCTAATTAAAATGGGGATCAAGAGGCCCCACAGAAGTGTCATTTGAGCAAAAGTTTCAAGTGTGATTAAGGTTTAGTTAGAGGTAGGCAGGGGTGGGAGAGGTTCATTTGCATTCTGATTGTGCCAGTGGTCTCTCCTAGCCCTCCATGGCCTCCTCGTGTGCATAGGAGCCAGACAGACATTTAGGCAGCTTGGAATATGAAGCAACTGTATGTATCTCAATTGAGAATTATTTTAGCCCTGTTTGTTAACTTGCCAGAATGACTTCAGCGAAGGGTGACTCATTTACAGTAAGCATTCCCGTTCTGATAGTGTTTTAATTAAATTCTGAACAAAGAGGTGACAAAGGAGACAAGTGACCTGCTTTGACCACAAAGATGCAGTGACACTTCCCTGTGTATGCCTGTGACAAAGGTGCGAGCCCTTTGCTTGGGGGCGAACCTGAGAAGTCCATTCACAGTGATAAGAAAATTAAAGCAAAACTATTTCTGTCTGCATAGATGACTAGTGAGCCACACAGGCATGCTGTCTGACCAGTACAAACAGGGACTGCCCTGAGTCCTCTGGTGACAAAGTTCCTTAGCATGGCTCATGTCCCAACAGGCCACATGTTCACCTTAAAGCTTAAACCACAGAGATTTTAAGAACACCAGAAAGCCAACACATGTAACACTTTCAGTGAGTGCTCGACAGGTACCGGCCACCATTCCCGGGAAATCTCTGTGTTCTTTGACTGTTTATCTCCCGAGGAAGGAGTGACTCTTAAATCTCAGAGCTGCTCCTGGCTAATGACTACATTTCTCACTCTGCATCAAGTCATTTTGAACAGTCTATCTCTTTATAGGCAAATAAGTTGTCAGATATATTTATGACTGTAAACCTGAGACATTATAACACACACACACACACACACACACACACGTGTACACACACACACACACACACACACACACACACACACAGAGACAGAGAGACAGAGACAGAGAGAGAGAGAGAGAGAGAGAGAGAGAGAGAGAGAGAGAGAGGGCTCTATAAATGTTGCTATGTAGCCCTGGGGTGTTCATGAGGTAATTAAAAAGAATATGTCTCTGCCATTGTGTGCTCTATGTCTGATTCAGCTTCTCACCATCTCTTCTCACAAGACTTTCAGAATCAAGTGATTTCTGGCCAAGAAGCAAAAGTAAAATCGTCCTGTTCCTCAATGGATTTGGATGAAAACTGGTAATAAAATCAGGTAACTTTAAGAGAAGACACTGGAGGAGAACAAAGCTGAGTCTGTAAGGATTCACACAATGGCAAGTCTGAGGGTTTATACTGAATTGTAGTCATTGATTGGTCCTACCAGATGGAGTTCAACATTTTTAACCTGAAGACTTGCTCATGTCTAAATTAGGGTATTTGTCCAGCAATAAATGTCGAACCTTTCAAAACCATTAAATATTTATTTGCCCCAATATGAGTTTCACGTGTGTGTGTGTGTCTGTGTGTGTGTGTGTGTGTGTGTGTGTGTGTGTGTGTGTGTGTATGGTTATTTTTCTAATGTGTGAAGGCCTCTGTGATAAAACATTTTCCATTTTAAAGCAGAATAATTTTTATTTATTATATTTTAAAGCAATTGGTAGAAGCAAAATAATCATACTATCTTTTTTTAAATCAAAAGAAAAATCTGATGTTTCAAAAATTTAAGATTTAATCCCAATGTTGATTAAAACAGTGCTTGCTCACATATCATTGTAAGTTGAAGAACAAAGCCCCAAAGACAGGCATTGCTTCATAAGCAACGTCACACATGCTCTGTTAGTGTGCATGTGCTTATTTCCAGCTCCTCTTGCAAAAATAAATGTTCCAGTTCAAAAGGATGGATTAGAACTGAAGGCATCTCCCAGTGCCACTTCAGTCTGGGGCTCTTGTTTCTTGGAAAACCATTAGATGGAATGAGCTTGCAGCCTGTCTTCAGAGAGAAGTGGAGTTAAGTTAGAGCTTTCTGAGAGAAACCATGCAAGTCAGGTCAGCGAGACCTTGTGAAGAGGCGTTTGGGCAGTTGACTTTGGCTGTTGAGACACTGCCGCAATACCTTGACACATCTCCACAGTGGAGTACCTGTTTTACCACCAAGCACTGCTGTTTGGAAAGGACTCTGTGTTGGAAATGGATTTCCAACATTTCCTGAATAGACCATATACACTGTGACCATACTGAGAAGAATCTCAACAGCTTGCTGTTCCTTTGAGCATTCCACACTTGACGAGGCCTGGTGACGTTGGCCTTTTATTCGTACCAGAAAGTGGGCAGTGTGTGTGAACTACTTCCTGTGGGAACACCCTAGAGTTGAGGGTGACAGGCCTGGCATAATTTCATTGTGTATGATTTGTAATCAGGACATTAAGCCCAGGCTGCTATAAACTTGATTTATGGCTTTACAAGTTAAGTTTGAAAGCTACTTCATGGGAAAGAGATGGGAGAGACTTCCTGTGCCTGGCCCAGGGGTCCAGGAGAGAGTCTGCTGCAAGTGTACCTTTGTGGAGATGATTGAAAGTTATGCAAGGAGCTCCAAGGATGCAACCCATGGTCACCCAAGCTGACCAAGCTTTGAGTGATGCCTTTGAGTGACACGTGTTCTTGTAGTAATCTTAATGAACTCACTGATACACCAAGCTGAAGTTGGATGGGACGGTTTCTTCCATCTGTCAATGGGGTTCTTTTTGTGGTAAATAGACATTTATTTGTGCGTCCTCAGAAGTCACATAACACTCATTTGACACTGGATATAGAGAGGACAGACTCATCAGGGAAAGTGAAGTTTCAAAGACAAGGAGCATAGTAGGAAGTAGCTGTGTGAAAGATCTACTGCCTCAGCCATTCCTCTTGAGAACTGAGCGCAGGGGCTGTAGGAACACAGGGTTTGGCTCTACCTTGACATCAGGCCTGAAGATGTTGGAATGGAAGAAGCTACAAGAGGAAGGTGAATCCCATGGGCATCAGTACAGATGCCAACTGATAAGGACGACAGAGCTTTGCTCCAATTTCATTTGGAGCAGCAGGGCATCTGGGATGGAAGAATGCAGAAACAGCTTGGCATCATCACAAGAAGTCAGAAACCCAAGCAGATGTCTAGGATAGGATTCAGAACCCCAGTCTTCTATCTAGCTGAGTAGACCAGGAAGAAATGGGATAGGGCTTGTGGTTTTACTGAGTGAGACTGTCAGTAACACCCTTTTACCTCTTCGAGAGAACCACAGAGGCTCTGAGAGACTAAATCTTTTGGGTTCAGACTCCTTCTTAGAGAACCTGACCTAAGATTAAACTCAAGTTAACTAACAAACTGGCACCCAGTACCAGTATCCAGGTTAGCTCCCAACAAGACCTGTGTTTAGCACCAGTTTCCAGGTTATTCCCCAGCAAATCTGCACCTTCAGGTTACAAGTCTGCCCCTGGCACTTTACTTCCTAACAACCACCAATCAGGAGAAAAGCAGAAGTTAAGTTTACAGTTTGGCTCCCAGCACCAGCCAGTTACGTTGACCCATAATGGCCCCCCAATCAAATGTGTGCCAAGCTAGATACCCTTTCTTGCCGTTATATATGCTTGCCTTAAACTGGGTTTGAGGCTGCAGTCTCCCATTCTACAGTATTAGAGACGGTTGTGTGGCTCAAGCTCCAGCTTAAATAAAGAGACCCTAGTGCAATTGCATTAGAATCGGCTCCTTGGTGGTCTTTTGGAGTTCATGAACTCTTCCTGGCACAACAGCTCATCCCCATCTCTCCTGAATGAGCTGCTCCCAATGTCACATGTGTAGGCATAGTGACTACAGGCCTGGGATCTGAAGTGTGATAGCTCTTCTTCTTTCATCTCTCAAATCCCCATAAATTAAATGGCAATCAGTGCCAGGTGTGGTCCTGCTTTCTGCCTTGCCTTTGGGGTGTGGGAGCGCCACTTGGGCAGGCGAAACAGGAGATGCTAGAGTGCTTTTACTCTATGCAGTCATCTGGTGCTGGACTTGTGGGACACGTCAATGCACAGCTCAGGGGATGGGAAAATGCAGCCCAGGCTGGGGGCCTCAACCCAAGTGAGAAATGACATAGACTGAGGCCAAAGCTGGGGTTACCTGACTCCTGGACATCCAGTACGACTGGAAACTGAATAGAGTCAGTATGGAGGGAACCCACAAGCCTTCGAGGAGAAGCCTGGGACTGGGCGTCCCCAAACTCCTGGACATCCATACACTGCTGGAAATCGTAAAGGAGTCAGAACATAGGAGGCCTGTGGACTAAGGACACGAGCCCCAGGCCAAGGGAATGGGGAACTCTGGCCTAGCTCATTGGTGATTGCCTTCAGTGGTGATTGAGAGAGCAGAGGGGGCCTTCTGTGGGAGACTTACACTCTGCAGAGGAAAACTTTCTCCACACTCCCTTTGGTGGTTCTTGATGAAAGAGACAGTCTTTAGTAACAAACTGTTTATTGATTCTTCATCATGGAAAATGGGTGCATACCACCTCTCAAAGTAGACCAGAGATTAAACAACTTTTGCAGGAAGGAATGTCCTGGAAGGGAAGCTTATTGGCTAAACCTTCAGGGCCTTTAGATACCTCATTATATGGAGAATTCTTTTCTGTGCTATGTGACCATTGGTCATGTCCCTTTGTGGGTCACATGTTCTGAGCCAGGAATCTTGGTAGGGAGCAGGGAGACACCTACCATCCTCAGAAGGGTGCCTGGGTACCAGGGTCTTTAAATCCATTCAACCTTACCAAGTTTCCTGGTACAGTCTACTGACCCACAGCCAGGTGTCAGAATTAAATTTGTAAGCTTCATGTTGTGGATGGCTAAAGGAAAAACAAAAAGAATTGATAAATAAAATAATTTCAAATACCAGACAATTGCTACAATCCTAGAAAGCGGTGGACAGGACTAAAGACAGAAGCCTGTAATGTGTTATGTGACTTTTTAATGAGCAAATTCATAAATCTGGCAGCAAACTGAAGCAATTCAGAAGCAGCTGGGAACTTGGCATTTGGTGCTATGGATTCTGTGATGAATACTGAACGTTATCAGGGTGAATATACCTTCCCAAGTGAACCCAACTTTATACAGGAAACAGTTCTCTGGAAGGATGGAAGGATCGGTGCCCGCAAGTTGAAGAAGCCCATAAATAGAGTTGAGACTGAAGCAAGAACCCAGGAAGCACCACACCAGCATGGTCACCTGGTGGGTGCATGGTAGCCTTCCCTGGAGTCCTCCCCTGACAGACTGGGTCAGCTGACTGTTTACTTCCCTTCCTTGTGGGCCAAATACAGAGGATTCACTACGTGGGGTCCTGTGACCTTATTTGTCCATTTCTTTAAGTATCTTCTGGGTTTGTTATTATTTTGGACCGGTTCTCAGTCCCCTACCGACAGTGGCACAGCCCAGTTGTCAATGTGGACTAAGATCTGCTAGCTCCTGGTGCATCAAATAAAGACAAGGAAAGATGCTAAATGCAGGTGAAAAATCAGTTTGGTGCAGTGGAAGGGGCTGCTAGTGTTTGTTCCCGCTACCAATTAGCAGAGCACCTTCAGACAGCATCCCAGAGCTTCAGTTCCCTCCTATGTACATCGAAAAAAGTGCATCTCTGCAAATGCTAACATTGCGCAATAGAAGAAAACTAAGGCTGAGAAGCCAGCAAGTGAAAGGGAAACTGACAAACCCATCAAAGAAATGAGTCGCCGGGCTCTATCCTCCGTTCTCCGGAACCGGAACCGCTCTGTGTGATGACTGAGGACTGAAGCCCAAACCTGAAGGTCTAAGCAGCTTGCATGGCTCATCCGCACCTTGGCTAATGGGCTCCTATGTTCGTGGCTTGGGTGTTCCACTGTTAAATGATGCATTCCTCTATTTCTTACACAAAGCGCAGTCCTGTTACTTGCCCCTTGCAGCGGCGCTGAGACAGCCCAATTCTGTCTCCTGGATCAGTTTGCTATGAGTTCCTATCACTGCTTAGTATTATATCTGTTTCAGCACTGTGGTGGGCGAGCACCGGAACCTGATTAGTGCGCCTAAAGCTCTGTTTTAACACTATAATGTGCCGAGGCAAGAGTCCACAGCAGCCATTAATCATCCTGATAGTGAAGGATGGGATCTGTTCACCAGAACAAGACAGGATGATGTCTTTGCACTGCTGTGCTTTAATCACGAGTTGCCTGCATTCCACACCTGACCCAAGCCCCGTTGTTCTAGCAGCGCATCCGTTATCATTCATCCCCTCTTGCCTTCTTCTCCATTCTTCTCAGCATCCTCATACTCATCCATCAGTCAAAAAGAATCACACGGAAAAGATGTCTGTTCAAACAAAACTGTTTTTTCTTTCTTTTGTCTTTCTTTGGGTTTCCCTGCAAACTGGAAGTACCCATCAATACTTAATAAAGTAATTTATTTTGAGCTGCCGCTGCTGTTCTCAGAGGGCTTCCCAAGTATTGCCTCATATATCTTTATCCAAGAACATCATTGTTGCCTCAATGATAGAAAAATGAAGGCATGAAATTGATGAAACTGTTAAGTGTCCCCAAGTCTCTTGTAGAAAGATGTCTCCAAGTACTCAAACACACTCTGCACCCTAAGGTCAAGGAAGCAAAGGAGAGAACTGATAAAGCACCAGCCCCACCCTGTCTCCGCCACTGTGACCTCTCCCTGTCCATCTCCCGCCACTCACAGTTCCCTGACAATCAGCTTGAATTCCTAGCAACACCAGTGTTTGCTCACCTCCTCTCTTCTTTTTTTTTTTTTAAATTTTTATTGGATATTTTATTTACATTTTAGATGTTATCCCCTTACCCCATTCCCACCACACACACCCAGGAAATCCCGATCCCTTCCCTCCCACCTGCTTGTATGAGGATGTGCCCCC
>JANHMN010000001.1:94046877-94078643 GCA_030674055.1 Rhabdomys pumilio
CCCCCCCCCCCACTTGGCATCCAGCCTTCATGGGACCAAGGACTTCCTCTCCCACCTATGCCTGACAAGGCCATCCTCCCCTACAAATACAGCTGGAGCTATGAGTCTCTCACTATGTGCTCCCAGTCTGGTGGTTTAGACCCTGGGAGCTCTGGTTGGTTGGTATGGTTGCTCTTCTTATGGGGCCACAAACCCTTTCAGCTCCTTCAGCTCCTTCTCTCTAACTCCTCCATTGGGAACTCCTTGATCAGTTCAATGGCTAGCTCTTCTTTAGTCTCCTGTGTTACCTCTTAATCCTGATTCTGCCATCTCTCAGTCCTTTCTCTTTTACTCTTCTTTCCTGAAGGGACTCTAGCCAGCTAGAGTGGCTAGAGTGGCTAACATGGCTCTGTCAGGCCTTTCCCTTTGCTCCAATCCCTTTGCCTTCCTAAAAACTTATGACATTCCTAAAGCTAGCCACCAAGGTCTGTTCCCTTATTTGGACACTTCCTCCTCCTGAGGCTGACTACCAAGGTCCAGCTATCAAAGTATTGAAGCCCAGCAATCAAAAGCCCCCTTTGGCTCATCTAATTAACATGCCCAGTTAAAACTAAACACCTCATCTGAACTCAGGGGTTTCCCATTTTATGTTTATAAACAGCCATTTGCCTATGAGCCACATCTGTCTCTGCTTTATCTAGAGGCAGTCCTTTGTCCATCCCCCTCCCCCTGGGACAAATATACCATCCCTCTCTCTCTTATTCCTTTCTCCTTCACTCTAATCTTCTCTCTTGTCTTTGTCTCTTATTCCATGTCCTGTGTCTCTCTGGGGCAAATAAATCTGCTTTGTGCTGAGAACTTGGTCTTGGGCTGCCCTTTCATTCCCTCTCTGGTGCGGTGCTATCTCATTTCCTCTCCTCAGTCTCTCAGTCCCACCCCTTCCCCTCCCTCTCTTCTTTCCTCTCCCATGTTAGTCACCTCTTAATTCTACCTCCACCATCTCTTAGTTCCATCCCTTTTCCTTTTGGCTACGATTGCTTGTAGTAAATCTTTTATTATTTTCTTTCATGCACATACATCTTCTAATTAATTTTCTATTACTCCTGACCCGTTTTAACTCCTGCAGTGATACTTCCAAAATGTGAATCTGAGCATCCGATTCCTCTTCTTCTAAAAATAGATGTAATTCTAATAATCTACGAAAGTTATCCTAGTAATATACATACAGATTGTATATATTTAAATGTCCTTTCCTCTTGTTTTTATGCCTGCAATGCTAGATGAAGGTCACATCTGAGCACTGTTGTATGACTGCTTAGACCGCCATTTTTGACTTGGAATTTCTTCTGTCTTTCTCTGCTGTGTTAGGAATGGGGAAGTGAATCTCCAGGCTCTGTTGTAGGCCCACGCTTGTGTTGTCTCAGCCTTCTTTGGGGAGTCTCACCAAGAGTCTCCTCTCCTCCCTCCTTTCCCCTCCCTCCCCACTTCTCCTCCCTCCCACTTCATTTCTTCTCCCTCCCCTCCACTCCCCTCCCTTTTCTGACTTCTACAGTGGCCAGAGCAGTAATGCATTCTATCAGGACTACAGGCAACACACTTCTCTCTTATTTTCTCATTCTGTTGGTGTGCCCTTCCCCAAGGCCTGAGCAGGCCTGTGAGTCTTTTACCACAATAGACCAAACAACAGTAGGACCTAAGTAGGACCTAAGAGGAGGCATTGCCTTGCCAGCCTTGGCATCTGCCTGCTACTGAGCTAAGAAGAATGGACTGCCTGTTGAGCTAGCCTTGACACCTTCAGACTACTATCTCCTTACCCAGCCCCTGGGCTGAACCTAGAAGAGACTCTGGGGGGGTGGGGCTTACCCTTTATATGTGAAAGCAAAATATTAAACCTTGGGCCTTGATCAGAATACTTTGTCTTGGCCCCAAGTTTCTCTCGCCCTCCATTCCCGTTCATTCCCAGGCTTCCTCTCAGGAGAACCTGGTACCTGTAGCTTTAGGAGGCTACATGTTGGGGCTCAGAATTGAAACTAAGTCTCACTTCACTTAGGATTGGTTCTCCACAGTTTTCCTTGCTCCTATATGAGGCATTCTTGAGGAGGGGTTGGCATTATACATTTAAATCACAATAACAGCCTAAATCACTTAGAAAATATACAATAATTGGACATATTTCATGGCCACATGCAATTAAATATTCTGCTCATTGAAATTGTTTTATAAATGTTAAAGAAGTCATATTTAATTGCATTGGCAATAGCATTTCTAGGACATGATGGTATTTATCATGTCATAGTGGATTATAAATTACATTTACAAATAAACTTACGAAATAATAAAAAGGTTATTATGATATGCCTGTAATGTGGGTGTTGGGTCTTCAGTCTTGCTTTCTGGGCACTGGGAGGGTCTCTGATTGAGAGTGTCAGCACATGAGATAGGGAACAGACAGAAATAATGGATTTGAGGAAATTACCCTGCATTTTGCTATGAGTATTATGATAACCATTAAACCTCATTCCTAAATATGTTTAGTCCCTCCTCCTGGGCAGATGGAAGATGCATTTTCTAATTCATTTATGGCTGAGTGAGGCCATATAATTAGTTCTGGGCAATGTGGTTTTAAAAAGAAAAGTCACTTCCCTGCCAGCCTGGGACCCTCAGAATTCTCTTCTCTTCTGCCTCAATGGCTGACAGCGCCAGCCGCTCTGTGAGGCTGGGTTCCCAGGGGAAGGGTACATTAAGTAGATCCCTCAGCCAACCCATGATGGTGACTGTGACTTGTTTGGTGTGTAGTAAAGCAACAAGCAGTATGCTGACCAGTACGGATCTCTTCCCACACAGCGTTGTGCATACGATTATGGATTATGCTGTCCCAGGCTTCACACTGAGGAGAACCTTCCCCAGCCAAAGAGTCTTGTTAAACCCTGAATAGAAACGAAGGGGCAATGGCATCATTTTGACTCTGCTGCCAAGCTACATCCCAGCTCTTTAATGATAATTTTGAACTAATATCTATTTAATATATCCCCAAATAACACAGAACAATACAGAATGTGGTATATTTTAAAAATAGGCTCATATTTTTTTTAACCATAGTTTTAAATTGATTTGAAGAATTTTTTTTTCTAATGGTGACAAAGGAAGCTCCAGAAGTCACTTTTAGCTTTATTACTTTAAATATATTTTCATTCAACCGCATGGCTTTAACTAGACATTAAGCAAGGGATCTGCCACCTCCCAGAAGAGCTGTGCTTAGCAGGCATCAGTGTCTCCACCTCGATTCATCTCCACATAGGATAGAGCTTTGGGACGAGGTTGCCTCTCAGCAGCAGGTGATGGGAAGCCACAGTCACGATAGAGCAGCTGTGAAACCATTGTGCTGTCTTCATCATGTTGATCGTTGGGAATTTTTACCAACTAGCATAGGCCCTGGTGGGCCTGGATTCCAGCTGCATTAAGCTGCACAGAATCCAGGAAAGGGGCATGAGCATGCAGCATTACAAAGGGAAGACACAAGGCTCCCAGACGTCACACAGTGAGTGTAACTAACATGCTGCTAGGATATCCAATATCTATTTACCTAACTTAATAGTTCCCTCCATTCTGAAGGCACCCGAGGTAGAATTTGCGAACTCCAATTCAATTTCAAAACTCTAACTTTTTTCTAAAGACCTTTGCCACTGTGAAGATTCATTTATATACCAAATTTGCTAGAGTACAGTGCCCCATTGTTTGGCCCAGTATAATACTTGATATTTTCATGAAGGCGTTACTTACTTTTGACTGATATTCAAATTGTCCTACTGAATAAAGTTGCCTACTTTGCACCAACTGGGAAGATTCATCCAATCAGTCAGAGGCCCTAAGCAAAAAGAATGAGGGCCTTCAAGGAGGAAGAGTGTCTATCTGCACCTGGTCATGAAATTGCAGTTAGAATCAATTCTTGATGAAATTTCCAGCCTGCTTACCTACCTTACAATTGACCTTGTGCCAATCTCCACAATCAGGTGAACCTTCCTTAAGTCAAGTCTCTTGATATATGATTGATAGGTAGATAAAAGATAGATGATAGATAGGTAAATAGACAGACAGACTGGTAGATAGATGATAGATGGATATAGACAGATGATAGATAAATACATAGATGATAGATGATAATATATACATACATATATACACATACAAACAGACAGACAGGTAAAACAGACAGACAGGTAGATAGATAGATAATAGATGGATATAGACATAATAGATACATAGATAGATATGTAGGAGAGAGAGAGAGAGGGAAAGAGAGAGAGGGACAGAGAGAGAGAGAGAGAGAGAGAGAGAGAGAGAGAGAGAGAGCACATCTTATCATCTTATTGGGTCTGACTTTCTGGAAACCCCAGCTAATACAGGCCCCAGTATGCTAACAGATGAGCAGAAAATTTGAGAGCTATCTGTTTGCTCATGGCTCCTTTGAATCTTTTACCATCTTCCTTGTTGTTTGTCCCTCTCTGTGCACAGACTGGTGAATGAAAGAATTCTGTCTTAGAGACAAAGAGAGCAGTAGAGGAAATATAGGTTTATCTTAAATTCTGAAGTGGAAGGCATCACGAAGTTGCCTCATCTTGGGGTGGTTTTCTATGAGTTTTACATATACAGCTGGGTATGGTCCTGAAGAATGGCATGTGCAGTATACACCTTTCTGTTGAGGGTCATGTGATGAGCTTCATAGAGACTCTGGGTTCATCACCTTGAGCTCCTCTCCCCTTTCTTCCCCTCACCACATATACTTCCCCACCTATTACTTTCTCTTTTCCTCTGTTCCTTTCTCAGCTCTCCCTCCCTTTCTCCCTCTCTTCTCTCCCTTCCCTCACCCCTCTCTCCTTCCCATCTGTCCCCTCCCTCTCCGTACCCTCTCTCTCCCTCTCCCTTCTCTCTTCCCCTCCCTTCTCTCTCCCCCTCCCTTCTCTCTTCCCCTCCCTTCTCTCGCTCCCTCCCTTCTCTCCCCTCCCTCCATCTTCCTCCCTTCTCTCCCTCCCTCCCTTCTCTCCCCTTCCTCCCTCCCTCCCTCAACTTCCCTTCTCTCCCTCCTTCCCCCTCTGCCATCCCTTCCTCTTACTTTCCTTCCCCCTCCCTTCCTCATCCCCTGACTTATCACTCCTTTTGAGATAGGGTCTCACTAAGTAAGGTAGATTGTCCTTTGATTCCCATTGCTCTGGCCTCAGTTTCCCCGGTGTTAAGAGTACAGGCATGTACCTTCATTCTCCTGCCTGGCTAAATTTCTTTTTCTTGATGGAAAACATCTATAATTTTCTTTTGGAACTGTCTCCGTACCAAATTACACCCAAAATTCTTTAAAAGCAAAGAAACAGACTAAGCCTCTCTCTCGTATTGCACTAGGATCTCGTATTGCACTAGGAAATCTGCACTCGTGAACTGAAGCTGCACGCAGTCAATTTGATTTATTCAAATGAACACCTATCTGAAGATTTTCACAGCGTCAAACCAAGGTGAAGCTTTTTGTTGTTGCTTATTTTGTTTTTGTTTGTTTGTTTGTTTTGTTTTTTTAAATAAGCAATGAAAAAGAGGGTGCTAAACTGGGCAGTAATCCCAGCACTTGGGAGGCAGAGGCAGAGGCAGGCGGATCTCTGCAAGTTTGGGACCAGCCTGTTCTACAGAGTGAGTTCCAGGACAGCCAGGGCTACACAGAGAAACCCTGTCTGGAAATACTTCCCCTAAAACCATAGGAGGGTCCTTAGGGATGAGTGTCCCCCTTGCAAAAGCCTCGTTTTTACACTACAACAATGTTTTAGCTCAAGTAAGAACTGTTGGAGTCTGTCTGACTGAGTTTCCGTTTTTTAGTTGAGTGTTTGGTAGGCAGTGCCTGTGAGTTCTGTCAGGCTGCAAAAAAAACAACTTTCCCCAGGTCTCAGACCTCACTCATCGAAGACTATTTGTGGCACGTTTTATGGAGCCAGTCTATTATCTGTCTGCATGCAAAGGTCTTCCTTCAGCACCCTCTCCCACCTGTGCCCTCTTAGCCCAGCTGTAGACCTTCGAAAAATGAGGAGAGCAGAAAAATCAATTCCCACAGAGAGGGGGCTTTCTCTCCTTGGCATTCAACTGATGTCACAGTGAGTGATAGATGCTAAACCCCAATCAGTAAGTCAATTTACCGCATGTTGGGAAGCAGCTAGCTACCTGGATTAGAGGGTTTACCTCCAGAGAGCAATCTTTTCCCTTGCTCAATCTTAACCCTGTGATGATCTACAGACCTGCCATGGCTCACAAACATCCAGAGTGATTGCTGGAATTTGACCAGCAAAAGAGAAAAAAAAATGGTTACGTGTCCTACTCAGAACCATCAGAAAGCATAGCATACCATTTTGTCTAGTCTGGGGTTTTGGTTCTAACCAATACTTACCCATAGTGCATAGATTGGAGTCCTGCTTGGATGTGTCTGTTTCTCCTTAAGCACCAGTTTCTCATACCAGTGGACAATAATTTTATTCTTAAGCTATCTTGTTCCCTTTAAAATATTTTAATATGCATGAATTTCTAAACTTATTTTTTTTCAGATGTGTGCATGCCTGAGGATATATATGTATGTACACCATATATATGCAAGAACCTGAATAGGCCAGAAGACACTAGTGTTCCTACAGTGATAGCTATAGATGGATTCTGAGCTATAAATGAGTTGTGAGCCAATGTGTGGATGCTGGAACTTGAATCCATGTCCTCTGAAAGAGCAATTAAACACTCCACCTCTGGAGCCATCTCTCCAGCTGCTGCATAAACATTTTATTTGAGAATAAGCCATTTCTTATTTATAATTGTTTATTAAGTATGTCATAAGTATTAAGTAGCTGCTTAGCGGGAGAAACAGACTGGAAGTCTGGACGCTTACCATGCAGAAAAGGCAGGCAGCTCATATTTCTGTAGACAGCCTGGGGATATTAAGGTCGTTTATTACGTACGGTTTAACATTGGATTTTCATTATTCTGGCTCATAAGACAAGGTTAGTCTTAATGAATGGCGGTCAATCCTTGTCACCAAATCATTGCCTAAACCCTGCATCATTTGAGCTCCTCAGAGAAGCGGGTCTTGTACCCCAGAGATTTGCAACAAGGACTTGACTTTCTGCGGTGGGGAGAGCTAAGCAAATTCAAAATCTAAAGCCTGTGGGCAGGCAGTGTGCCCAGGGCCAGCTGGAAATCCTGGGCACAGAGGAGCCACTGAATTGCTTCTTCTGAGAAGAAGGAAGCCTTAAATGTGCTCCTAAATTCGCCTGATCATATCCGGCTCACCCATGCTGTTCTGGGTAACTTCCAAATTCCGAGGTCTGCTCATTACAAGTCTTCCTGAAGCTGTAGTTCTTTCTGCCACGTAGTATTGCTGGAGTGCCAGCATGTTTCAGAAACATGACTCTGTCTCCCACACACCTCGGTTTTCCTTCTGAGACAGAACCTTTGTATACCCATTCTGCCCTTGGTGGATTGTCAAATTGTCCCTGGTAAGGTATCTGCTTTTGTTTTCTCACTAAGACCCTACCGAGGGACACGGAGAATTCAATACTGATGCTACACTCTTGCAGAATGATGAAATTTGTTAGCTTTTTCTCCACCCAGCCTCACAGTGCACAAATGATTACTTCTAATACCCTAAGGAATTATTTTTAAGTTGTTAGCTAGTTTTGGAAGAGGACAATATTCCAGAATAAAATGGTTTGTATATTAGTGTAGGATTAAGAAATGTGCATTGTGATTGGAGGGTATTGGCAATGTTTATTTTGTCCATGTGAGTTGCAGACATTTTCATTAAAATTTCAATAAATAAATAATTTTCTAAAAATTATTATTAAAGGTCATTATATAAAACAAGAACTTTTTTTTGAGAAGCAAAAAAAAACCCTTCTACTTCATAAAAATGTAATTTGTAAGCTTAAAAGAAACAAGTGATAATCTAATTTAATTAAAGATTTGATAGACATATTATGCTTCCTTTTCAATACTTTTAATTGTTTTTTTTCTGATAATTCAGAAGAACGTTTCCCCAGAGGTTTAAACTATGTCTCATGCTTCCTATCTGAAAATTTTAATATTCTTTAAAAGGAAAAACCAATTATATATAATTCATTTTTACTTTTCTTAAGCAATGAAAATTACTTTTGATTTCCAAGGAGTAGGTAGAAACACAATAAGGATGAAACAAAGTGTCCAGAATTCTTAATATCCTGTTTCACGAGTTTCCAGCTCTATTAATGTCCTGAGTCCAGTCTGTTAATGTCCTGAGTCCTGGATATTCAGACCCATTAATGTCCTGAGTCCTGGATATCCAGGTCCATTAATGCTTCTGAATTTTTTTTTAATCTCCCAAAAAAACTCCCCTTACTTTACACATGAGCAAATGAAGCAAAGGTAACTTCTTAATCCTGGCAGAGCTATAGTATGGATCTCCAATTACCAACTGGGTGTTCCAAAATACATGTGCCACTAGCACCTGAGTCACCATAGACCCAAAGGCTAAAGGCTCAGTCCCAGGAAGCTCCCTTCTTTTCAGTCCAGCTATTCCCACCCCTGGTTCAATCCTTTGCTAGAATTACACACTTCACTACAAAAAAAACCCAAACTGGACAGTTTGCATGCAATTATCCATGTATTATGAGGAC
Source organism: Rhabdomys pumilio (assembly GCA_030674055.1). Classification (NCBI taxonomy): domain Eukaryota; kingdom Metazoa; phylum Chordata; class Mammalia; order Rodentia; family Muridae; genus Rhabdomys; species Rhabdomys pumilio. The sequence goes on from JANHMN010000001.1 coordinate 94,055,520, forward strand.
TACAGCTCATAGCCAGCTGAATGCAAGATACACAGAAGACAAGGAACGGGAGGAGAGTCCAGACCTCCACACTCTCTCCAGAAATGCTCCCACGTATTCACTGACCTGGAAAGGTTCAGAGCCAGTCATGTTGGTGTTTATATTCAGACTGCTCTACCAATAAGGAGGCAGAGGCAGGTGGATCTCTGTGAGTTCAAGGCCAACCTTCTCTACATAGCGAGCTCCAGGACAACCAGAGCTACACACCGTGAGACCATGTTTCAACCCATCTCCCTCAAAGTTACAATCTCTTAACCATGACTCAGTCTTTCTGGCCAGAGGCTTTTGTCCAAAAGAGACTCACCAGTTATGTCATTATTGTATAAAAGACACAGCTGTACAGCTGCAGAAATCCCAAGGATTTTAGGAGCTGAGAGTCCAGGAGTGGGGGTAATGTATTTGTTCCTTCACCACTGAGTCTTAGAAGCCTGTGCTTAATTTAGGAAACTTATTGGGTATCATTACCACAGCAACACTGTGGAGTAGGTCAGAGAGCCTGGGGAGCCATTTCCCCGTTGTCTTTACAGTCCTCATTGTTAGCGGTTTTCTCACTGATTACTTCAACCATCCAGTGCTCTGTCTAGTCTGAAGCTGGTCAGATGCACTCTTTCACCCTCTTCTCTTCATTCCTTCTTTCTGGAGAGAAAGAGAAGAAATGGAGGAGGAGGCGAAGATTCGCTTCAGTGATTAATGTACCAGGAGAAATCAACCTCTCCCTCACCCAGTGTGATTGTTGACTTTTTCCTCTGAGCCACAAGCTATTGTTTACAGCATTTGTCCCTGGGTTTGGCCTACAAGGGGCAGAAGGGAGGGTACAAAGGTAAAATGAGGAATGCATTCAACCAACACCAATTACAGAGTTTAATCTTCCTGTTTTCTTCTTTCTGTGATGCATTTCTCTGGGCTTGGAAGGGTCTCTAATTCATTCCTGGTTTTCAAATGTGTTTGCATGATGCCTGCTGCCAGCCTCTTACTAATAGCTGCTATCTTGGTAAGCGACTCGTGTGCACAGCTTGTGTGCACCACAGATACATCACAGTTCCTCTGGATCCATAGTTATCTTTAGCATCCACAGTATTGTGAAAATCTTGTCATATAACCCACAACACACAGTGATACTCAACAACTTACTAGATGCCATACAAAAACAAAACAATAGATTATGAAGTCAATTTTCATTTCCTTGTTTCTAGGAAATTGATGGCCACTCCTGATTCTCCAGTATGGCCCCTTGGTCCCCATTCTTGTGTCTCTGGGGTCATTTGTCTTAGAACATCTGCAATTTGCTTCAGAGACCACAATTCATTCCAGGAAGGACCTCTCTGCATATGACAGATGACGGTCTCCACGTTCTCATGGACTTCCATCTCCAGAGGCCATTCCTTCCTTCCAGCTTACTCCACAGAATGCTGGGTCCACATGACACCGTTTGACGGACACTCTTGCTTCTTCTGCTAAGATGGGAATCTTGCACAGGGTGGAGCTGTGAAGACAGACTCTGGCTTTAAAACAGCAGGTAATTCTGGGCCTATGTATCCAGCTCCACATTTTCTGGAAATACATTAAATGTGCATCAGCTTAGATACATTGTTGCTTAGTTGTTTCCAGCTTCTATCTCCAGTGCCAGGTTGTACTTTCACCTACTCCATTCCCTACTCTTCCTCAAAGCACTGCAATACCAGGACTTCCACTAGGCGACCAAGCTCCTGGATCACCATGGCCAGTCTGTGCCTGGTTCCTAAGCTATTCCACAGGTGCTGCCAACTGCCATGCACCCACTTTTAAGGTCAGGAGGAAATGCAAAATGCTGTAAGCTATAGCTCCTTCCAAGAGATTCATAAACCATTCATGTGATTGATTAAAAATGACTATATCCTAAGGTAAGAAGAAATCTATTTAACGTTGACTCACTGTAACATGGATTGATTTGACCATAGATCCTTTTGTCATTAAGAGCCATTAATGACTCTTAGCATAGCACTAGTATTCTAGAGAACAGCCTTTGTGAGATGTTGCTGCTGCACAGGGCACTGCTCTAGTCTCCTTCACTTCAGATATTTTTAGAAACTGTACTTCTGAAGTCACCATAAAGAGACAGTCTGCTTTATCCCCCCTGGAATGCATGTAAGATCAGTAAATTTAGCTCCTAAGTGGTTTACATGATTACCTGATAAATCTGCAATGCATGCAAATTACCCCAGGGTCTGTACAGCATTAGCCTATTGTTGAAGATATTAAGCTGTGGGTGAGCAGCTAAGCAGTTTAATAAAATTTGAAAGCAGAATGGATAACACAACGCTACCAACCAAAATATAATTCTCCCACCATATCATTATTCCTGGGAAACTGATGCCATGGTACATCGTCTCAGAGTAAAGCCATGTACCGTTCTCTTACCACGACCTGGATTTGTAGAATGAAGCTCTAGAGATGTGAGTTAACCCGGTTGGGATAAAGGATAACCATGGTCCTGGTTAGATTCCCACTTTGCTTGTTCAGAAATATCACTTATCTGTGCCTTTAAGAATATCTAAATTCTAAGGGATTCCTGTGACTGCTCATATATTAGAGTGATAAATCTAAGCTTATAATTTGTTCATTTAGAACCGAACTACTGCTTTTAAAGACAGGTAGTATTTTTTTTTCTACAATGAAGGGGAAATTTGTAGTGAGTCAGTATCCGTGTCTGTGCACAGCCTAATAAGTTTCAGAAAGATATTTATAACTCACAACAAGCCACACTGTATTTTTTTTAAAGTTTGTATTTTGTGTGTCTGAGTATTTGTCTGCATGCATGTGCGTGCAGTACCCACCAGGGCCAGGAGAGGGTTTCAAATCCCCTAGAAGTAGAGTTAGCAGACTATTGGGTACCTACATTATATATCTGCATTTCTAGGTTCATGCAGAAGTTTCTCTGATGAAAAGGGTTCATGAACAGAAACAGTATGTGAAGCCTTGCTCAGTCTGTGAACAGTGTATCAGGTGGACACCTTTGCTTAGTTCAGGTCATGGGATTGGTCCTTGGAAAAGTTTTTAAATAATTAGATGAACAGTGTCTTAGGAGAATTTCTGGGATATTGTGAAATCCACAGAGTGCATGTCTTAGCTGAGGCAATAGCTGATGTCATCTGCAGAGCCCAGGGATGACAGTGACTGGAGTCATCCTCTCAGAGGTTGCCTGGTATTGCTATTTGCATGACTTGCCTTGACTTTTGGGCAAGGCAAATGAGCATGGCTTATGAATTCTTTCCTATGGAGGTAACTAATAAACGCTCATGCTGACCGAGGTCCAGACAAGCAGAGTCACATGATGATTTCCCAAACATGTGGAGTATTTTCAAGGAGCCTCTTTGCTTTCTAATGCATCCTGTTTCCAGTAGAGGATCATAGGCATCATGAGATCCAACAGGAGGATACATGCTACCTCTTCAGGACCTTGTGTGCGTGGTTTATCACAGCTGCTTCCGACTCCGGAGCATCACTGTCCTCTCTGCGTAAACTTGTTCATGGAAATTGAGTCCCCCCCCCTCCCCTTGAACCTCTACTTATAGGTATTTCTTTGACTTGCCATTATGATAGCTGTCCCTAAAACAGAGTCTACTGCAGAAGGCACTCAACAAACATTGGCTGAAGAAACAAATGATAAACAGTATAGGGTACCCTTCTCAGATCCTTCAAAACTCAGCTAAGATACCAGCTTCCCAAATATTTTTCTTGAATCTCCCTCAAGTCTAATCAGACACACATTGAGCGAAAATCAGACACAACTCTCAGAAGACCACAGGGCCATTACTGGTTTGTGTCTCTCTCCATGGACTATGATTGCCTGTGGGCAGAGCATATTCCAGTCACACCAGCTCTGGCAGTTAAAGGGTGCCTGTCCAAGAGGATGCTTCCAAAGGCAAGCCGTGAAGGAATGTGGGTCCCAGCAATGATCTCCAGTTTATAACCCTTTAGTAACAAAGACCCTAAAACGTCAATCTCCCAGGTTCTCTGGCTTCTCGGGTCTTGGAGCGAGTCAGTTTTGATGTTCTTTGCCAGCCTTCTGGTGCACAACATGAGCAAATGTTTTAAAACCTTCAAGTCTTGCGCTATTTCCAACAATTTGCTTAATTTTTAAGTTGGCATACAAAGCAATGGGTTTCATTATGGCCTTTGTACACACACATTCACACACAGGCATGCACACACACAAACACATGGACATACATGCACACACATGCATGCACACACACACAGGTAGATACATTCATACACATGCATGCACACACACAAACACACATGCACACACACACTCACACACACACCCTTTGTTCTTATTTGGTCCACCCTCTACCATCTTCCCCTATCCCTGCCTGTCTCTTGCTGAGCCCCTTTCTTTCCCCAAATAGTCTCTCCTTTTGCTTTCAGGGAATTTTTTTTTTTTAAGTATTAGTGTTGATTTTGTCTTAAGCAATCCATCTACCAACTTTTACTGGCAGACTTGGAAAACCAGTACAGGTCTCAGCAGCAGAGAGCACTGTCACCTGAGATGTAGAACAGCAACTTCAGATGACCTGCTCATCACCTGTCCTCCCCAGAAGTGTTGGCACCCTGACCCAGCAGTGAGGCTGTGCCCTACTTCATTAAAATCTGTATGTCTTGCTTGCATTCTGAGTCTCTGGCTCTGCAGAGGACAGCTGCCTCCTACTCCCCTGAGGGTGGATTTCTTCTCCATAGAAGTTTTCTGCCTGAGGAATTAAGTGGCAGGTCCTGTACTCTTTTTCCTCCCAGAGATTCAGCTTCGTGGACAATCCATCAGCGAATCCAACCACTGACTCTCCCTTGAGGTACATCTGCTCTCATACGAAAGGGGCTGCTGTCAATCTTGTGGCTGGCTGTCAGTGACCTAGATATACTGCCTGATTCCAGCACAGAGTCAGCTTCAGTCCTCACCCAAAGACCCCTGGTAAAATAATGAGATTTGCATCTATGAACACTCAGCCAGCTATGGCTTCGTGGTTATCATTTAGTGTATTGATAAAACTGGGAAAAGCCCTCACATAAGGGGGCAACAGCTGTCAGATCTGATTAATTTTCCAGATATGGAATTGAGTGATTGTCAAATATCTCTATACGCGCATGGTAGCACGCCTGACATGGCTTTGAAACAGAGGTTTCCTTCTCCCCGCTGTGCTGTAGAATAAAAGATGAATTAAGCCACTTATACCTGTCTTCACTTACAGCTTTCATCTTCAGAGCCTTTTCATCTTATTCTTATCTCTTCCTCCCACTCTGTACACACTGAATGCGAAATTACCCGTTTCCAATGAAGTTCCTAACACAACTGTAAATTAGCTACAGCATGACAGCATGGTAGTCAAAAGCCAAGTGTAAGTATATTTCCTAACGTAAGACATTACAAAGAGCATGCAAATCAGACGTGTGAATGTAAATGAAAGTTCTTGGCGAAAATGCGGTTCATATGGGTTTGTGCACAAAGGCTGAATGCTTCTCTTCCCACCTTCCTGAAACACATTAAGCACTTCCAAGCAGGTGGTTGTGTAAAAGGCAGCACAGAGCAGGACATAGAATAGGCTTTAGCGCCACTCCATACTGAGACAGCCTCCTGGTCACCTTTATCCATTCTGAGACAGAGAGCAGTTTGCTAGATCTCTCCTGATCAGCAACCTTTCTATGACTCAGAAGAATAGAACCAGCAGCCAGACAGAATATAGGGGAACCAGCAAAGAAAACTGGCAATCAATTATTCTTCTAGATTTCTAGTTAGAAGCAACTTGTCAACGGCTTTCTAAATGTGGGTTGCACAGAAGAATTACAATCTTTACAGATGATTTACAAAGATTGAGAGACAGAGTGATTTTACTTTAAACTTTAAGACAAGAATACATCTTATCTGGCACAATTTTGTTTAGAATAATGCAAGATCCATTTCCTAGACAAACCCCTGGCCCCTTTGAGCTATAGGAAGTATGAATTTACAGACGACTATCTACCTGTCTTTTTGCAAACAAAGAGAGCTGTGCAGATGTTTGGAGGAAGTCACTCCCCCAAACTGAACCTAGGAGAGACTGTACCAGGCAAAAAATCACCTCTTAGAATTCTGAGGGGAGATTCTGAAGCGAGGACACACTTATTAGTGATCTCCATTTTAGCAATTTGACAATCCCCAGTGTGGTGGTGTGAATAGGAAAGGACCCGATAGGCAGATTCCTATATTTGAATCTTTGGACATTAGGGGAGTGGGACTATTTGACAGGAATTAGAAGGTGTGGCCTTGTTGGAGTAGGTGTGGCCTTGTTGGAGTGGGTGTGGCCTTGTTAGAGTAGGTGTGGCCTTGTTGGAGGAAGCATTTCCCTAGGGATGGGCTATGGGGTGTTGAGTGGGTCAAGCCACACCCAATGTCTATTCTTCCTGCTGCCTATCAACCTGGATGTAGATTTCTCTGTTACCTCTCCAGCGCCATGTCTGCCTGCATGCTACCATACTCCCAGCCATGCCAATAATGAACTAAACCTCTGAAACTGTAAGCCAGCTCCAGTTAAATGTTTTACTTTATAAGAGTCACTGTAGTCATGGTGTTTCTTCACAGCAATAGAACACTAAGACACTCAGTGTCAAGTTAGCAATTATTTGTATCTCATTGAAATCTCCATAACCAAAAATTGTTTTTGTTCTAGGACTTAGAGTAATTCTCAGCTGATTGCCAGAAACCAGTTAGCACCAGAGAGAAAATTCTGAGATGTGGACACAAATGCTAGTGTATGTGAACAGATGGTGTGTAATTCTGTAAATATTTTCCATTTACCATATATTTTGGAGACTTAGTATAGTGTATAGTATAATTCTAGTCTACAGGGAGCTGAGGCAGTAGAATCAGGCCAATCTGACCTATATAAGAAGATCCCACCTAACAAAATAAACCAAAGGTCATTTTTAATTCTTTTGAAAATAAAAGTAATTAGTTTTCTTCACCCTGCCATTCTATTCCATCAAGCGGTCTAGGGGACACTTTGCTAAAGGCTCCTTCGTATCAACACTGCCGGTATTCATTGAAGTTTGTTCAGTAAAGTATGAGTCTTGCTTCTGTGTTATCAGGATGCACATGCATATTGCTTTGAAAATAAGCCATTTTCTAAAGTAAGAATGTAAAGATATATTGCTTTAAAAATAAACGATCTCCTAATGTTGCAGAAACAGAAGTATCTCATTAAATCTATGTTTCTTTTCTCTTTGGGTTTATGGGTGATGCGACTTTTTCGAGGTCCTTAAAGAATATACTTGTAACTTTAAAAGATTTATCCTGGAAATCCCCCTCATGAAATGTAGGTGAAGATAGGAGAAGGAGGAGAAGCAGTGGGAGTTAGTTATCTTTGCTTAATGAACTGTCTTTGAGAACACAGTCTCATGATGCCACTTAATGATGCACATGTCACTGTCACAAAGTGTTCAGTGTCCTTGTGCTCTCTTGATCACCAGCCCAATCGCATCCTTCTTTTTTTAAAAAGCATGTAAAGAAAGTGGATTTTAAAAAGATGTTTGACTGGCATTCGTTGTATGTAGTATCCAACCCATAGGGTCAATTTCTTATTGAATGGCTGAAAATAAATATTAAAATCTGCTGGGACTCCGGGCCTGCACAGGGAGCTAGAGAGGGGGAGGGGTACAACAGTGAGGGGAGAGGAATGTAGTTCTCACGATTCCCACTGTCTTCACACACAGTCTATGTCTGCCGACTCAGCAAGTCCAAGACACAAACGCCCCAACGTGCCTCGGTGCTGATCTTAGCAGTAAAAATCTTTACTTATTTATAAGTACACTTCTCACTTCTATTTTCATCTAAGGATCCCGAATAGCTTCCTGGGCAGAGAGGCGTGAATAATCCCACTTTACATGATTGGGTCAAGGTTTGCCAGAGCCATCATCTCTCCCTATGCATTTCCAAGTTAAATTTTTTTTCTGCATGGAAAAATACATCTTGAAAAGAATTTTTCTTGAAAGGGACTGAGCACACAGAATCTCTTCTCTGCTTTTTCTCTGTGTAACTCACAGACTTTTTAACGGCATAGGCCCTAGTCCTGAGTGGTTATGCTAATGAAGCCCCACCTCTGAATGTTCATTTTCTTTATTCCTTGCACCGGATGTTTTATAAAAGAGGGCATCCTGGAATGATCTTGTACCAAACATACTGAGCTGATGAAACTGGTTGGCACTTCCTCTTTTCTTTTCAAATAAACTTCAGCTAAGCAGCAAGGAGACTGTATGTACCTGTGGAGACAGACTTCAGAATGTATGGCTTACCTTCTGTAAGACTTTTTATCTCTGTGACAGAATACCTGGCGGAACAACTTACAAGAAAAAGATTTGAGCTCCTGTTTTCAGAACTATCAGCCCATAGTCCTTGGCTCTGTTGAGTCTGGACCCGAGGTGGACCTAAACATCTTAGTACTAGGAGTATGTGGCTGAGCTCCAGCTTTCATGATGGAAAGGAAATGGAGGAAGAAAATACCTGTGCCTGCTAACAACCCCCTTCTGCCTTTATTCCACTGAGAGACCTATACCATGGGTGGGTTCTGCTCTCATTTGGAGTGGGTTTACTCTCTAGTTTCTAGAGAGTATCATTCTCATAGACACACCCCTGAGCCCCTGAGCCCCTGAGCCCCTGCAGCTTCTACACCCCTGCAACCCTGCACCACTGCAACTCTGTGCCCCTGTACTGTGCCTTACTCATCTGGGTACCCCTCAGTCTAATCAAGCAGACAGATTGACTACCAGACCTCATGTACTAAGAGCAGCCGATCAGAACAAGGTAATGATTTGGGTCTGTACAGGCCCAGTGACCACAAGAGACAAGGTAGGTAAGGGAAACTTCTCAGTAGTGACAAGAAATTGACACGGAAAGAAGATTATGCTCATCAGCTTTCTTTGAATTGGAACACATATCTGGTATGAGCAGTGTGAGGAACGCAACATTTATTGTGGATAACAGTCCCCAGTCAGTCCATTCCTCTTGGATCTGTGGTGAGGCAGTGCACCATGTCATAAGCTCATGGTAGAGGCCTCCTCTGGTGGCCAGAAACGAGATGGCCACTTTACCCCAGAGGGTCTGTGTTTCTGACTTTGGGGAGAAGAAAAGGTTTAGGAGAGATCAGTGTGGTTTCTCATTGAGAAAGGATGCGTAGTTGCTAATGCTAAGATAGGCTAGGAAGTTCATGATCTCATTTGCCTCAGAAGCAAGGCATTCCAGCCATGGCATCACACACTGCTTAAGGCCTATTATATTTGGGATCACACACTGCTTAAGGTCCATTATAGTTCATGTACCTTTGAAAAATTTTATTTCACATAGTTCAAGCCTAAGTACCACTGAACTCACAGGTGTCCATTCCAAGCTTCCTGGTTTTCTGATGCTTCATTTGACAGCTGGGTTAATGAATATTTTTTTCTAAGCAACTGTATGAAACAGCAAGAAGATCTCTGAAGTTAGAGACAGAACTTGGTCTAGTGACTGCTGCCGATTGGCTATGCTGCTTTTATGACTCATATAAACTCACCAAGTCACACGTAATATGGGGAAAGCAGATAATACACATGAAAACATTTGTGTCAACTGTCAAGCAAAAAACAATTCTTGGTCTACATCAAAGGTTATTTTAATTAACATTAAACTGACCCTGGCATTGAGCTGAATGCTTATTAAGTCAATATATAGTATACAAATTAGAGTATCCTTAGTTATAGCAGAGCCCATAACAGGAAGGGCAGAGTCAGACACTGATCAACCGTTAATCTTCCTAGGGGAGGCATGCTGCTGAGAGTGTTGCAAATTCGGCCACCGTACGAATGTTGCCTTTCAAAGGGTGAACTCTTCAGAGTAAAAAACATGAATCTACATAAACACTTACTGGTGTCCTTAAAGGGACATCTGGCCCTCACAAATTAGTTAAACAACAACAACAAACCCTGAGCATTAAACAAGAGAGGAGAGAAAGCAAGTCTTCTTCACAATGAGAGGGAAGTTGAAGGAACCTATCCCAGCAAGGGAGCCTGCATGTCTGATAGCCAATGGGAGCTGGAGAGCCTGTTCCCCTTCCCCAGTCATCAGAACAACTCACCAAGGAAGCTCTCCATCCTTCCTCTACTTCCTAGGCAGAAGGCATGGAGGAAGGGCAAGGGGCAACTGTGTTCCCTACAAATCGCTCTGTTCATTTGGGTCTAACTCTCAACTCCATGTGTGGAAGGGAGCATCAGTCCTTCAGAACATGTCTGTTCTCATCTTTCTAAAAAGTTTACTTACTGTTTTGATTTCATGTGTATGAGTGTTTACATGCCTGTATGTATGTATAATACACACACACACACATATTCATCAGATACACACACACACACACACACACCCATCAGATACACTAATGCCCATGTGTGCTTGAAGAAGATATCAGATCCCTAGAACTAGAGTTAGAATTACAGATGGTTTTGAGCTGCTCTACATGGGTGCTGGGAACTGAACCCCAGTCCTCTGTAAGAGCAGTCAGTATTCTTAACTGTTGTTCAACCTCTTCAACCCCCTCTAGTCTCATCTTTAGGGCATTTTCCCATTAAAAACAAACAAAAACCAAAACAACCCACAGTGACTCTCATACAGTATATGTAACCTTGTATAGTCATAAAAATCTAACGCCAGTGTCATGGCCATTGAAGGATCCTTTTACAAGTGCTAGAGAGCCAAAGTCCAATATCAAAGGGCTAAGGAGGGCTGGTTTCTCCTGTGGCCATTTCCATAGGCCTGTAGATGGCTGTCCCCTGTGTGTCCATATGGCCCTTCTTCAGTATCTTTCTTTTCTAATCTTTTCTTATGCAGAGTTAGGATTCAATCTAATGACCTCATTAACTCAATTACCATTTCCCAACATAATATCATATTCCGAGGCATTAGGAACTCAGCATTAATGTATGACTTGAAGAAGTAGGATTCAATTTGGCCCATAATTGTTATAATGTCCTGGATTTTAATATAAGCTGCTTTTTATAATTTCACATTTCCAAGGACAATTTACTGTTAAATCCTTTTGCAGGCTGGAGTTCAAAGTCATCATAGCCCCACATTAAATCACCTTGCCCTGAGGACTTAGAATTTTAAAGTTCAACTGGACCCCTGGAGCTTTCAGAGTGAACCACCGAAGAGCATACACGGGCTGAACCAAAGCTCCCTGCACATATGTAGCAGATGTGCCGCTCAGTCTCCATGTGGGCCCCTAACAACTGGAGCAGGGGCTACCCCTAAATCTGTTGTCTGTCTGTGGAATCTGTTCCCCTAACTGGGCTGCCTTGTCTGGCCTCAGTGGGAAAGGATGCTTCTACTCCTGCAAAGACTTAACGTGCCAGGGTGGGCAATACCAGAGTGGGGGAAACCCACCCTCTCAAAGGAGAAGGGGAGGGAGTATGGGGGAGAGGAATTGTGTAAATGGAGGGATTGGGAGGAGGAGCGGCAATCAGGATGTAAAATGAATAAATAAAATTAATGGAAGAAAAAGAAAGAAGTTTAAATTTCAAGGTTCTAATCAGGTTAACCAGTCTTCTCTACTGTCATCTCCTGGCTAAGCAGAGCTTGAGGAAAGCTAAGAAACTCACTTTCCAGATGCCTGGTCCCCTGGAACTGGAGTTACAGATGGCTGTGCACTGCCTTATGTGGGTACTGGGAACCGAACCTGGGTTCTTGGCAAGAGCAACTTCTCTTCGGCAGCTTCTCCTTGGATTTGTTCTACAGGAAGGCATGAATGTGCTTCAGAGCCTCAGAAATTAGGACATCAGATGCGTCTCTGCTTCATATTTTCATGAATGACCCTTGCTAACAGATCATCTTATAGGTAGGTATGGAAAGACTCACTCTCCCAGCATGCCCAAGTCAGTCCCTTGGCCATGGAACACCACCATCAGGGAGGCCTTCTGCCCCACTCTGATAGGGCTAAGATGGGATGTTTTTCTGAAGGACTGTGGAGGAGACATAAAAACTAGTAGTGTAGAGTGCTGGGCTGGGTGAGGAGCTGTGCTTATTTTTGTGGTATTGCTGGCAAGTCCACTTGACAGGACTGAGAGCCACCTTCCATCTTGTATGCCTACCTGGTCTACCTCCATTTTTTTTCTCTCAGTTTACTCAAAATTTGGGTAAAAAGGAAGGAGTCCATTATTAGTATGAATACCTTTTATGAAACAACAGTTTGCATCTAGATCAAAAGGACTGATTTAGAAAACAAAATGCTATGCAACCTATCAAAGCGCACCAAGGATAAACGTGAACTTTTCAGAATGATGTCTGCTCACAGTTCTGTATCTGGGTATGCTACACATCAGCAAACAAGTAGACTGCATTCAAACAATAAAAAACCCAGGTTTTCACTCTGGAAAGTCACAAATGAGGACTCATGTGGGTAAGTGTGTAATAAAACAAAATAAAAAAATAAAACAAAACACACACTCACACAAACATGCACATATACATGTATACTTACACACACACACACACACACACACACACACACACATATATATACACACACATATATACATATATATGTACAAGGACTGTCTGCCCTTCACATCCTCTATTGAAGAAATGAAGAAACATGAAAGAAAAAATAAAAATCATATCAACTTCCTCCACAGAAAGTAAATGCCAAATACTAGGGGGAATGGGCTTTGTAATGGCTATACTTGGTTGTCAACTTGATTACATCTGGAATAGAGTAAAGACTCAAGTTACTGAGAACAGCTGTGAGGGAATTTGGTCGGGATACCCACCCTAAAATCTGGGTCATACCATTCCTTGGAAGCCTCCAGAAAGGACAAGGAAGAAAGCAGCTGTTGCTCTCTGCCCACCAGACCTCATTCCCAGACTGACATTAGAGCCTACATCCTTGGGAGTCTGACATATACTGAAGCCCAGTTCACACCCAGTCTCGTGGACTGAACAAGTACTGGATTCTTGGACTTTCCATTGGTAGACAGTCATTGTCGAACTAACTGGACCACAGCCTGTAAGCCACTGTAATAAATTCCATATGTATGTAAACTCATTCTATCAGGTCTCTAGAAAACCCCGACTAACACAAACTCCCTCATGTTGATACTGTATTCACTTAGTACAGTTTTGTGTTTGATTTCTTTTAAAACGACAATGGCAGTTCCTGTTGTTTGCGACAACTGAAACGATACTCTACAATGACATGAAAGGGAGGAGCTCCTTGCAGTTCTTCTTGGCTGTTCTGCAGTGACCAAACTCATCATCCTTCCCGTGTGCTCGTCCTCCCAGTCAGTTTTGGCTCTACTTACTTCATAAGTAATGTTTCTCCCTCCCCTAGGCACACACAAGCTCCATTTCTCTCTTGGTCTATCACCTCACAGTTTCTGTCTGTGAGGAAGTCTCCCAGTCTTACTTGGTCTATGGCTTCAGGGATCTTCATAAGCTGCAGCCATGGCACTGGACTGTGCTGTCAATATCACAAAACCCATGTTGGGGAGGATGGCAATATCCCTAAAGAAAATCTACTCTCTCTCTCTCCCAGCAGCCATCAGTTGTCAATAACTTCTCAGCTAGAGGTGGGGCTTTGTGACTCCTTCGGCATCCATGCTTGGACCATCCCTGGCTTGACCAGACATCCCACACAGTCTCTGTGAGTTCATATGAGCTACATCCCTCTTGTGGCCATAAAACGCTGCTTTCCTGTGGGCATCCACTACCCGTGTGCTTACAGCCTTTCTGCAATGGTCTCCGAGCCTTGGGAGGAAAGGGTGTGGCATACATGCCCACTTAGGGCTGAGTACTGTGCAGTCTGCTGATGGACTGCTTTCTGCTTGAATTATAATGAGCTGAATTGGACTGACAAGCTCCATTTATTCATTTATTTATTTATTTACTGTTGTTTGTATACAAAATAATGGGTTTTGTTTGCATATATGTAGATGTATATGGTACATATGTATATGTATATATAATGCACATTGATAATCTTTGCCTCTTTCCCTGTCTCTTCTGACTTTCTAGCAGGTATTCTTCACTTTCACATATAACTAACCCTCTTTGTGCTTTCATGTCTCTGTCTCTCTGTCTTTGTCTCTTTTTTTTTGTGTGATCACACACACACACACACACACACACACACACACACACGTTAAGTCTAGATTACTTATGTGATATATGGTCTTTCTTGCTAACAAATAATCCTTGCCATCTTAGAATGTGCACACTTTGCTCATATTATGTCAGTGTTTTGATTTATCAACCGATTTAATCCACTGATACTTCATTTTCATCCGTATTTAAAAGACAATGGTTTATAGTCTTTATATATATGATCATTTTAAGCATTTTATATTAAATCTAAGATGTTGGATGAAAAGAACTGTTGAGTTTCCCACCTTTTTTTTCTGGTATTGAAAGTAGTTTTAAAAATGATAGGATCATCTTTCTTTTAGTATTTAAGTAAAATTCAGCCTTGAGCCCATCTGGTTCTAGTATCTGTCTAGTAAAAGTTTATTAATCACCTTCTAGTCTCTCTGTGGCAACTGATCTAATAAAGTTTTATATTTTAATTTGACAATTTTATATTTTTTCAGGAACTCTTTTCTTTCTTCTATAATTTTCAAATATTTTGCCCTGATGTTACATATATTATTTTAGCCTCCCAAACTATTACACTTATATGGTTTTTCTATATATCCTATTATAATAATGTTAGAAGCCTGAGTTCTTTGGGTACTAAAGTGGGAAATAGAACGCACATGTCCAGATGTGCAGATGTTCTAACAAACCAGTTGTTGTGCCCTGGTCCATGGCAGCCCAATTTCTAGCCCAGAAGTCTACTAAGTAAGTTCATTGTCTCGTGCCTGCTGTGTTAGTCAGCTCAGGTTGCCATGACAAAATTTTAAACCCTAGGCCACAAACAAGATTTTTTTTCATGGTTTTAGATGCAGTGGTTTTCAACCTTCCTAATGCTGGCACCCTTTAATACAGTTTCTCATGTTGTAGTGAGCCCCAGCCATTAAAGTATGTTCCTTGCTACTTCATAACTATAATTTTGCTACTGATATGGATGATAATGTGAGTATCTGATATGCTGGATATGTGACATGCAACCCCAAAGAGCTCACAACCCACAGGTTGAGAGCTACAGCTAGAGGCTGGGAGGCCTAAGTTTAAGGAACTAGCTGATCCCGTGTAGAAGGAAACCTGAAACATATCTTTTTAAAAAGGTTTTTTTTTTTTAATGTTTATGAGTGGTTGCCTGTATGAATGTATGTATGTATGTACATATGTGTATATGTGCACGCTATATTCATGCAGTGCCCACAGAGACCAGAAGAGAACACTGAATCCTCTTGAACTGCAGTTACAGATGGCTATGAAAGTCCACATGGGTGCCAGGAACCAAAAGGTCCTCTGTAAGAGCAGTAAGTGTTCTTAAGTACTAGACCATCTCAGCAGCTCCTAATGCATATCTTATAAGGTTATGAATTTCAGCATGAGGACCTAATCTGAACCCATTCACCATAAAAAAAAAGGCCCCATATCCATACGTCACTGTACCAGGAATGAGAACTTCCACCCTTGGATTTGAAGGTGACACAATTTAGTCTAAAGCCACCATTACTATCAAACACTCATGTTGTCTCTCTTCCTCCTGGCCAGTATATTCAATCTCTTGCTCTTGATGTTTATGAAGGGGGCCATGCCTGGAAACGGGATGTGTAGACACAATTAAGTTAACATGAAGTCATTGTAGAACCCAATCCAATGACTAAGGATACAATGGCACGTGTGAAATCCTGGCACAGACACACACAAGCCAAGAGTGTTATAGGACCACAAATACAGACTGGACTGATTCTCCACAAGCTCAGCTAGCACCTGACAGCTAGGTTAGAGTGTGGGACGAATTGTCCCCAGGAACTCCAAGAGTTCCACCTAGGCTGAGGACTTCTGAACTCCAGGACTGGTAAAACTTCCTGTTGGTTTGAGCTGCTCAGTACTCTGTGACGGTGTTCCTGGGTAATTGTCACTTCCTACACCTGTCTTCTGTTTTATCGTTTCATCCTTGAATTATCCAGCCTCATTATTAAATGTGATTCATACCACATCATGGTTTAAAATGACCAATGAGACTCTTTTTCCCCAGTAATCACTGTGCTCATTTCTCCTGTTTTCAAGATCTCAGCCAACTGTAATTATTTGTAATACTGTCCCCCTTCCAATAAGGTTGAGATTTTTATTACTGCCCAGACACCCCATTTTCTCCTTCACTTTCATTTTTATCTCTTTGAGCACCCTCCTGGCTATCCTTCTATCTCAACCTAATACTTGAAGGTCAAATTTAAAATTAAAACCAAGCTCTTTATTAGTTAATCCAATGCTTCTCATCTTTCCTCCAAATTTATAGGGAAGTTGTCAGCTGTATTATATAATCTACCATCTTATTCTAGGCTGTTGCAATTGTTTATCTGTGCATATCTTGGTGATTACTCTTTAAGGTGAAGAACGTTTTCACTTCTAAGACTCCCTCAGGCCCAGCACAGTGATAAGATATGCAAATGCCTCTAATTACTTGGTGCCCACCCTAGGAATACTAAATATTGTGCCTATCACATGCATAATAAATATTTAACTGAAGCAGACAGGTGTGAATCCTGGCCACTGATGGTTCTGTATGAACTGGTTTGGGTTTTGATTTCATTCTTTTCGTAGTTTATGACAACTACAAGGGAAGGAAACTTCATCCAGTTGGAAGGGGTAATAAATAGTGTGTGGGAAGCAAAGATGACCCAAAGGGTGAACCGCCTCTTCTGCAGTTGTAAGCCAGCAGCTTTTTATCATATGGGGACTCAATGGGGCAATAGAATTTCTCTCTGCATTCATAGAAGTCTCAACTTTGTAGGACAAAAGGCTCCTTCTAAGCCTACTCTCAATGTTCCCACCCTTGATGCTGCTCACTCATTGTGCTGGTTAGTTTTTGTGTCAACTTGACTTAAGTTAGAGTCACTGGAGAGGAGAAAGCCTCAACTGAGAAAATGCCTGTGAGTTGAATCTTGGGTATTTTAAGCTTCTGGGCTAATATCCAATTATCAGTGAGTGAATACCATGTGTGTGTAGGAAGCTGTCCTTGCTGACACCTGTGTGCCTGAGGTAACAAACCGTGCATACGCAGCGACTTGGGTACGCCTAATTTCCGACGTCATATCCACCATTGAACTGCGCATGTACAGTGCAGGGGAACCTGGGAATTTGAGCAAGCAGCCAATCATGATTGTCCACCCCAAAGGGTATATAGGTGGGACCAGGTTCCTCTCGGGCTCTCTCCGCCATGCTTGGGAAAATAAAACACGTGCTGCGATAGAATCCTGCGTGTTCGCGTGAGTTCCTGCGGGCAGGGATATCGCACGGGCTACATGTGTGTTCTTCTGTGATTGGGTTACCTCACTCAGGATGATATTTTCTAGTTCCATCCATTTATCTAAGAATTTCTCAAATTCGTTGTTTTTAATAGCTGAGTAATACTCAAGATTCAATTCACAGACCACATGAAGCTCATGAAGAAGGAAAACCAAGTGTGGGTGCTTCAGTCCTTCTTAGAAGGAGTAACAAAATACTCAAGGGAGCAAATATGGAGACAAAGTGTGGGACAGAAACTGAAGGAGGGGCCGTCTGGAGACCATTCCACCTGGGTATCCACCCCATGTGCAGTCACCAAAGGTAGATGCTGATTTGGATGTCAGGAAGTGCATGCTGACAAGAGCCTGATATAGCTGTCTCCTTAGAGGTCTGCCAGAGTCTGACATATTCAGAGGCAGATGCTCACAGCTAACCATTGAACTGATCAAGGGGCTCCCAATGGAGGAGTTAGAGAAAGACTGAAGGAGCTGAAAGGGTTTGCAGCCTCATGAGGAGAGCAACAAAACCAACCAACCAGAGTTCCCCAGGGTCTAAACCACCAGCCCGGGAGCACATAGGGAGGGACCCATGGCTCCAGCTGTATATGTAGGGGAGGATGGCCTTGTTAGGTATAGATGGGAGAGGAAGTCCTTGGTCCCATGAAGGCTGATTGCCAAGTGTGGGGGAATTCGAGGGTGGGGAGGTGGGAGTAGGGGGTGGGGGCACATCCTCATAGAAGCAGGAGGAGGGGGGATGGGATAGGGGGTTCCTGGGCGGTGGGGGGGGGGGATGGGGTAAAAGGATAACATCTGAAATGTAAATAAAATATCCAATAAAAAAATTAAAAAAGAGAGATCAGGCTATGGGAAGGCCTGTAGGGCATTTTCTTAATTAATGATTGATGGTGGAGGGGAGGCCCCAGTTCATTGCGCATGGTGTCATCCCTGGGATGGTAGTCCTGGGATCTTAAGAAAGCAGGCTGAGCAAGCCATAAGGAGCAAGCCAGCAAACTGCATCTCTCCGGCATGGCTCTTTATGGGCTCCCGCCTGCCCCGTTAGAGTTCCTGTCCTGATTTCCTTTAATGATGGACTACTGTGTGGAATAAACCCTTTCCTCACCAAGTTGCTTTGGTCATGGTGTTTTATGGTATCAATAGTAGCCCTAGCTAGGACACTCATTTTCTAAGAAAAAATAGAATGGAGGACCCTTTAACAAGGCCTTCTTTCATTCCTTCCCCTAGACTCCTACGTTAACACTGCTTTCAAGTAACAGGGAGGTTAGGAGAAAGAGCTAATCTCCTCCTGGCTCTAAGTTTCTTGAATTCATCTCCCAATTCAAGGTAACTCCTCAGAGAAATCTGGGAGAAACCCATTTCCATACACAAAGTTCCTTTCCTGTAGAAAAACAACAAAAAGTATTCCAGCGTCTAGAGATTTCTCTCAGCTCTCTCCACTGACAGGCTAATTGGGCACACCCTGATTGGTCTCTGCTCACTTGGCTCCACCCACTTACTCTCCCCCCCCCCCTCCTCAGACAAGTTCAGGAGCACTGCAGCTCCCTGCAAGGTGCATTTCTTCTCTAGCTGTCCTGTGTTCCACTCTTTACTTCACACAGGCTTCTCCTCAGGTGTCACCCATCCCTGTGTGTTAAAACGCTTGAATGGAGGCAAGGGGCTGACATACGTGAGATGGGAAAGCCGTAGCATTCTGGGCACAGTGAGCAGGGAGCTGTGGCAAGCAAGAAGATCCTGTCTTATGGTTTCCAGGGAGCAAAGGCAGAGTTAGGAAGAAGTCGGTTTGTATAACTTCAGGAAAGCGCAGTAATCAATAACTGAATTTGGGGGCGATGCAGCAAGGATGATATTGACCTCAAATAAAAGAGTCCATGGAGGGGGGCAGCGTTCTGGAAGAGCTCACCCTCAGGAGCATTATTAAGTGTCATCAGGAATTGGATAAACCTAGGGGATACTGTCCCTCCAGGCTCAGCCAGAGCTCAAGAGGTCAGAGCATGAGAATATAGAAAATAAAAGGTTACTGTAAGTGGCAGAGACATTTTCTGTCGCTGACCTCCTCCTCCGTCCTTCACTCCTGCATTCACACTTCGAAGAATTCACCTGACACTCTCCGTAGTGTCCCCTGATAGAATATAACAACACTGAAACTTCTACAGTTTTATTGGGGTCACAGCTATATCTCCAGAGGAAGAGGAGAGCTGAGCTGCTCGTCCACGCTTCTGCCGGTGGATGATTGCACATGTGTGCATAAAAGCTTGGTATGTGATTTTCAGCGAGAATACTAGACGAGAATGGCTTATCAGCCCCAAACTACCTTATGTAACGTGATACACTCTCCAAGAAGGTGCCGATAATTAAAAATACCTCTGCTGATAACAGAGATTGATTTTAAAATATGTGGCAATGATCTCAAATATTTTTCAGGAGATATAAGAATGTAAAACCAATATCTCTAAATTAAATAACACTGTGGTACAACTTACGTAAATCTGCATTAGAAATCATCTTTACTATTATTTCAGTTATGATTTTGAGGTATATAACTAAACAGCCCTTCAAATATTTATATCTCTGAAAATGTATGTGCTGGCTCATTTTATGCCGCTTTTACACAGGGTAGAATTATCCCAGTAGAGGGAACTCCAATTGAGAAAACACCTCTGTAAGAGCCAGGAAAACCTATAGAGTATATACTTAATCAGCATTTGGTGGGGGAGGGTCCAGCCCATTTTGGGCGGGGCTATCCCTGGGCTGGTAGTTCAGCCTTCTTTAAGTAAGCAGTCTGAGCAAACCATGATGAGCAAAACAGTAAACAGCGCCTCTGCATCAGCTCCTGCCTCCAGGTTCCCACCCTGTTTGAGTTCCTGTCCTGACTCCCTTCAGTGATGGACTATAGATGTGGAAATGTGAGCCAAATAAATCCTTTCCTCTCCAGGTTGCTTTTAGTCATGGTGTTTCATCATAGCAATAGTAACTGTAACTAAGACAATGTGTATATTCAAGTTGGACAAGAATAATTTTAGAAAAAAATCCATTAAGATTGCTTCACATTCAAGTGCACAAAAGACTTGAGCCTCCTTATGTCAGGGTATGCTAATGTCATACAAGAGAAATTTTGCTAAAAAAATACCCTTTGCTAAATAGCACATTCCAGAATGAAGTGATGTCAACCATGAGAATATTAGTTTCATAGCTGGTGTCCCAAATTTTTTCCTTGTCTTGGAAGAGAAAGAGATCTCGTGTCCTTCATACAAGAATAGATTGAGGGTCTGAACACGCATAGATCACCCAAGAGAGAGTTAGCTTCCCTGTGGCAACAGCTACCCAAGAACAGTAGCTAATGGTTTCACTTTGAAAACTATAGAGAACAAAAAGATGCTAAAATCTGCAGCTTAGAGAATGTGACAAAGAATGATATGACCGGTGGGCTTCAGAAAAAGAAAAGGCTTGCGTTTGGGCTGTTGCCTGTCTGATAACTGGATCATCTGTTTTCAGTAGGATGTGTCACTGAACATCCAAATGGTCCTGAAGAAAGAATGAACTGAGCCAAATGGACCTCAGTGCATCAACATCATCCTTAGAACATCCATGGGAGTGTTCTGTGTGTCAACCGCAGAGGAGGAATTCAGCTGGTGTGAGGTAAGGTCATGGAGTCGTTAAACAAAGTGTCGTGGCTTACATCTGCGGATCGCAGGAAGAAGTAGATGCCAGGTTTGGTCTATTTAAGAGGAGTTTTTGGTACTGCATGGTGAGACAGCTGAAAGGGAAAATGGGTTGTTGGTACCATTAACAAGTTAATTAATCTTGTTCCCTATGCCCACTTCCCACCCATTCATACAGAATGAGTGCCATTCTCATGGCATACAGAATGCTCAGAGCTGTTTCTAGTCTTCCTTCTTTTCTAGACTGAATTCTTGGAAACTGCTTGTTTCTAATCCACCTGGACAGTGATTCATTTATAGTAAACACTTTCCTTTTCTCTGAAAAAAGAGAAAAGAAATATGTGATGACTGGGCCAAAGAGATGGCTGGGTTGTTGAGTGCTTGCTTCCCTTGCAAGAGCAAAGACCTGGACTTGAGTCCCCAGAATCCTTATACAACATGTGGGTGTACCTGGTCAGAGTACAGAGAAGAAGGGCCTGTGGAATGCTAAGCCATGAATGGGACATGTGTATTGTATCAGAAACTTGCAGTAGTGCAGTGGTTCTTAGCCTGTGGGTCATGAACCATTTGAGGGTCACAGGGGTCACATATCAGACATCCAGCCTGTCAGATACTTACATTATGATTCATAACTAGCAAAATTACAGTTATGAAGTAGCAACAAAAATAACTTTATGGTTGGGGGTCACCACACAGGAGGTGTTAAAGGGTTGCAGCCTTAGGAAGGCTGAGAACACTGCAGTAGAGGGAGGCAGAAACATCATGAGTTAAAGATGGCGGTGGGGAGGGAGTGCTATGCTCATATTCCTATGAACTCACAGTGGCTGTGGTTTCCTCAACAAGGCTTGCACTAGATCAAGCCCTGTCAGTAGCAGAGGCAGTCGGTGGCTGGCGGAGAGAGAGTCAATTTTCTTTAGGCCCATAGTATGAACCATGTGCCAGTGGGTGATCCCACACCCATGTGCATACACAAAACACAGATTCAGTGGATGACTTTTTTTTTTAAATGTAATGAGAACATGAAGAAGGAAGGAGTGTAGGTGTCTGGAAGGAGTCGTGGGGGAACGGAGGATGGATATAATAAAACATTGCATACATGTATACAGTTCTTAAATAACTGAAATATATTTTTAAAATCTGTTCGTGGTGACATCACTGTGGTCCCAATACTGGGATATGGAATCAAGTGAATTCTTGGAGCTTGCTGGCCTGTCAGCATAGTGTACTTCAGGCCAAAGAGAGACCTTGTTTCAAAAATAGATGGTGCCTGAAGAATGATACCAAGGGTTGTCCCATGGCCTCCATATTATATATATTTATATGCATGCACACTTGCACATACATGTACAAGCACACACATGAAAACAAGAGTAATTATCAAGAGTGGTTTTCTTGTGGACTGTGCTGCACATTCAGTTTTCTGGGTACTCAGAGAGCAGTAACAGCCATCATGCCTTGACATGGTCTGTGACAGATGGTGCCCATTTACGCTTCCAAGACAGTCAGTAATTGCTTGTGACTCCAGATGGGCCACAGAATTTAGTTTTAAATACACACATATATATATATCTGTGACCTGCATGTGTAGGAGATTTCTGTGAATTATTTTTTTATATATTATAGAACTCAAAATGCTCCAATTTTCATGTTATACAGGTGATTCTGATAGAAAAGTAATAATATTTCAAACAAAAAACTGAATCTGTGTGTTTTAGTCATGAGAAAGAAAGGGGGAGGAAAAAGAAGAGAGACAGAAGGGAGGAAGAGGGAGAGGAGGGGAGGAAGAAGAGGAGGGGAAAAAGGAGGAGGAAGGGGAAAAGGAAGAGGAGGAAGAGGAGGAGAAGAAAGATGAGGTGAAGGAAGATGAGGAGGAGAAAGAAGAGGAGGAGGGGGAGAAGAAGGAAGATGAGAAGGAAGATGAGGAAGAGGAGGAGGAAGAGGAGGAGGAAGAAGAGGAGGAGGAGGAGGAGGAAGAAGAGGAGGAGGA
>JANHMN010000001.1:94078653-94098442 GCA_030674055.1 Rhabdomys pumilio
GAGGAGGAAGAAGAGGAGGAGGAGGAGGAGGAAGAAGAGGAGGAGGAGGAGGAGGAGTAGGAGGAGGAGGAGGAGGAGGAAAGACAGACCAATGAATTAGAATAGAGGAAAAAAAAACCCTGAAGCAGTCTTTGGGTAATGTGTGCTAATACTGTAGTCTGAAAAGTCAGTTGAATTAAACATCTAATCTGCATGTTTGCATTTGGAAATGTTTCTATTGGCATTCATGTCTTGGCAAGTGCTAATTTTCTCTCAGTAGCAAGAATTTATCATCTGCAGCTCCAAGAAAAAGAGCCAAACACACGTGACTGGAAATCCCTTCTTACAGGCATTCAACTGTAGCCATCTACAAAATTGGGTAATGTCACCCAGAAATAACCATTATTATCGTCTCAGATTTGACCTCTCAGCTTTTCATTTATTTCTATTTTCAGTGTGTTGAATTCAAGAAAAGGGGATCTGGGGACAAACACTATATTAACTTTTACTGAAAAAAATGTTTATTAGAAAACACTGTATCTCAGGTATCTAGATTTCTGTGTATTTCATGAGCGGAGATACTGGCTTCTTTCATTCTGAATTATATTTTTGAGGTTATTAATATAACAGCACCATGGAAGCCAGAGATGCTATCTCCACCCATGGCAAAGGTAGATTTATTTATTCTCTGATATAATAGAATATGATTTTGTCCTTGTAACATCTTCTCATAGCCTATATCCTGATGGCTTGGCCACTAGTCTATGGTACTCTGGGAGGTGGTAGCATCCTTAGAAGGTAGGAACTAGTGGACAAAAATTGGGTCCATATCTTTGTAGAAGGGAGATTAGGTCACCCGGGGCATGTCCCTTTCAGGGATACTAGGAACCCCGCTGCCTCCTTTCTCTTCTCTGCTTCCCAGATTACCTGAGATCATGAGCAGTTCTCATGATCTCATACCCTTTTCTCACAAGGTGGGATTCTGCCTCACTACAAGCTTAGGGGCAATGGAACCTGTTTATCAAAAGACAAAACAGCAGATCACAGAACACAAAAGAAGCTTTCTTCTTTTAGGCTGATTTACATCTGGCATTATTTTACCATACCCACAGAAAGCTGACTATCAGGAAACATGGCCTTCCAGGACAATGGTCCAGCATGCTTGCTTACTACCTAGGCCGAGGGCCCTTAACTTCAACATGTCTCTCTTAACTTATAATGTGACTAACTCTGTATCCAAGTGCCACTGGCTCTGTGTATCACCTCATGTTGAATCCAACTCAATTGATACAAACCGGGCAGTACTTTGGCTACTGCCCTTGCCATGTGATGTACAATAAATTGTTCTTTACCTTTGACACAGGAGTCTCCTCCTTTTTCCAGTATCCGTAAACCTAAGGAGGATTAGATTAGTTTGCAAGCTTGCATGTAGAAGAGGGTCTCAGAACCCCTATAGTACTTGGCATCATAGGAATGGAAAGGAAATGCCATAGACATGATTTCTGGAAGGAATAATGGGGATTTATTGGGCCAGTCAAAAGAATTGGGAAAAAGTCCTGGGAATCTGTAGTGAATATTTTAACTAAATAGTTCAGTCAAAAGAGAGACAGGTGCTTCTCAATTTTATAATTTGTTAATGAGGTCACCCTCATTAACAATTAAAAATTAATTAAAAATTGGTGTGGTAGTAAAGCGAGGAACAATCTGTATTTGAACACTTGGTCCCTGGTAGGTGACGCTGTAGGTGGCATTGTTGTTGGTGCTATAGGTGCTATAGGTGCTATAGGTGCTATAGGTGCTGATGTCTAGGGTGGTACAGCACTTTTAGGATGTGGAGCCTTGCTGGAGGCAGTGTGTCAGTGGGGGTAGGGTTTTAGGTTTTATAGTCTGACCCCACTTCTAGTTCACTGTCTCTGCTTCCTGTGAGTGTGGCAAAGACATGATCTCTCAGCTCTCCCCTGCCACAATACCTTCCTTGCTATTGTGAACATCCAGTTCTCTGAACCCATCAACCCCAAAGTGCTTTCTTCCGTAAGTTGCTGCGGGCCATGGTGTTTTATAACAGTCACAGAAAAGTAAGTCGTACCGCTAACGGGGACAGTTAAGCATTGTTGTTTATTATTCTGTTCAAGTTTTAGTATCAAAATTTTATTGACTTCATAAAACAGCCTGGGATATATTCCATTCTTCTCTTCCCTCTGGAAAATTTGTATAAATTTCAAATGTTTAAAAGATTTATGAAGCCACATGTAACTAGAATTTTCATTGAGGAAAATTCTAAATTTTTAGATTCACGTTTCTTAGCATGTATAGACTTATACCAGTGTTACATTAATAATTTTGTTCATTTCTATGATCTATGTTTGCTAATTTTAAATATTTAGGATCTATATCTATATCTCTTTATATATATTATTTAATATATATTAAATATTATATATAAAATTACATTATATAATACATATAATTGTATAGTTATTATATACAATAATTATATATTATAAATTATTATATTTATATATTATATAATTATAATAATATAATTATATTATATATTACATATATTATAATGTATGTAATTATAAATATATATTAATTACAAATTACATATATAATTATAATATATAATTATATATATTATATTATATATATTATATTATATTTATAATATTTAATATACATATTAAAAGGTTTCACCTGGAATCCATCAATCACACTTATTATTTCTGTCAAATGACAAATATTGTTATTCTTCAGGTTATATCTCTTCTATCCTTGCCTAAGGCTTTTAACATTCTGTACACAAATGTTAATCTGGGTGTATGCATATATGCCATATGTGCCAAGGACCAGCCTTGGCTTGAGGAGGGGGTCCTAAGGAAGGAATATTTGGGAGCTGCCAAAGACGAGCATTACCTTGGAGAGGGGTTCTGAGAGAAGAGGTGTCTGAGAGTGGCAAAAAGAATAATTTAAAGTCAAACCATGGGCCCTAGCTGACGACAGCTTTTCCAATCTGCTTTTAGATTCTGCTTTCTCTCTGGAGATTTCTCTGTCTATATTCTGCTTGCCTGCTATTCTAAGAGATCTCTCTCTGTCCATGCTTTGCTTGCTTGTTGTGTGTGTGTGTGTGTGTGTGTGTGTGTGTGTGTGTGTGTGTGTGTGCGCGCACGCACGCACGTGCGTGTGTTTTCTAAGCAGTTCTCTTTTAATTCTAAAATTTTCTGGATAGCTCATCTCCTGTAGAACACAGGTCCAGTCTTTCATTTTACATATCAATCCAGTTATTTACTCCAGGTTTCCTTTTGATTATTTTATGTCTCCGTATCCGATGACACCAGCCCTTTGATTCTTAAGGGACAATAAGCATACATTTTTTTCTTAACATTGCAAAATAATCTAGAGATCTGCTGGCCTTTGTTAAGCATAGACTATAAGCTAACTGGGTGAGACCCTGCCCTGAAATTACCATTTCCACCAGGCCTGAGCCTAACCTCATTCTGTCCTAGGCTGATCCTAAACTCAGGAATCTATCTGCCTTGTAAGCATAAACAAAAATCTTAGCTGGGTGAGATCTGCAATTGCCACTCCCTAAAGCTTTTCATCTCCTTCCTTAGTGTCTTTCTGACAAGTTGGCTCACACCACAGCTGCTTTTGTTCCTTTAGATTCATGAAGCTCCTCATATAATTCATATTGCATCCTTATTTTTGTATAGTTGATAAGTATATATTCTTAAACTCATGTATTTAGAGCTCTTTCCCATAGCCTTAAGGGAAATGTTTACCATTTTGCCTACACATACCCTCAACTCCTGGACTTGTGCTACATTTAATTATCATGGAGCCATTAACAGGGAGGACATTCCTCAGAAGAAAAGAGTAGTAGATCCACTGCTAGTAGACCCAGAAAATATGTACATTATTACACAAATAAGCCCAACAACCACTACAGCTATCGACAGACACTTGGTGCACTCAGGCTCTAGCCTAGGGGCAGGAACCATGTCACTCTCTCCCCACTGGCTTGGCATTGGTGAAGTAAACAACTTTAAGTCAATTGTGGCTACAAGTTGACAGCTCTGTGTTCTGCTTGAGCTGGCTTTCTAGAGAGCTGTCTGCTTGATCCAGCTCTCTTGCTAGAAAAAATTCTAAAAGCTCTTTGGATAGCTCATTTATTGCACCAAAGCCCAGTCTTTTATCTGCATATCAATTCGATTATCTACCCTAGGTTTCCTTTAGATTATCCCATGCATCAGCATCTTATGACCTTAGCCCCTTAATTCTTAGAAGAAGACTGCAAGTACATTTTTTTTTAAACATAGATAATGAATTCAGAGATCTGCCTGCCTTTGTAAACACAGACAATAAACTAGCTGGATAGGATCCAGCTCTGAGGTCAACATTCCTACCACTCCTGAGCTTAAACTAAGATTTTGCCTAAACTAGGAATCTGCCTGCCTTTGTAAGCACAAACAAGTTTAGCTGGGTGGGATCTTGCCCTGTGATCACCACTCCCTAAATTTCTTTATCTCCTTCCTTCATATCTTTCTGACAAGCTGGCTCATAGTGCAACTGCCTCTGTTCTTTTTAGGTCTGTGAAGCCCCTCATATAATTCATATTGTATCCTTATATTTTACATAGTTGAGAAATTTTATATTCTTGCACTCATGCTTTGAGAATTCTTTCCCACAGCTTTAAGGGCTGTCCTGAAGGTCACAACATTTACCATTTTGCTAAGGAACACCAGACACACCCTTGCCTCCTTGACTGTGCTGTTTCTAATTATCATGGAGTAATTAACCTTGGCAGAAAGAGCATTCCTCAAAGGAAGAACATGATGATATGTACATTATTATAAAATGAGCCTTATGCCTAGCAACCATCAACACTTGTGGAGCCCCACACCCTGCTAGCTCTGCTTCAGGAGTGGGAACTGTGTCAGCCATCCCTTTCACAGTGGCCATGCAGGGCTTGGCAATATGTATGCAGTACTTTCAGAGGCCAGAAGAGAGAGTCAGATTCCCTGGGACTGTAGTCCCAGGCGATTGTTACTTGACATGTAGGTGCTGGGAATAGGACCTGGGTCTTGTAGAAGAGCAGCCAGCCAGTGCTCTTAACTGTTGAGTCATCTGTCCAGCCTCTCTCACTTTTCTACTTTTGTGTGTGTACTCAGGAAGCTGATAGTGTTTACTTTTGTTTTATCCTGTATGTTTAGAATATAAATTAATCATGGCAGTAATTCCATCCCTGAAGAGCTGATAAGTCCCTTTTTCTTTACAGTTCACTTAAAAGTCTTTTATAAAAATGACTCTCCCTTGACCCGTGGGTTATTTAGAATTAAATGTCTTCAAATTTAAAGCATAGAGGAATATTTCCATCAGCTCTATCTCACTAGATTCCGAACTGTCTTAACTGCAGTATAGTCAAAGAATGCAGAACACTCTGTTATTAAGACTGTTTACCTTGGTATGATTAACTTTATGGCCTAATCACATCTTTTTGTAAGTGTGTGCATGTGTCTAAAAAAAGAGTGCTTATTGGGAAATTATAGGTCTACTGCTTCTTGCATATTCATTTGACAGGCCTTATAATTGGGTCTTGTATATTCTTACTAAAATTTCTTGAAATGAGAAACAGTTGTGTCAAAAATGTCTTACTGTAATATTGGCTTTATTTTAATTTGCTCAATTTTTATTTTGTGTATTTGAAGTTACATGTGATTTGATTATTATAAAATATATATATTTTTTAATCTGGGAAGGACTTCCCCATAAATACTACTATCTTTGATATTAACACACTAGCTTTTTTTCCAATTAAATTTTGTACTGTTGTCAATATTTCCCTATTTTTACATTTTAACTGTCAGATTATAAATAGGCAATAATTGGGTTTTGTTTTTTAAATCATCACAGCTGTCTTTGTCTTTTTAAAGCAGTTTACATCTAATGTAATTACAGATCTTTAAGTTTAAAGATAGCATCTTACTATGGCTGGATTTAACACTCTGCCCCCATGTGTTTGTGTTTTATAATGAGTGTGCTTAGCTCCTTTTGGTTTTTGGATAGCAGGCTCACAGTCTTCAGAAGGAAACATAGTAGAATTGAACACTAAGCTGAACAAAAATTGTGTGGTCTGGGGAAATCCTGACACATTATAATGAGATTACTTTTTTAAAAGATCTGTGCTGTCAGTGGTTTTCAAAGAGTGATAAGGACATGCTGAAGCCCATGACCACATATGGTTTTTATTTTTCAAAGGAGGGATGTAACATTATTTTCCTCTTGACATCAGCATTGGGGGAAATTCTGAAATTAATGTCTTTGAAAGAATGGCTCGTGAGGCAGTCTTCAGGAGAAATAAATGGTGATTGCTGAGCTAGAATGTGTTAATTTGAAGTGCTGAATAAAATTACCCACATTTTCTCTGTGAAAGGACCACTAGACCAGCAAAACAGAAAGTGATAGATAAATAATTCTGAATCTCAACAAGCTGTTTGACATAAGACCCACTGGATGGACATGCTGGAGATTCACAGGCTGGAAGACATTGTAATTGCTTTCTTTTAAAGCTGATTAACCAGTGGTTGCTAAATTTGCCCATCTATTATCTTGGTCCTCATGTGGCTTGCCATTTTAAGCAATGACTCGGATAGATATATAGAAATAATGCTATAAAACTATGTGTAGTGTGGAGCTATAAGGGGGGGAATATGTGTTGAATGATGGAACGGGATTCAAAAGGATCTTTTAGGTCACTCACTGTGGTGGATGGGTAAAGTCAGGGGCATGAATACACACCATATATATATATATATATGTGTGTGTGTGTGTGTGTGTGTGTGTGTGTGTGTGTGTGTATGTGTGTGTATGGAATTGCCACTCAAACCATACAAACACTGATCTCAGTTAAACAAGAATAGTTTATTGAACACACACCTT
The DNA here is from genome assembly GCA_030674055.1 of Rhabdomys pumilio. Lineage (NCBI taxonomy): Eukaryota > Metazoa > Chordata > Mammalia > Rodentia > Muridae > Rhabdomys > Rhabdomys pumilio. Next base: position 94,085,572 of record JANHMN010000001.1, read on the forward strand.
AATACTGAACATTCAGGACTGCAAAAATGACTGAGAAGCCTAATTGAGGTACTAGTCTGCTCTCAGGATAGACTTTTATAGGAAAAAAAACCAGGTTCAAAAGTTTAAGGAGCAAGGAAAGGCAGAGCGGTTAGCTTACTAGGCAAAATATTATCAGCTAGTCTTTGAGGTGATTGGTCCTAAGTAAGGTAAGGGGGTGTGTGGATGGGTAGTGAATGGGAATTTCAGAATGCTGAGATAGACAACAGAACATTAGTATTATAATCATAACTTTTTGACTTATTAGTAGCCACGGTGCCAGTCACAAAAACCACAGTGAGCTCATACATAAGTCCAGGAAGGGCTGCCTGGTGGTCAGCTCTGACTCAAGATACTTTAGACATAACAGTTTATATTGACTTTTGACTTGATGGGTCTTATGCAAAGCTTCATGGACCTTCTTAAGATTAGCAAACATTATACAGACAAAATAAGATATGTGGTCTGGATGTCCTTGCTCTAAGCCAAGTCACTTCTCTGTGTCAGTGACTGGCAGGCATGTTACAGTAACAATACAAAATAGCTGGCAGACATGGAACAAAATGTCTACAGCTATTCTGGGTGTGGGTGTCAGACCATAACTATATGTGTATATACAAATATATGTCAAGGGTTCACTCTTGCCCATGGGATGAGTTTCAATTTGGGCCAGTCATTTAGCCATCCTTGGTCTCTGATTCAAAGATGCCAAATAATGAGGACAAAAGGGAGGGTATTTGAATCTCACTCCAAAGGGAAACAAAACAGACATTGGAGGTAAATGGAGAGAGGGAAAAGGGTGAGAGAGGGGATGGGCAGGGGAATGAGTAGGAAGAGCAGGGAGAGAGAATGAAAATCAGCAGAGAGCAGGAGAGTAGGGGGCATCTCTAGGATGTGTCAGAGAGCTGGGAGGCTCCAGGGAGTCTATGGGGGTGACTCTAGCTGAGACTCCTAGCAGTGGGAGATATGGAGCCTGTAACAGCCACCTCTTGAAGCCAGGCAGAACTTCCAGTGGAAGGATAAGAACACTAATGCACCCAAAAAACTTTCAACCCAAATTAAGTCCTGCCTGTGGGATATATGGTAACATAATTTTAAAAGTCAGTTACTACTAGAGGCATAAAAAAGTGTTTCTCTAGTCCATTTTTCCTTACAGACAATTCCCTTCTTAGGCCTAATTTCTATTATTTTTAAAGCTATCTTTAGGAGCTGTTAACTCATTTTGGCTTCTAAAATAAGGCTTCACTCTGTGAACTTGCTATGTAAGCCATACTGGCCTTGAACTTACAGCAATCCTCCTGCTTCAAAGCTGTGGTATTCTCTCTGCCTCAGCCTTTTTAGTGCTGGAATTACAAACATGGGCCACCTGGCTATGATTTTTGGAAGCCTTGGAAATTTCTTTCTGTTCCTTAAGTCCTCAAATTTCACATCCTGCAATGATACTGATTTTATTTTTCTGAGGTGTGATGTCGTATGCCCTTCCAGCTCACATCCTTCTCCACTCACGGTGTCCTCCTCTCTGGCTGTGTTTGAGCTGAGTCACTATTATAATTCATTTTATTAGAGCTGTGTGATGCTGCTGAGTGCCGAGCCCTATGCTCCGCTATGGTTTGCATTGTGAACGTCCCCTGAAAAGCCCTTCTTATGTCTGAGGGTTGTCTTGGCTTATGGCATCAGGAGGAAATGGTAGGTTACTTGAGAGGTGGAGCCTATCGGAAGGGATTCAGGAATGGGAGTTCAGTCATTTCCTCTCCTTTCCTTGGCCCTCCAGCCATAAGACTGACAGTTTGAGCCTAACTTATATTCCTACCATGATGTATGTCATAGGGCTAGAGTGATGGCAATCAATACAGACAAAACCTACTGGGTAAACCTACACTAAATCGTCCGTCTTTGTGAGTAGGGCTTAGGTATTTGGTATAATCAGAGCACACGTGCAAACATACTCCTCAACAACTTCTTTTGTCGCCTGGAGTCATAGGTGATTGGTTTTATTTACTTACTTTGCCATGTCGGTCAATCATGTATCAAGGGCAAATGGAGCAAACACTCCCCGAATTAGCTGCATACTCTCTCGTGTAGCTTTCCATTGAGATTTCTCTCCAGAACTGTCTGCTCTCTTGCCTCAGTCAGACCTGCTTTTCTCGGGGACTGCTCCTTAGCTAGTGTGACAACATTGTTATGACCTCTGAGTCCCAGAACTCTTGGCTTCCCAGAACTCTGCTTCTCACTTGGCTTGCTTTGGTGTGCTGAAGCAGGTGCTGCTGGGACCTTATGACAAAGCCTATCAGAAGATCTTTTGAGGCCTTAAAAATGTTTTATTGTGTCTTCCTCCTAACCTCACACTTACGCGGCAATAAATTCAAAATAAAAACTTATTTTCCCTTGTGGTCTGAGAGGAATTGCTGAGTTCCCTGTGGCTCACGCTTTAAGACGCTGTTCTGACTGTTGGTATGTCTTTTCATGTTGTGGATGTTATTTTGTTGATGAGCAGAGGACTGGTCCACCGGGGCGGGGGCGGGGGGGCATTGCTCTGCAAACATGGTGGATGTTTTATTTGTGTATTTCTGACTCTTTGCCCAGGACCCTTGAGTGGTTTGGTCAACTTTTGCAGAAATGGATCCCCTTGTCTGCTGCTTGTAAGGGTGGGGATGGGTGTGGGGCCATTAACCTATCTGGCAGTATCCATGCTGCCAGAGGCCTACCGTTGTTCAGCCCCATCTCTTCCAACAGCCCCCTCTCTGCATGTCACCTCTCTCTGTTTTCCCTGTTCCCAAAGATTCAATGTTCCTGGCTCAGTTTCTCCCTAGATTATACTCCCATCTTTTGCCACAGCAAAAGAAGACCCTTTTCTACCACATGGGCCAAAGAAGGGCTCATTGGTCTAACTGCTGTTCACATTAAAGTGAAAGTCAATTTCCAGCTTTTATAGTTAGCCATTCCACCAACTTTAGAGACATTTGGACATTTACATTAGGAAACTCAGGCCTCAAATTATCCATTTGTTCTATTGCTAATTTATATTTCTATAATCCCTCCTTATTGCTAATTTAATTACAAATTTGCAATAAATTATAAAATAAACTCAAATTAATCCCTCCCTAGTGCTAATTTATATTTCTACTTTTGTTAGTTTAGAAAATTTTAAAAATCACTAATTTCTTTGCTTTAAAGCTTCCAAATTGTTGAGGCCACTTCATATTTACTCTTCACTCCTGTTTCCCTTGTTCTTTAAAAATCTTTTAGATGACATTTTAATTCACAAGCAAACAGGGGTAAGTGTGTGTGTGTCCAGTTTGCTATGTTTTCTTAAATGGCTTTCGTTTGTTTTTCTTCTGCTGTGAACTTCTCAGAACCTAAATGATGCCTAATTCCTTTGTAAAAAATATGAGAATGATTTTTTTTTCTCAGTACTATAACAAAATATTGGAAGCATGGTACTTTAATAGAACAAAGGGGGTTTAAAGGTTATTTAGCTCACTGTTTGGAAGGTGGAAAGTCCAAACAGCACAGGGCTGATTCTGATGAATCAACCTTCTGTAGTATAATAGATGATGCCATGGTGTATGACTCTGTGATATAGGAAGAGAGAGAGACAGACAAACACACAGACATACACACATAGAGGCAGAGAGAGAAAGAGAGAGAGAGAGAGAGAGAGAGAGAGAGAGAGAGAGTGAGAGAGAGAGAGAAAGAGAGAGAGAGAATATCACAGGGTCAAAAAAGAAGCTGGAAAGAAACTACAAAGTCAGGCTAATCTTTTAAAAGAACATTTCATTCTTGTGAGGTAAGTAAAATTTACAAGTTAATGCCTTTTTACTGGTAGCATCTCAAATATACCCCAATCCCCAAATAATCTACCATCTCAACATTACCATATTAGAGCTATTTCTAACTTATGAGCCATTGGGATGAGGGCTACCTCCAACTCAAGCTCCTGGGGGGTTTCCTTTTGTTTGCTAACACTGCTGTTATTATAAGGAGTCTCTAGATTTCATTCGTTTACAGCCTATTTCCTGTTACGCTTCCGTGGGCTTTGAACCAATGTGGCTCTGAGTGGCATGCTTTTCCTTCCTGTGTTGTTCTTGTGGCAGATATACATCTGGGAAAGGAGGAAACATCTGAGTCAACAGCAGCTTCTGTTTAGGGGTTACTATTGTACTGTTAACTGAAGCATGCCACACACCAAGTATGCAGGCTGTGGGATATGCAAATGTTCGTTTCTCTTGGGACAATGTGCCTTACCAGACAGTTGTCAGGGACACATGCTGCATGTGTAGGGGAAGACGTAAGGGACAGTTAAGAACAACTCTGTTGAGTATGAAGCTCCTTTTTAAAATCAAAGTTGCTAGCCTCTCATAGCATTCATATGTTAAGAAAATTATTTCTATATGTGTCAGGTCTATGATTGATTGATTGATAAGGAGATGGGGTTACATAAAGGATAAATCTTCAGCATCTTCTGGCCTGACTCCATAAGTCACTGAGACATGCTACCTAGAATCTCAAAAGACCTGAGAAACGCTGTTGTAAAACCACATGTTTTCTGGTATAGGAACAAATAGGTTCCTCCCACCCTACATGGTTTGGGATAGAAACAATCTGTATACAGGTGTTGTTTTCCTTTACAAAGTATTTCAAAGTAATTTTTACTATTGTGCAAAAAAGAAATTATAGCCGGGCATACCTTTAATTCCAGCACTTGGGAGGAAGAGGCAGGCAGATCTTTGAAAGTGTGAGGCCAGCCTGGTCTACAGAGCAAATTTCAGGACAGCCAAGGACACATAGTGAACCTTGTCTTGAAAACTCAAATATCAAATATGTATGAAAATCTCCACATATTCTGACACCAAGTAGATTTGTCCTCAGAGTTTTTCTGTGAGAGACTTAATGATTAAAGAGAAAGGAATAAATACTTACATGAAAAATAGAACATAAAAATAGTCTTTCCAAAAAACACAATTAGGGACGTTTCATAGACTTTTAAAAACAAATGAAGGTGGGGCTGGAGAGATGGCTCAGTCGTGAAGAGCACTGGTGCTGGTGCAGAGGACGCAGGTTGAGCTCCCTGCACCCATTTGCAAGCTTGTTATCATTTGTAACTCCAACTCCAGGGGATACCACTCTCTCTTCTGCCCTCTGTGGACACTGCACATACACGGTACACATACAACATGCAGGCAAACTCAGACACAAAATAAATATTGAAGATTTGATTTTCTAAAAGAGAAGACAAAAAAAATTTTTTTTAAGGGCAAGGTATCTAATATTCTGAAATATAGGTATTTGCTGGCTAACCTGGCAGGTTTGGAGGCTGTACTGAGCTGAGTATATTAGACACTTCTGTGGTGTCTCCACATCCTGTTTTGGGCTGTTTGGCTCATTCTTCAAAGTACCACTTTTCATCAGATTGAAAAAAAAATCATCAGAACATCAAAACAGAGACTCCGGGAAGATTTGTGTGGGAGTCACGGTCCGTTGTCTGTCTATCATCAGAGGACCTCAAATATTTTTCTGTGTGATCAGGATGATAGCAACAACTTAGTTATGTGACCAGTGGCCATGCTTGATTTAATCCATAGCGAGAACACTGGCAGCAACTAGAAGTGACAATTTCATCCATAAGCCTAGAAACAGCTGTTGGCTTACAAGGACCCTAAAAGCATATACTTAATTTCTTTCTACTTCCACAACAGTAAGTCTTACAGAGGCTAAAACCCTGTTCACATAGATACTTAAGACCAATCACAGAGGATCCTGAATAAAAATTACATTCATCCCCCACTGGCTGCTCCGAAAAGCCGTCTTTGCATTGTTCCCGGGTGGTGCTCCATGCTCACTGCAGCCACCTTCGCTGCCCACCGCCTCCTGCAACGCGGACTCCGGCAGCTTTCTCGCCAGAGTCCCCGAACTCCACTAATTCCTCATTCGCTGCATCGGACCACCGTGTGCCCCACCATGTCAGACGCGGCCGTGGACACCAGCTCGAGATCACCACCAAGGACTTGAAGGAGAAGAAGGAAGTTGTGGAGGAGGCAGAGAATGGAAGAGATGCACCTGCCAATGGGAACGCTAATGAGGAAAATGGGGAGCAGGAGGCTGACAATGAGGTAGATGAAGAAGAGGAAGAAGGTGGAGAGGAAGAGGAGGAGGAAGAAGAAGGTGACGGTGAGGAAGAGGATGGAGATGAAGATGAGGAAGCTGAGGCTCCTACGGGCAAGCCGGTAGCTGAGGATGATGATGATGATGACACTAAGAAGCAGAAGACTGAGGAGGATGGCTAGACAGCAAAAGGAAAAGCTAACCTTACGCACCGCGTGACCTATTCACCCTCCACTTCCCGTCTCAGAACTTAAACGTGGTCACCTTCGAGTAGAGAAGCAGGCTCCACCCACAACGGGCAGTGCCACCCACAGATGACATGCGCTCTCCACCCCACCAAAACCACAACATGAATTGGCAACATGGGAGGAAAAAAGAACCAGAACTTCCCAGGCCCTGCTTTTTGTTTTTCTTAAAAATACTTTAAAGGAAAATTTGTTTGTATTTTTTATTTACATTTTATATTTTTGTACATATTGTTAGGGGTCAGCCATTTTTAATGATAACGGGTGACCAAACCAGCCTTCAGAGCGTTTTCTGCTCTACTTCAGACCTTACTTGTGGTGTGACCATGTTCATTATAATCTCAAAGGAGAAAGAAAAAACTTGTAAAAAAGCAAAAACAACAACAAAATAATCTTATTCCAAACATTCCAGTAACTTTTTTTGTGTATGTACCTAGCTGTACTATAAATAATTGGTTTGTATGAGATGGTTAAAAAGGCCAAAGATAAAAGATTTTTTTTCCTTTTTTTTTTTTTTTTTTTTTTTTTTTTTGTCTATGAAGTTGCTGTTTATTTTATTTTATTTTATTTTATTTTATTTTATTTTATTTTTTGGCCTGTTTGATGTATGTGTGAAACAATGTCCAACAATAAACCGGAATTTTATTTTGCTGAGTTGTTCTTAAAAAAAAAAATTACGTTCATACTCTTCAAGGGCTCTTGTCTGTCTGTGCGACTTTTGATGCTCTTAGAGAAAATGTCATTCAACTTTAACATCAAGTCTGTGCTGTAGAAAACCTAAGTGCCCACTAAGTGATGAATGACTAAGGAAAATATGGTGCATATACTGAATTGACGAATAACGGAAAAGCAAGCAGTCATAGAAGTATTATACCCTGTCATTGCAATGACACAGATGGAGCTGGGAATCACTATGTTTAGAGAAATAAGTGAGGTCCGGCTTGGTGCCACCACTCATGTAGAATCTGAAAATAAAGTTGATCTCACAGAAGTGGACAGGAGAATGGTGGTTACCACGAGGCTTTGAGAGAAGGAGAAAGTAATGGGGAAACTTTGATGAATAGATACTGCGTTGTGGCTGGATAAATGTAAAGAGTCTGCTATGTGACCTCAATGAGTAACTAAAGATGACCATTACTGAACATGGGGGGGCATTTTTAATGTTTCACAATAAGTGATGTCTGAAAACCATCAGATCAGCTATTAACTTCATACATACTTTGAGTCACCTGAGAAGAGAGAATTTCAACCCAAGAATTACTCAGATCAAACTAGTCTATGGGCATGACTCTAGGCCATTTTCTTAACTGCTGGTTGATATGGATAGCCCAGTCTACTGTGAATGGTACAATCCCTAGATAGGTGGGTCTGGTCTGTATGAGGATAGTAGGGGAGCAAGCCAGAGGAAGCAAGGCAGTAAGTAGCATTTCTCTATGGTCTTTGCCTGAGTTCCTGTCCTGACATCTTTTTGTAAGATTATAATGTGTAAGATGAAATTAACTCTTTTCTCCTTGTTGCTAGGACAAGTGTGTGTGTGTCTGTCTGTCTGTCTTGATTTATACATTATGACAACATGTGGCTCCTCTAAATACAGCATCTATATATACTAAAGGAGAAAAAAGCTCCCTCTTATGAGCAACCCCAAGGTTTATCTCGGTAGGTAACTGTCCACTCAGATATAACCTTTGTTATATAGACACACTTTGTTTTAAAGCATCCCAAGCTCGTGTCGTCTCTTAGGCATGACATCCACAACTGTAGCGTTTTAACCTTCATGCTGGACTTCGTGGGTAAAGTGGGGTAGAGGAAGACTCTAGTGATCAGTGTGGCTTTTCTGTTGCAGGGGGTCAGAGCCCAGGCCCTTGCGGTTGTGGAACAAACACTTTCCTGAGCCATGATCATTTTGCCTCCTCAACACTGAGGATTGTTCAGCTCCAACAACTCCACCCGAATCCTCTTCTTTTACAGTAAGAAGCCTCATGGGATCAGGGGATGGGGAGGTTTGTTCTGAAGTAGAGTAGGGATGAACTGGAGAGTGTTCTGCTTCCGGTCCAAGTAATCATATCCATTCCAGTGATTAGTATACATTAATGTCTGGAGGCCATTTACTCAGAGTTAATTATTTATAATGATCTGAAAGGAGATACAGATTGAAACCAGAATCAAAACAAATCATTCCAGAACAGCACACTCTGCACAGGTGCCAGGCCGTGCTTGTCAGTTGGCAGTCTTTTTCTTAGAAACTTTTGGCTGCACAAACCCTGTCTAAGAGGATTAGGGGCAACTTCCTAACTGTGAATCTCACAAGTCCTCATTTAGACTATGGTCTTTTTATTATTGTGGACCGATCTACTACCTTCTTGATTCCTTATCCCAATGTGGTAATGAAATGAACTCTAAAGAACCCACCTACAGTGTGTCAGCCCAGGTATCCATGTATGAGCCGGGTCATGCATATGTGGGTGGGGAGCCAGGTGAGCCAGGTGTCTCTGTGAAGTTATCTGTATCATTTGTTATTGAAGTAGCGGTAAATTACCACCGCTGAGTTTTAAAGAATACCAATTTATTATACTCATTCCTGAAGGAAGCCAAAGAATAGTCAGGGCCAGTTGTAGCTGGTCTTTGCTACTTCGTGGTTCTTTTTCTCATCCTTCATCTGTAGGGGGTGTCTTATCCTTCATGTCCCCAGATTCACCCCATATCACTAGATAACTAACAAACCAGAACCAACCCATATCACTAGATAACTAACAAACCAGAACCAACCGCTCTGCATGACAAACAACCACTACCAGCTTCCTCTCAGGGCACTAAGCACTTATGCACCTCTGAAAAGTTCCCAGCATTCCAAATATCACCCAATTGCAGAAATTATCTGCAGCTGGCAAAACCATGCTTCTGCTAGAGCATGAGGCAAATTGTGATCAGCTACTGCTGACATTCCGAAGCTGCCCCTCATCCCTCTACCTGGGATTGAGATGACTAAAATTGTCACTAAACTCAACCAGGTTTTCATATAGCATCTCATGGTGCTGGGACAGCACAGTTCAGCAAGGCGCAGACCCTGTTTCCTTGATGACTGGTTCTTCCCGGATCTCAAGGCTCATGGTTCTCCCTAGGCAAAGTCAGGAAGCAGGGCTGGTGATTTAGTCAATGTTCTACTGCTGTGAAGAGACACCATGACTATGGCAACTCTTACAAAGGCAAACACTTAATTGGGATGGGCAAACAGGTTCAGAGGTTGAGTCCGTTGTTGTCATGGTGAGAAGCATGGCAGGCACTCATGTTAGCAGGCATGCTGCTGGACAATGAGCTAAGAGTTCTACATCTGGATCAGCAGGTAGCAGGAAGAGAGAGAGAGAAAGCCACTGGGCCTTGAACTTCTGAAACCTCAAAGTCCACCCCCAGTGACACACCTCTTACAACAAGGCCACACCTCCTGATTCCTATCAAGTAGTGCTAATCTCTTATGACCAAGCATCTAAATATATGAGCTTAACGGGGCCATTCCTATTGAAACCACCACAGTGGTTAGCACAAATATGTGTGTGCCACTACTACGCCTTTACTTAGTGCTAGCTTGCAATGCTTGTTGTTGTGGTTCCTAGACATCACAGCCAGGTAGGACTACTGCTTACTTCACTTCCATGGCAGTTTGTATGGCACCATCCACTACCATGAAATCTGGTCCCCAGGGAAGAAGTTTTCGGGTCAGATCCAGCTTGGATCCTCCGAGACAAGTCCTCTGTTAGATATGTATGGTCTCTTTAGTAATAGGGATTTCCTTCACCCTCTGGGAGGCAAACAATGTTAGGAGCAATAGCTCATGTTGTTTTGGGAGTCTCATGGACTTCTCTGACCAAAACATATTTGATATTGGGATATTTGCTAGATTGTATGATTTTTGTTTTTAAAGGCAGAACAGATCTTTCAATAAATAGAGGTGACTGGCCTATACCTAGGGGCAGAGGTACAGAGTGGGTGCAGGAATGAGAACCCCAGGGCAGTGATACACAGGGGAAAGAAATTTGAATTTTCGCTAGAATATATTACTTTGTTCTATTTAAAGCTGTGGGGCAAGAACAAGAGGTATATATTACCTATTCTAATTCAACAATATATTAAAAATCAGTGTAAGTATTGTAGTTGGGTAATTCATAAAAATCAAATAATAAGACAAATTCATATAGCTAAAGGCCAGTGATAGTATTTCATATTCTGTTAATAGCATTATTGAATAGCAAAAGACTTGCTCGGTCTAAAGACTTCATATGTATATATGAAATGAAAAACTGAAAACGATTAAGCAGTTTCCAAAGCACACTAAATACCATTACGTGTAAGCGACGGCAGAGAGAATACAAAGAGAATTATCTCCCATCTTTAAGCCACTTAAAACTTAGTAAAGTTAGCCCAAGATAGCAAGAACGAAAACATTAATAAAGTATTGCAGATCAAAATGATATGCTTTGGCTCCCCTCCTGTGAGGCTATTATAGAGAAATCTTTCAGCAGTAAAGAGATAATTAAGGTTTTGACCCTCTATGATGCTAATAACTCCCACAGGAGAAAGAAGCTCTTCTTGTTCCGGAAGCTCTCAGCCACCCACAGTGGCCACAGACTCAGAGCATGGTGGGAACGTTCTGTTCCTGCCCAGCACACAACATGGGTGCACAGAGGTCAAAAGCCAGCCCTCAGCCATTCAGTCGGGACAGTTGTGCTTCAGCTTGACTGGCTTTAGAATCACGTGGAGACACATTCTGGAAGTGTTTGTGAGGATGTTTCCAGAGGTGTTTAATTGCAGAGGGAAGAGTCTCCTTGAGCATGAGCAGCTCCCTGATCTAATGGGTCATAGTTCTGGTGTGAAGAAAAGGAAAAGTCAGACTTGGTTCCAGCAGTCATCTTAGCTTCCTATGTATTTTTTCTGTGCTACCTCACACTCCCTGTGAATGTCTTCCCTTCCATGGTGGGTTGTACCCTCAGACCATGAGACAAAAGAAACCTTTCCTCATTAAGTTGCATTTGTTACAACAATGCTATATATATTCCGTATATATTATATACACTTAATATATATTTTCCGTGTGTGTGTGTGTGTGTGTGTATCTGTGTGTGTTGCAAGGATCATAAAGAACTCATCTGGATGAGGGCATGAGTGGGATAGGGCTACATATATATAGTCTACAAAAATGCTTCATGAAAAGGGGAATTGCCATAAAGAACATCTCTTAAATGTCCAAAGCCAAGAGAAAGCAACCCCTGACAAAAACGTTCTGGCAGAAGGAGCCCTGCAGCAGAAAGATCCCCACCATTTTACCTGATTTTTGTGTGTAATAAGTCTTAAGATTTGTGGCTCAGCAGATCAAAGGAATCTCTGAAATAATGTTCCCTGGTGCACATTTTTTGCTACATTCTACATTGATTTATACCTACTCTGCTGACTCTTGAAATTTAATAAAACTTTCAGCTTTGGCTTAAAATTTGAATTATAAAGAAATATGGTCAATAGTTTATTTAAGACTTGAAGTTCTTTTCTAAAAAAAAAAAATTCAAAAACAGGCTCTCCTCAGATGCATAAATCAGGGTCAGCAAACTGAGCGGTGAGTCATAGCTACCTCTCCTCATTATTCTGTAGATACAAGTGGTTTTTGTTTGTTTGTTTCAATATGGCTTCTGTCATCTTTCTCTATATTGTCTATGGCTGCACTAGCACTATACCTGCTGGTGCTGTAACTGCCATAGAAACAAAACAGCCCGTAATCTAAAATATTTCCTTCCTATCTGTGTAAGAAAAAGACATTGCTGAAATCAGAAAGTACTGGTGTATGTTGCAATGGGAAAGAACATTTGACTAAGTGAAAGAAGCCATTCTCAAAGGACCAGGTAGCACAATTCCCTTTATATATGTGTGGTGTGGGCAGATCTATGGAGACAGGATGTTAATGATGGCTTTTAAGAATAGGGCTTGAAAAAAATATGAGTGACTATCACTTGATGTGGTGGGCTTTGTTGTTGGTGGTTTGTTGGTTTGTTTTTAATGAAGTGGTCTCAAGCTTGAATATTGGTTTAAAAAATTTGGAAAATTCTGTGAATATACTCTTACAACTGACATGCATCTTTTAAGTGGGTGAATTTGACAGATGAGGTATATCTTAGGTTTTCTCTTGAGACCAAGTGTGAGGAGTTGCTGACATCTAATTGAGATTCTGCCAAAATATAGAGCAACTTTATCTTATTAGTTATGTGACTGTATCAGAAGTGATTAAGGGTACCACTGTTGGGCCGGGCGAGCTCCCAGTGACACTGACTGCATGGACCACTCTGTGTTTACTTATGACTTAACATGGTGGTAGTAAAGACAGGGATCACTTACAACTGCCAACTGAAGGACATCCATGTGACATAACAATGTAGCAGCTCCAGGGCAGGGAACTCATGATACAGTGTTTCAAGGGAGAAAGCAGCAGCAGCAGCAGCAGCAGCAGCAGCAGCAGCAGCAGCAGCAGC
>JANHMN010000001.1:94106596-94127516 GCA_030674055.1 Rhabdomys pumilio
AGAGAGAGAGAGAGAGAGAGAGAGAGAGAGAGAGAGAGAGAGAGAGAGAGACAAAGAAATATGTCACCTGAGGGAAGATGTCCAAGAATGAAGGATCAACAAGAAGGCTAGTCATGACAATGAATGCCTCTATCCTCAAGGACACCAGAGGGTGGTTGAAAGTTCAACAGCCTTCCCTTGGGACCAGGGGCCAATTACACTGACCAGTAATGGGGGAAGCTTACCAATTCTCCAGTGTTTGGATGGAGGTCTAGCATTCCAGTGGCTGGAAAGTCCATGTGACAGTGGGAAATATGAATCTGTGAGTTTCTAAATCCAAGTCTTGGCATCAAGTGTTGTGGTTTTAAAAAAGCCAAGGATATGTTTTATAGAGTATGGCATGGTGAAGTGGGAGGGGATGCCTCAGCTGGCCCATGCTGAGGCATCCCTTCCCCCTGAGGTACCCACCATATGATGAGTATAGTATAGAATAAAGGTTATTTGGAGGCATGGGAAGGGGACTTGGAAAAGGAGTAGAGGCAGAGAGAGAGAGAGAGAAAGAGAGAGAGAGAGAGAGAGAGAGAGAGAGAGAGAGAGAGAAGAGGCTAGCCAGAACACATAAAGAAAAAGTGGGGAGAGGAAAGGGGAGAGAGGGAGAAAGGGATTAGAGAGAGAAGAAAATCAGAGAAAGAAAATGTAGGCCTGTATCTGCCCCCACCACTGGGCACAACCTCTTAGGGAGGCAGAACGCAGGGAGTTTGGCTGCTCTTATCCCATGTTGTCACCAGAATAGGTGCTAGGCTATAGGGAAGTTCAGAAACAACATTCTGGAGGTGAGAGAGCACACTCTGAGAAGTGGGAAAGCCAGAGCTGGTTTGAAATGAGGTCAGGGCCATGAAGTTCTCAGACTCTTGGACATCCAGATGCCACTGGGAGCCTCAGAAGAACAGAGAACTGAGTCGGGGGGCCCTTGGGCTGAGCTTGTCTCAGGGTGATTGTCCTTAGCTTGATGGCAGCAGGCTGGGTGGAGCTTGTGGCTGGGAGCAGAGAGGCCTTCTATGGGAGATTAGACTGTGGCTCTGTAGGCAAAGGCCTTCTCTATGGCTCTCCATGGCAGATCTTGATGACAAGAGACAGTTCTTGGTTCTGAACAGTTTATTGTCATGGCAGAAAATGGATGTGTAAACCATATCCATTTCTCAGGGTGAACCTAAGATTAAATACCTTCTGCAGGGAGAAATGGCTGGGAAGGAAAGCTTATTGGCTAAGCCCTCTGGGCCTCTAGGTACCTCATTAGCATGTAGAACTCTGGTTTGGGCCTACATGACCATAGGACATGTTTTTTTTTATGTGAGAAGCATGACACATGTTCCAAGTCAGAAGTCTGGCAAGGACCTGGGAATTTCCTAAGCCTCAGGTTTGTGCCCACTGAGTGTCCGGTACTCAACCTGCTCTACCTTACCAAACTTCCTGGCATGGTTTTATATCCCAGAAGAAAAGGGGCAGAGAGAGTGAGGAGGGCAGAGAGTGTTCTTTTATAGCAAGCCAGGCCTACCTGGCTGTTGCCAGGTAACTGTTGGGTGGAGCCTAGAGGGAGTGACATCACAGAACAACCTCAGGGAAACTGTTAAATATGTAGATATATGCTTGTTGTGGTTTTAATAAGAAGCCCATAGGTTTCTCCCTCCATAGGTGCAAGTATTTGAACACTGATCTCCAGTGTGTGGTATAGTCTGAAGAGTTTTAAGTGTTGGAGCCTTGCTGGAGGAAACAAACCCCTGCGGGAGGGATTTGAGAGGTTGAACTGTCTCCCAATTTCTATTCTACTCTGTTGCATTTGAAATGTGACCCCTCAGCTATCTGCTCTAGCTACCCACCGTCATGAACCTCTAACAGCACCACAATCAACGTGGAAATAAACAATTTCTGCTATAAGTTGCTGCTGGTGGTGTTACCACCACAACGAAGGTAACTAATACAGTGTTATAATTTGCCCCCAGGCCAAGAGATTCTGAATGAACATCTGTGCTGAACATCTTTAGTGATAAAGATTCACATTCAAATGTTGGAAACGGTGGTCTAGAAGGTTCAATTCATTGGAGACTGAATAGGAGCTGGCTCCTATTGGCTTTCAAGAGCTAATGAACTGTAAGGGCCATGGTGTTTGTGTCTACAGCAGTATGGTTCGTGACTCACCAGCTCCTTGCTGGCTAAGATAGTCATGCTTCCATAAAACAATGTTTAAGATGAATTGTTTTGGTGGAAATTCCCTGTTGAGCCGCAGTGCACTTAGGAACATACAGACACTCAGTTGCTAGGTTCCCAGATTTAGCAGCTTCCCTTAGTGAAGAAAAAAAAAAAAAGAAAGACTTAAAGAAATGATAGAACAGACATTTGAAAAGCAAGGAAAATGAAAAGTTCCTGTGGGATGTAAATTTTAAGGATCTGGAGTCTGGACTTTACTATGGAATGGGGTAAAGATAAACACAAGTGTACAGACCCGCTTGGAGAAATGTCTTACGTTAAATCAATTCAACTCTGCTTTTAAAAGCAATTTCAGACTAACGCACATTCAAATATGGAAATCTCTCATGCCATACTCCCCCTCTGTATTTATAGTAATTGGTATACACACACATACACACACACACACACACACACACACACACACACACACACACACAGAGAGAGAGAGAGAGAGAGAGAGAGAGAGAGAGAGAGAGAGAAAGAACAAATAAAAACCCTGAACCTAGAACTAGAAGGAGGCCACCATACTTAATAACTTACCAGTTACCAAAGGCACAGGGAGATTGGAATGTTGGGTTACCGAGGAGAGTTCCCTGAGTTAGTGAAATGCTCACACTCTCTATTCTTGGGCATAATGTTTCCAGTGTGAAAAACACTGCTTTAATGGGGAGGGAAACCTTACAAGTTCACCCACTTATATGAGTAAAAAAGAAAAATCTTAAAAAAGAAAACGTGTAGAACATTGGTTGGAGAGATGGCTCGGTGGTTAAGAGCACTGACTGCTCTTCCAGAGGTCCTGAGCTCAGTTCCCAGCAATCACATGGTGGCTCACAACCATCTGCAATGGGATCAGATGCCTTCATCTGGTGTGTCTGAAAACAACCACAGTGTACTCACATGCATAAGATAAATAAATAATGTTAAAAAATGTAGAGCTGCCTGGTTCACAGAGGAAATGCAAAGTGTTCCTATCTTCAGGCAGTGGAAAGATGAACAGAGAATGGCCCCACGGATGCATCGCAGTGTGGACAGAGTAGAGGAATCTTATGTCGACACCAGTGAATGATAGATTTTCTTATTATTTTGTAAAGGCAACTCTCTCATAAGGATTAAGTAACTTTACAAGTCACAATTCAAAATATTCTTCTGTCTCAGCTTGAGACCTTGAGAATATACTTCCACAGAGATGTACTGATAGCCTGTGCTCCATATATCAATAACAAACACGCTAGAAAGAAATCAGATGGAAAAATTCCCTTTGAAAATAACCTCTAAAATTAAAAAAGCAAACAATAAATCTAACCTAGAGGATAAAGGATCTCTATAATGAAATCACTATATCCAACCCATAAATTACTGAAGAAATTAAACACCCCAAACACCAAATCATTCAATTAATAAATGGGCAGATGAATTGAACAGTTTTCTAAAGAAGAAACACAGTGGTAGATGTAAGAAAAAGAATTCATTTTCTTTTACACATGGAATGTAATTTAAATAGACATATGTATGCATATATGCAGTTATATGTAAAGAAAAAATACAAATGTATACATTATATACATATATACATACATATATGCATACATATAAACATGCAAATATACATATACACACATACATATATACACATATACACATATATACACATATACATATGTACACACATACATATAAACACATTTACATGAATGATGAAATAGAGGATTATTTGGGACCAGTACAAAGGAAGGAGGAGAGATTAAGAGAGTACAATGGTATTTATGTATGAAAATCTTATATTGAAGGCCACTTTTTCATATGAAAAATATAAAAAGTTTATGTATTTAAAAATATTTATTTATTTACTTATGCTATTTTTAAAATGTAGGATTTTTTTAAAATGTGGGAGTGTTTTGTCTGCATGTACACCTACATGCCAGACGAGGATATCAGATACCTATATAGATGGCTACGAGCTACCATGTGGTTGCTGGGAATTGAACTCAGGACCTCTGAAAGATCAGCAGTGTTCTTAACCACTGAGCCATTTCACCAACCCTTCAAAATATTTTTAAAAGGAGAAAAATGAAAGGATAAATAAAATGGGACGGAAAACCAAAGTAATCCGTGTGTGCGGGACTTACAGCAGTAACTGTCACGCTCCAATCCCTGCCTAATAAGAGACTCTTAGGGTGCATGGTTTAAGAATGCAGGCGCTACATGCAGGGGGAGATGATTGCAAGGTATGGGGACAGGCACTCTGGGTAATCTTTGTGTGAACAGTGAGATTGTGCCACATCCAAAGAAACAGGAGTCATTCATTACCTGAGGCCAGAAGTGACTTTCCTGCCTCGGATTTTCCACGAGAGCATTGCAAAAGTATCTGCTTTTGTTATCAGGGGGTGATCTGTGGTGACATTCAACCCACATACCTTCGAATCAACCTTTTCCAGTCCACGGAATGTATTCAATTATCATGTCTTATAAGCAGGATCACTCTTAAGCTTAGACATCTAAGAAGAAAAAACCAGGGAATAACAGTGACTCACGCCAGCTGCTCCTAGTTCCCTCTCCCTTGAGCTCTCTCTTCTCACCGGAAACAATGCTGCATTGAGTCCTACCCAAGCTCCGAGGGACCCTGTAGCATAGCAGACATGTTGGATCTGGTTTTCATTGGGTATTTCCCCGCTTTTGATCATTGGGGCCCTGCTTAGACGATCTGTCTTTGTGAGTGGACAGAAGAAAGGCTTTGCTGACTGAAGCCCAGCGCCAGGATAAGGACCATCCTGGTTACTTACCTAACAAGGCACAGCAGCAGCGAGAAAGCTCCGCTCTCGTGACCCAGCTGCTTTATCAAAAGCCTCAGTTCCTACCACTGTCATAGTGAGAATAATGTTTCAACATGAATTTGGTGTTAGGGAAGAAGCACAAAATTAATCGGCAATAAATCCTGTAAATTCCAAAAAATATTACTTTGTAGCCCACTTACTGTTTTTTTTTCTTTTACTGAAAAATAGGTTCTTTCCTCATACAGTATATCCTAATTATAGTTTCCTCTCCTTCCCACTCCTCCTCCCCACCTCCCCTCTTTTCCAGATTCATTCCCTTTCAGTTGCTAAGACACAGGGCCACTCTCTGCACACTGACAGTGTGGTCCCATTGCCAAGGTCAATGCCCACCTAAAACAGACTTCTAATGGATAACAACCAAAGATGCCCCAATAAAATATAAGATGAAGCAAAAACTATACCGAAGTTGGCCATGGCAACCCAACAGAAGAGTCTCAAGGGCAGGCACAAGCGTCAGAGGCCCATCCATTCTCACTCTCACAGTCAGGGATCCCATACAAATACTAAGTTAACAGCTATAGCAGATATAAGAGGACCTGGTGCAGACCCACGTGGGCCCTAAGCTTGCTGCTTCAGTCTCTGTGAGCTCATACGTGACTTACTTAGCTGACTCAGGGTCCTCTACCTCCTCTAGCTCTTCCAAGTTTTCCACTCCCCTTTCCACCGGATTCCATATTTACCTTTCTAGGTCTCGGTTACCTCACTCAGGATGATTATTTTTTCCCAGCTCCATCCATATGATGGAGACCTTCCATTTACACTTTCTCTCCAAATTGTCTCTGACCACGGTGGGTCTCTGCATCTGTTTCCATCTGCTGTCGGAGGAAGCCTCTCTGATGATGACTGTATAACAGAATTTCATCAGGAGTCATTCCATTGATACTTTTTTTTTTTTTAAGAGCAGAAGGGTTTGGTTTACCCAGGACTCTGGGATGTCTAGTCTCAGCTTCTTGGTCACTCAAGCAGCATCTGGCATGGTTCCATCTCACGGAGTGGGCCGTAAGCCCAATCAGGCATTGGTTGGTCACTCCCACAAGTTCTGTGCCACCATTGCCTTAGCATATTTTTCAGGCAGGACAGATTGTAGGTCAACGTTGTGTGGCTGGGTTGGTGTCCATGTGTCCATGTTTCTCTTTCAGAAGCCTGCAATCTTAGGGTTTTTATTGTTGTGATGAAACACTGTGACCAAAAGCAAGTTGGAAAGGAAAGAACGGGTTTATTCAGCTTACACTTCCCCATTGCCGTTCATCACCAAAGGAAGTTAGGACAGGAACTCAAATAGGGCAGAAACCTGGAAGCAGGAGCTAATGTAGGTCGTGGAGGGTGATTCTTACTGGCTTGCTCCCCATGATGTGCTCAGCCTGCTTGCTTATAGAACCCAGGACCACCAGCCCAGGGATGGCATCATCCATAATGGACTGGGTCCTCTCCCATTGTTCACTAATGAGAAAATGCCTTATAGCTGGATCTCATGGAGGCATTTCCTCAACTGAGACTCCTTCCTCTCTTTGGACTCTAGCTTGTGTCAAGTTGGCACACAACCAGTCAGAATACCTGCAGAGTACCTTCTCATACCAAAGAGACTGACATATAGGCACCAGTTCAACTTTTCCATGTTCAATGAGTTGTGCGGGCATTGTCCTTGGCAACGGGGCGCCACTGTCCATTTGCAAAGAGCAACCCTGTTTCTTAGCAACAGCCTGGGTCATTTGGAAATCTTTATGGGACAATCTTGGCTAGCAACTCATTTGAATGTAGCCCAGTCTCACCACTGGAAGCTTCACTTGGCAATAAAAGATGGCCAGCCAGTTGAGATTCCATATAGCCCACCACTACTCCATATACCCCAATCTTCATTAGAATAATCTTCATACACTCCAGGAAGCTTCCACTGCACTAAGTTTCCTTATCACCTGCAAAATACAATTTGCCGCACAAATACAATTGTCTCTCCTTGCATTCTCTCCTTTCATCCCATCACCCCCCTTGCCTGGCTGATTCCCATCTCCTCCTACCACCCCCACTTCCCCACCCCCCTGTCTGAGATCTTCCTCTGAGGGAGACCCATGTCTCTACTATTATTTACTTAATGGCTATTATCCACTTATAAGTAAATATATACCATATTTATCTTTCTGGGTATGCGTTACCCTCACTCAGGATGATTTTCTTTTCTAGTTCCATTCACTGGCCTACAAACTTCATGATGTCATTCTTTTAAAATGAGTAACACCCCAATTTCTAAATGTTGAGGGACATCTGGGTTGTTTCCAGTTTCTGGCTATTACAAATAGAGCAGCAATGAACATATTGAGCAAGTGTCACTGTAGTAGGATGGAGTGTCCTTTGGATACCTGCCCAAGAGTATAGCTCGGTCTTGGGCAGATTAATTCCCAATTTTCTGAAGAACCACCATGTTGATTGTACAGCCATGGTGCCTGTACAAGTTTGCACTCCCACCAGCAATGGAGGAGTGTTCCCCTTGTTCCACAGCCTTGCCAGCATGAGCTGTCTATCACTTGTGTTGTTGATCTGAGCTGTCATTGACAGGTGTAAGATGAAGTCTCAAAGTAGTTTGGATTTTTATTTCCATGATGGCTGAAGATATCGAACATTTTATTAAGTGCTTCCCAGCATTTCAGATCACTGCATTTCTTTTTTTCCAAGTATTTATTATTTATTTATTTATTTATTGGGTATTATATTTACATTTCAGATTTTATCCCCTTACCCCACTTCCTCCCACCACCCAGAAACCTCTTATCCCATCCCCCCTCCTCATGCTTCTATGAAGCTGTGTCCCCACCTAACCCCCACCCCCACAACTCCCTCCTCAACCTCCCCCCACCCCCCAATCTGTGTTCGTTTTTCATGGGACCAAGAATCTCCTCTCTCACCTATGCCCGACAAGACAAGGCCATCCTCTCCTACATATACAGCTGGAGTCATGGGTCCCTCCCTATGTGCTCCCATGCTGGTGGTTTAGACCCTGGGGAGCTCTGGTTGGTTGGTATTGTTGCTCTCCTCATGGGGTAACAAACCCTTTCTGCTCTTTCAGTCTTCTCTCTAACTTCTCCATTGGAAAACCCTTGATCATATCAGTGGTTAGCTGTAAGCATCGTCCTCTGAATGTGTCAGTCTCTGGCAGACCTCTAAGGAGACAGCTATATCATGTTCTTGACAGCATGCCCTTCCAGCCATCCACATCAGTGTCTAGCTTAGGTGACTGTACATGGGATGGATACACAGGTGGAATGGTCTCCAGATGGCCCCTCCTTCAGTTTCTGTTCCATGTTTTATTTCCATATTTGCTCCCTTGAGTATTTTTGTTACTCGTTCTAAGTAGAACTGAGGCATCCCCACTTGGTCTTCCTTCTTCATGAGCTTCATGTGGTCTGTGAGTTGAGTGTTCGTATTCCAAGCTTTTGGGCTAACATCCACTTAACAGTGAATAAATACCATGTGTGTTCTTTTGTGATTGGGTTAACTCACTCAGGATGATAATTTCTAGTTCCATCCATTTACCTAAAAATTTCTCAAATTCATTACTTTTAATAGCTGAGTAATACTCCATTGTGTAAATGTACTACATTTTTTGTATCCATTCCTCTGCTGAGGGACATCTTGGTTCTTTCCAGCTTCTGGCTATTATAAATAAGGCTGTTATGAACATAATGGAGCATATGTCCTTGTTATATATTGGAACATCTTCTGGGTATATGCCCAGGAGTGGTATAGCTGGATCCTCAGGTAATGCTATGTCCAGTTTTCTGAGGAACCACCAGACTGATTTCCAGAGTGGTTGTACCAGCTTGAAATCCCACCAACAATGGAGGAGTGTTCTTCTTTCTCTGCATCCTCACTAGCATCTACTATCACCTGAGTTTTTGATCTTAGCCATTCTGATTGGTGTGAGGTGGTATCTCAGGGTTGTTTTGATTTGCATTTCCCTGATGCCTAAGGATGTTGAGCATTTCTTAAGGTGCTTCTCAGCCATTTGAGTTTCCTCTGTTGAGAATTCTTCGTTTAGCTCTGTACCCCATTTTTTATAGGGTTATTTGGTTGTCTGGAGTCTAATTTCTTGAGTTCTTTGTATATCTTTGATATTAGCTCTCTATCAAATGTAGGATTGGTAATGATCTTTTCCCAATCTGTTGGTTGCCGTTTTGTCTTATTGACAATGTCTTTTGCCTTACAGAAGCTTTGCAATTTTATGAGGTCCCATTTGTCAATTCTTGATCTTAGAGCATATGCCATTGGTGTTCTGTTCAGGAACTTTTCCCCTGTGCCTAGGTATTCGAGGGTCTTCCCCACCTTCTCTTCTATTAGTTTCAGTGTATCTGGTTTTAAGTGAAGGTCTTTTATCCACCTGGATTTGAGTTTTGTACAAGGAGATAAAAATGGATTGATTTGCATCCTTCTACCTGTTGACCTCCAGTTGAACCAGGACCATTTGCTGAAAATGCTGTCCTTTTTCCACTGGATGGTTTTAGCTCCTTTGTCAAAGATCAACTGATCATAGGTGTGTAGGCTCATTTCTGGATCTTCAATTCTATTCCATTGATCTTCCTGCCTATCTCTGTACCAATACCATGCAGTTTTTATTTCTATTGCCCTGTAGTACAGTTTGAAGTCAGAGATGGTGATTCTCCCAGAAGTTCTTTTATTGTTGAGAATAGTTCTCACTATCCTGGGTTTTTTGTTATTCCAAATAAATTTGCAAATTGCTCTTTCTATCTCTATGAAGAATTGATTTGGAATTTTGATGGGGGTTGAACTGAATCTATAGATTGCTTTTGGCAAGATGGCCATTTTTACTAAATTAACCCTGCCAATCCAGGAGCATGGGAGATCTTTCCATCTTCTGAGATCTTCTTCTATTTCTTTCTTCAGAGACTTGAAGTTCTTGTCATACAGATCTTTCACTTGCTTGGTTAGGTTCACTCCAAGATATTTTATATTGTTTGTAACTATTGTGAAGGGTATCATTTCCCTAATTTCTTTCTCAGCCTGTTTATCTTTTGAGTATAGGAAGGTTACTGATTTGTTTGAGTTGATTTTATATCCAGCCACTTTACTGAAGTTGTTTATCAGGTTTAAGAGTTCTCTGGTGGAAATTTTAGGGTCACTTAAGTATATTATCATATCATCAGCAAATAGTGAAATTTTGACTTCTTCCTTTCCTATTTGTATCCCTTTGACTTCCTTTTGTTGTCTAATCACTCTAGCTAGCACTTCCAGTACTATATTGAATAGGTAGGGTGAGAGTGGGCAGCCTTGTCTAGTCCCTGATCTTAGTGGGATTGCTTCCAGTTTCTCTCCATTTAGTTTGATGTTGGCTACTGTCTTGCTGTATATTGCTTTTACTATGTTTAGGTATGGGCCTTGAATTCCTGATCTTTCCAAGACTTTTAACATGAAGGGATGTTAGATTTTGTCAAATGCTTTCTCAGCATCTAATGAGATGATCATGTGATTTTTTAATTTGAGTTTATTTATGTAGTGGAGTACATTGATGGATTTCCGAATAATGAACCATTAGCTTCTTTTTGTTCTAACGCTTTCAAGTGTGCTGTCAAGTTATTAGCATATGCTCTTTCCATTTTCTTTTTGTGGGCACTTAGAGCTATGAATTTTCCTCTTAGTACTGCTTTCATGGAGTCCCATAAGTTTTGATATGATGAGTCCTCATTTTCATTAAATTCTAAAAAGTCTTTAATTTCTTTGTTGACCAAGTTATCATTGAGTAGAGCATTGTTCAATTTTCACGTGTAATGTGGGCTTTCCATTGTTTTTGTCCATGTCAAAGAGGAGTCTTAGTCCATGGTGGTCTGATAGGGTATAAGGGATTATTTCAATCTTTTTGTATCTGTTGAGGCCTGTTTTGTGACCAATTATATGGTCTATTTTGGAGAAGGTACCATGAGGTGCTGGAAAGAAGGTGTATTCTTTTGGTTTAGGATGAAATGTTCTATAGATGTCAGTTAAGTCCAATTGGTTCATAACTTCTGTTAGTTTCATTGTGCCTCTGTTTAGTTTCTGTTTCCATGATCTGTCCATAGCTGAGAGTGGGGTGTTGAAATCTCCCACTATTATTGTGTGAGGTGCAATGTATACTTTAAGCTTTAGTAAAGTTTCTTTTATATATGTAGGTGCCCTTGCATTTGGGGCATAGATGTTCAGAATTGCAAGTTCCTCTTGGTACATTTTTCCTTTGATGTATATGAAGTGTCCTTCTTTATCTTTTTTGATTACTTTTGGTTGAAAAACGATTTTATTTTATATTAGAATCGCTACTCTAGCTTGTTTCTTGGGACCATTTGCTTGGAAGATTGTTTTCCAACCTTTTACTCTGAGGTAGTGTCTGTCTTTTTCACAAAGGTGCGATTCCTGTATGTAGCAAAATATTGGGTCCTGTTTATGTACCCAGTCTGATAGTCTATGTCTTTTTAATGGAGAATTGAGTCCATTGATACTAAGAGATATTAAGGAAAAATGAATGTTGTTTCCTGTTATTTTTGTTATTGGCAGTGGAGTTATGTTTGTATAGCTACCTTCTTTTACGGTTGTTGGAAGATTACTTTCTTGATTTTTCTAGGTTGTAGTTTCCCTCCTTGTGTTTGAGTTTTCCACCAATTATCCTTTGAAGTGTTGGATTTGTGGTAAGATATTGTGTACATTTGGTTTTGTCATGGAATATTTTGGTTTCTCCATCATTATTGATTGAGAGTTTTGCTGGGTATAGTAGTCTGGGCTGGCATTTGTGTTCTCTTAGGGTCTGTATGATATCAGTCCAGTATCTTCTGGCTTTTATAGTCTCTGGTGAGAAGTCTGGTGTAATTCTTATAGGTCTGCCTTTATATGTTACTTTACCTTTTTCTCTTACTGCTTTTAGTATTTTTTCTTTGTTTTGTACATTTGATGTTTTGATTATTATGTGGCGGAAGGTATTTCTTTTCTGGTCTAAACTATTTGGAGTTCTGTAGGCTTCTTGTATATTTATGGACATCTCTTTCTTTAGGTTAGGGAAGTTTGCCTCTATAATTTTGTTGAAGATATTTACTGGTCCTTTAAGTTGGGAGTCTTCCCCCTCATCTATACCTATTATCCTTAGGTTTGGCCTTTTCATTGTGTCTTGGATTTCCTGTATGTTTTGGGTTAGTAGCTTTTTGTATTTTGCATTTTCTTTGACAGTTGTGTCAATGTTTTCCATGGTATCTTCTGCGCACGAGATTCTCTCTTCTATCTCTTGTATTCTGTTGGTGATACTTGTGTCTATGACTCCTGATTTTTTTTTTTTAGGTTTTCTATCTCCAGGGTAGTCTCCCTTTGTGATTTCTTTATTGTTTCTACTTCCATTTTTGGATCTTGGATGGTTTTGTTTATTTCCTTCACCTGTTTGGTTGTGTTTTCTTGCAATTCATTAAAGGATTTTTGTGTTTCCTCTTTAAGGGCTTCTATCTGTCTACCAGTGTTCTCCTTAAATTCTTTGAGAGTGTTATTTATTATGTCCTTCTTAAAGTCCTCTATCATTGTCATGAGAAGTGATTTTAATTCTGAATTCTGCTTTTCCAGTGTGATGAGATCTTCAGTGATTGCTATGATGGAGGAACTGGGTTCTGATGATGCCATGTAACTTTGGATTCTGTTGCTTACATTCTTGCACTTGCCTTTCATCATCTGGTTAACTCTAGTGCTACCTGTACCCGCTGTCTCTGACTGAAGCCTCCCTTTCCAGTTATCTTGCTTGTGTCTGATCTCCTCGGGGTCCAGATGTCTCTGTGATCTTCTCCAGCTGCTCTGAGTACAGTGATACTTCTAGGATGCCTCAGGATATGGTGCCTCCAAGGTAGCAGACCAGCTAGATATCTGCTGTTCTGAGTGCAGTGTCTCCTCTAGGATGTCTCAGGATAAGGTGTCCACTGCTCTAAGTGTAGTGGTTTCCCTAGGATGTCTTGGGATATGTTGTCTGTCACTCTGAGTTCAGTTGTTCCTGTGCCACTCTGGGTTCAGTGGTACCTCTGCCGCTCTGGGTTCAGTGGACCCTTGTTGCAGCCTGAGCTGCCCCATGTTGGGTGTCAAAAAGGTTGTGAGTCACTCTACTCCACGTTTGGGGGCCAAAATGTTGAGAACTACTCTGTCAATGTTGTAACCCGCACAGCCAAAAGCCTTGGGGGCTAAACTGTTAGAGCCTGCACTGCCCCAGGCTGCTCCGGTCTTCGGGTTGGGGTTCAGCCATAGAGAAAGTGAGGACAGACATGAAGAATGGAGACCAGACAGAGTGTGATTCAATCCCATTTATTCTTCAGTCTCTCTTCCTAGTCCAAGTCCCAAGTCTTGAGTTCCTAGTCTCTAGTTCCTATTCCCTAGTGCCTCCAAGTTCCAACTTCTTTCTCCAAGTGCTAAGTGCCTAATGTCTAATGCTCTAATGTCAAGTAATCTGTTCTCTTCTGAGTGCCTAATTCCTACTGCCTAATAACTAACTAACTCCAAATTGTACTGAACTCTTCTGTCTGCCTCTCGACTTTTATATGTCTCACTTCTCTAAATCTGATCTCTAAGTCATGCCCTTAAATCACACACCTTTAAGTCTCACACACCCAAGGGAAGATCCTGGTTATCTAAAGCAAGATGTTATCAGAGTGTGCTCAGCTGTTGTAGGCTATTGTAATCAAGTCTCTTGTCAGGGTATATGGCTCAAGATGGCTGCAAGGATGATAGCCGCCTTCTGTCGGCTCCCCACAGACCCTCTACCACTCTGGGTTCAGTGGATCCTCTAGGTTGTCTCGGGAGGAGTCTGGTGTCCACACAGGAGCGGACCTGCGCAGGTCTGCACCAGGCCTCAGATCCGGGAGAGGGGCAGAAGGGGAGCGCCACTCCTCAGGGGCGAGGTTTGGGTTTCTGCTCATATCTGAGCACTCCCCAAACCCAGCTATGGGTGTAGGGCACTGTGTGGGTCTTCTTACCTACCACTCTGGGTTCAGTGGGCCCTCTATCATGTCTCAGGAGGAGTCCAGTGTCCAGGAAGGAGCGGACCAGTCTCGGGTCTCAATATCAAGTATTTAAAGGCCAAGAACTCAGTCTGGACATGGGTATATTTTCCTTCACTTTTCAGAAACGGCAGCCTAGATAGAAGGTCCGTGGCTGTCCTGCCTAAACTTCTCAGGTCTTTGTGGCACCACCTCCACCATCTGTCTGCCCCAGAGATCTATCCTGGGTTTTCCAGGGAGGCCAGGGTCAGGGCCTGGTTCTGAGGCTCAGACTCCCACGCTGCAGATCACTGTATTTCAAATTCTCTATTTAGATCTGTGCCCCATTCTAAATTGGAGTATTTATGTTTAATATCTAGCTTCTTGAGTTCTTTATATATTTTTGATATTAGTCTTCTACCAGATGTGGAGTTGGCAAAATATTTTTCTATCCTGTAGGGTGCTTCTTTGTCCAAATGACAGTGTTCTTTGTTTTACAGAAATTTCAATTGCATAAGGACTTATTTATTAGTAGTTGATTTTAGTGCCTGCACTAAGTAGTGTTTTGTTCACAAAGTCATTCCTGTGCTAATGAGTCCAAGGCTGTTCCCAACTCTATCTTCTATCAGGTTCAGTGTATCTGGTTTTACATTGAGGTCTTTGATCCACTGGAACTTGAGTTTTGTACAGGGTGAGAGATACAGATCTCTCTGTATTCTTCTATATGCAGACATCCAGTATGACTAGCACCATCTATTGGAGATGCTGTCTTTTTTCCCCAATGTGTATTTATTGCTTCTTTATAAAAATTCAGATGCTCATAGGTGTATAGATTTATGTCTGTGTCTTCATTGATCAATGTGTCTGCTTCTATGCCAATACCATGTTGTTTTTACTACTGTACATCTCTAGTTCAACTTGAAATCAGGAATGGCAAGACCTCCAGCTGTTTCTTTATTGTCCAGGATTGTTTTAGCTATCCTAGGCTTTTTGGTTTTCCATCTGAAGTTGAGAATTATCATGTCAAGGTCTGTAAAAACTTGTGTTGAAATATTGATGAGGATTGCATTGACTCTGTACATTGCCTCTGGTAGGATGGCCATTTTTACTGTTGAGCCTGTTGATCCATGAGCATGGGAAACCTTTCCATCTTCTGATACATTCTTGAATTTCTTTCTTCAAAAATTTGAAGTGTTTATTATACAAGCCTTTTACTTACTTGGTTAGAGTGACCCCCAAGATAGTTTATATTATTTGAGGCTATTGTGAAAAGTGTTCCTTCCATGATTTCTTTCTCAGTTTGTTTGTCATTTGTACATAGGAGGACTACTGATTTTTTTTGAGTTAATATCCAGCTACTTTGCTCAAATTATTTATTAGCTATTGAAGTTCTCTAGTTGTATTTTTAGAGTCACTTATATATACTATCATATCATCTGCAAGTAATGATACTTTGAGTTCTTCTTTTTAAATATGTATCCTCTTGAGTTGTCTTATTGTCCTAGCTAAGATTTCAAGAACTGTATTGAATAGATACATAGAGAGTAGACAAGTTTGTCCCTGATTTTAGTGGAATCTCTTTGCATTTCTCTCTATTTAATTTGATGTAGCCCACTTATTGTAATGTTAGTCAACTATGTTTTTTTGTTTGTTTCAGGGAAGAATAATCTTATAGTTTCTTTTTATGTATACTTAAAAAGAAGATTTATTTCTTATCTATACAGTGTTCTCCATGCATCTATGCCTTCACGCCAGAAGAGGGAACCAGATCTCCTTATAGATGGTTGTGAGCCACCATGTCGTTGTTGGGAATTGAACTCAGGACCTCTGAAAGAGCAGCTACAGCTCTTAACCTCTGAGACATCTCTCCAGCCCCTTATGTATATTCTAATATAAGAGTACTGTACCAGTCCAACTGAGGTATATAATTAGTGAGGCCGTTACCATGGACCTGCATTGCTGGGCTCACCAGAAAATCATACTTCTTTCTGCTCTGTAGGCAAGAAAGCTAATCTCCTTTGTCTAGCACTAAATGCTAGCACTCCAGGGATGGCCCTGTGGCTTAGACTCCAAATTCCAGATGACAAATCCTACTTAAAGACATTGATTTCCTTTCCTAGGAAGTTTTATGACCTTCTGCATGTGCTTCATCTTCACTGTGTGTTTGCTTATTGAATTATGCTCATGGCCATTTTTCTTGCCGAATTATTTCTGTTTAAAAAAAATCCTCTCAACAAGATACCACTTCATCCCTAATCTTCTGTAGTCATATGCCAAAGCTTTTCAGTAATAAAAGAGGGGAGTAACTATTGTGAATAGAGCTGTGGACTTTAAAGGAGCAGAGGGACCATAGACTGCATCCTGAGGGAAGGAGGAGGATGCTGATCTTCAGAGTTTAACCTGAAAGTTCTAGACTGCGGCAGATCACTTCTCCTTTTGTTATATCTGAGATTCTCCTCTGGTTCCCTGTGCCTGAGTTGATCTTCCTATTACTTGAGTTAGCAAATGTTAAAAGAAAGAGATGTCAGTAAAAGCTGTGAGGAGAGTCTAGTGGACATTTGAGGACCAGGCGCACCCCAGGAAGTCTGCATCAGTTGATGTTGGAAAAGCTCTGACATGTCCAACAGAAGCTATGAGGTAGTTTCCAAGGCCCTGGTGGGACAGTCCAACACCTACGCACAGGAACACTGGCATTGCTGTGAGTATATAGACAGAAAGGACTCTGGCTGCCTGGAGAGACCAAGAATGATTAACCTAAGAGAAATGGGGCTCTAGCCTGATCCTTGCTTTTGAATACCCTTGTTCCAGTCTTCTTCCAGCTGCACATTCCACCACTGGTGCATAAAAATTCCAATGTGGCCGGGCGGTGGTGGCGCACGCCTTTAATCCCAGCACTTGGGAGGCAGAGGCAGGCGGATTTCTGAGTTTGAGGCCAGCCTGGTCTACAGAGTGAGTTCCAGGACAGCCAAGGCTATACAGAGAAACCCTGTCTCAAAAAACCAAAAAAAAAAAAAAAATTCCAATGTGTCCAGTTATGCCGTGTGTCTCTAACTACATCCCTAACTATCTGGGAATATAAAAGTCCCTTTTGGGACTTCTAAAGTCTCATGTCACTGTCAGATCAATAAAAGGCACCCCACCTTTAATCTTGAGTTGCCAAGCAGTGGCTGTTTGAAGGACAGGAAGAAGGTAGTTTGGAGAAAGCTTAGAAAGGTAGGCTGAGGTGTACCACAGTAATACATATGATGCTGCAATAACACACAGCACTGAGGGTGGGAAGAACTCTGCTCTAACCCTGTATATCATGGAGAACTGTCCCTCAGTTGACATCTGTCATGACAGGCATCATGAATCACTGGGCAGAAAGAGTTCTCTAGACTTCCAGAAAGCCTTTATGCATCAGTGGATACAAAAGAAAAGAGAAGAGAAGAAATGAAAAAGAAAGAAAGAAAAGAAAGTCATTATTATAAAACCAACTAGCCTTTAATGTGTGCCAAACTTCATGTTAAGACTTTTCAAATATTTTATCTCATTTACTTAACTGTTTTACATAAGAAATAGGATTGCTACAGTTTTACAAATAAAGCAATCAAGACTGAGAGAAGTTAAGCAATCTCTCCTGTTAACACTGATTGTAAGGGGAGACCTGGGGTTTTAATTAAAATCAGTGCTTTCTACCACCATGTCATCTCTCCATTTGCAAATTTTGGTGCTCTGAAATGGAAACAAAAATCTCTAACTAATAAAGAGGACAAGAAATAAGCAGGAACTATCAAAGAAAATAAATGGCTTAGAAGTGGGAGGAACAAGACAGAGGTCAGGGCTTTTTAGTGGTTCAAAACCAAATTACTCTGTCAATTGCACAGGACTCTCACAAACAGCTACACCACAGAGTCAAAGAAGGTCTACCTTTCAGACACCCATGAGCTGTTGGCAGTGAATGACTTAGTTCCAACGAAGAGTTACTTTGTTTCTTTTTCTTTCTCTTTATGACCTAAATATAGTTTATTTGTGAGTGGCCTTTCTGATGGGTTCAGGCTGTTCCTTTTATGTCGTCTATAGGATTATGCCACTGAGAATCCAAATTGTAACAATCAGATAAATCAAGAGAGGCAGGCATAAAGTCTGGTTGAGAATTTTTGAAGAAAAAAAAAACTGTAACCAGAAAATGTTGTTGATTCTGATATTTGTTATCCATGGTGCTGTGCTTAAGGGTACCACAGTAAAAACAAATCAGCTAGTTTGTTCTCTCAGAGTTACTAGTTTTGTGACAAGAAATAAATTGAAAAATAAAACTACTCATTCCAGCAAACACTGAGCGATGGACATCTCTTGGGGCAACTGGTAGAAGTGCCACATGACCAAGGTAAGAGAAAGCCCTATCACAGGAACCAGAAGTATGAGCCTTGTAGATGGCTTGCCCCTCATAACATACACAGTCTGAGTTCGAGGAAGCAGTAAGAAGTGCCATGCCCTGAGATGGGATGTGAGGAACTTTTTCTAGGGCTCTGAGCATTGTACTTACAAAGCAAAGATTATTAATGTTGTCTACCATGCATCCCATAATGAGCTAGCTGGTCTGCACCAAGACCCCGGTGAACAACTGCATTGTGCTTGTACCACTGACAGTGGTACAAGTCTCACTATGCCCTGTTTCTGGGCTGCAAGAAAGGGATCAAACTGACTCTGAGGAGTAAGAGGTCTTAAACAAACAAACAAACACGATCAAAAAATTCAAAAGAAATATGACAAAGAGAAAAAGAATGTCACAATCAGCAGTGTTCT
The DNA here is from genome assembly GCA_030674055.1 of Rhabdomys pumilio. NCBI lineage: Eukaryota > Metazoa > Chordata > Mammalia > Rodentia > Muridae > Rhabdomys > Rhabdomys pumilio. The sequence goes on from JANHMN010000001.1 coordinate 94,125,408, forward strand.
GGAGGAGCAGTTCCAACAGGGCAAGCTTCTTGTCTGTATTACATGAAGACCAGGCCAGTGTCACAGAGCCGATGATGACTGTATGCTACAAAGCAAAGAGCTAGAACTCTTATCTGAGGATGACACAAACAAGCCATCCTTCACAGCTCATGTAATGAAGGTGTTTATTGTTCTATGTGCGGAAAGCAGGGAGGGAGGAAAAATGAGATAAATAAGTAAAATAAAACCATGCCTGTGACTTCCCAGAGAGCAAAGGACAAAAGTGTTTGGCCCCTGAGCCTTTCCCTCACAGTATTCCCCCAGTCAGATTTCTAGTCAAAAACTTCACTCTTTCCTCTCTGGCCAGGTAGACCAGCACTTCCCTTCTTAGCAGTTGCCAAAAACGTAAAATCACAGACAAACCACAGCAAAATGGTCTGGCTGTTGTCACCTCCCCATTACCAATCAAGATGGCACGTCTGTCTCCCCATGCCACTGGATAGCTCTTGGTGGAGACACTGTATGAGCGTGCTTGGTATTACCACTGTTTCCTTGTTGGTTGTTCTAATTCCAATCTGGACCAGCACTTTCTTCTACATTCTTGCCGACCTTCTTTGGCCTTGTCTCTTTTATCATAACATTCTTAGGGCATGTAGGGTGGCATCCCAGGGTGACTTTCCTTCTTCGTGGTGGTTAGTGATATTGGGCCCTTTGGTGTCTTTGTATTTTGTCTTTTGAGAAATACTTTTCCAGGTCATTGGCCATTTTAAAATCAGGCAGTTTGCTTCCTTTTATTAAGTTGCGTGAGTTCCTTCTGTATTTTGCTTATTAGCCCCTCGTCAGATGCATGGCTCATTGATACCTTCTCTCACTCTGTAGGATTTTTTTCATCCTTGTGATTTCTGCTCTACATAGGATTTTGTTTTGACTTGTGGATTATTTGATGTTTGCCTGGTTTTTCTACTTGTCCCTTTGCTGCCTGTGTTTGGAGTCAGATTCAAGAATATCTTCATCTGGACCAATGCTACGAGTCTTTTTCCTATTCTTGAAAAAATGCTTATCTTATTTTATTTTATTTTATTTTATTTTATTTTATTTTATGTATGAGTGTTTTGCCTGAATGTAGTTAAGTGCACCTCAGGCATGCCCAGTACCCACAGGGGTCAGTAGAAGGTATCAGATTCCCTGGATGTGGAATTGTAGATGGTCATGAGCTATCAGCCACAGAACCTGTGTCCTCTGGAAGAGTAGTAAGTACTCTTCACTATCCAGCCATCTCTCCATCCCTGTAATGATATAATAATCTTAATGGAACTCATAATTAATAAGAGATTAGCACATGCCCTTTATCAAATGGAACACTGGACAGGACATGTTATGAACAGGTAGAAACGGAATGATAAATGTGTATGCTGAGGACATAAACCTTGCAAGCAGATGAAAGAGCATGCTGTTTGGCTTTTGTTCTAAGCTGCTGAGATGGAGTTACTAAACACCTGGAATTCTCTGAAACGTTAGAGTATTTTTGCTTTCTATTAAAGTGACTCAAGAGAGGCCTCTAGATAGTTCAGGATGGAGGCTAGCCATGTTAGTAAGGACAGTTCTGGGAACACAGAACGGTAGAGCTTTGAATCATGTAGCCTTTTCAGATATACCTCCTGGAGGGAAAGAGATGGGTGGACACTAATTTCACTTGACCATGGCTTCAATACATATGCCAGGTAATGAAATATATCCAGCAAGCACTCATTCTAAAGCTCAGCGTAGACACAGCAATGGTATGGAGGAGAGAGGTGACCCAACATCATGACATCACACAGGGAGGAGGAGCTGTGCATTCTGGACTGCGGTCCCAGATCCCGCCCTGTGCGCGGGCGCCTCTTGTTTTAGATGGTTCTGATTCATTCTCCTTACAACAAAATACGATGTAAACTGTAATAACAGCGCTTTGCTGATTTCTTTGGGTTGTTGTAGCGATTTACTAACACTCAGGGCTTACATTACAAGAACTCCTCAATGTTAGTCAGAGGTGCAGGTGGCCAGGCGCCAAAGCAGTCATCAGAACAAGTGAAATCCTTTTATAAGAGAGAGAGAGAGAGAGAGAGAGAGAGAGAGAGAGAGAGAGAGAGA
>JANHMN010000001.1:94127526-94144904 GCA_030674055.1 Rhabdomys pumilio
AGAGAGAGAGAGAGAGAGAGAGAGAGAGAGAGAGAGAGAGAGAGAGAGATTTTCTTTTTTTCTTAACTTTTTCCTTAAGCTTTTATGTGGATGGGTGTTTTGTTTGCATGTATGTCTGTGCCCCACATGTGTGCTGTGCCAGAGAAAGCTGGAAGAGGGAGTTAGATCTCCTGGGACTGGAATCATAGACAGTTGTGAACTACCATGTGGGTGCTGGGAACCAAACGTCTGGAAGAGCAGCCAATGCTTTTAACCTCTGAGCCATCTCTCTAGCCCTGGAAATACGATCTTATTGGGCTCCATGCCTTCAGCCTGTGTGACTAACTCTGGGTAGTCACTGTCAGGACGGAACTGTAGGATTATCTCACAGACTCGTCCTGATACTTGTGTGTTATGTTCACGGTGATGAAGGGCTTTACTGACATTTGGATGTGTTTAACACAGAAATTTAAATTTAGAAAACAGGAAATGTAGGGGGCTGAAGATGTGGCTCAGTCAGTAAAGTGCTGGCCATTTAACCACGACGACCTGGATTCAGATCCCTAGAAGCCGTTAAAAACCCAGGCAGGTGTACTGATCCTAACGTGAGGGAGGCAGAAATAAAAGTGTCACTAGAGCTCATTTTCAGACCGTAGGGCATGTAGACTGTGCTACCAGATAGGCTTAAGAACTGTGAGGTGGGCGTGCTCATACCCTGGGCCTCTCAGAGGTCTGAGGAGGCAGGAGTGGAGCTGCCCCCTCCCAGCCTCTTTATTCCTGCTCTGGTACAAGTAACTACGACCACCAGCACTCAGCCAGGTAGCATAGCACCTGGAGTTCTTCTCCATGCTAATGAGACATCTCAATAGCCTTGGCCTTCAGCCAATGACCGCACTTCCTGGATAGTCTCACGCCCTTTCCCAAAAGTATATAATCCCTAGTTCACCCTGAATAAAACATATGTGTCCACATCCACCCAAACAAAGAAACATGAACAAGCTAAGATCGTCTCAGAGAACCGCTTCATTAGAGATTGCCATTAGATTCCCATGGGGAAGGCCTTCACATAAAAGAGCCAACCCAAAGAAGGCCTGTCTCTTCTTCCAGCCCTCCGGCCCTCTGTGCTCACTCCTATAGGATCAGATCCTGCTCATCTCATGCCCTCTCCTGGCTTCAGGCCTGGACTAAGTACAGAGGTGCTCTGCCACCCCAAGGGAGACTCAGACCGCTGACCTCTATTCCTGACTTCGTCTCTGAGTGGTGCCCAGATACCACAAGAGGGGCTCAGGAGTCACAGCATTTGTTCCAGACCCTACCCGCCCTTCTGGTTTGGCATGCTGGTGTGCTCTTATGCCTAGAAGAGAACCATAGACTTTGGACTCCCCACTCTGGACTTTACCCTGCCTTTCCTGAGCTGGTAAATCGGCTGTGTCCAGACACCGCCAGGGGAGAGGCAGAATCTGGCACCACATCAGACAGCCTAGTTGAACTGACAAGCTTATAGGTATATGTGTATATGATGTATATGATATATATGTATATGATGCATATGTAGATGATATAGATGTAGATGATATAAATGTATATGATGTAGACATATGTGCTATAGATGTATATATGTGTGTATATGTATATATATACATATATGTACACACGTATACATACACACACACACACACACATATGACAGATAGCAGTAGAGAAGCAAATAGTGGAAGATACATGGCATAAACTTCTGGCCTCAACACACACATGAACAAGTACATGTGCAAATTCTACAGACATGTATGCATGCACATACAAACAGAGAATAAATTTGAATTTGATGACTCTGTTACTTATCTTACAATAAACTAGAAAAACATTGTTGACTCTGCTAGTGATGAAGTGTGAGCTGAGGGCTCCAGGAGGAACGTCATTGTCCCATCCAGCAAGCCCTTTACTCAGGGGCAGCAGTTGGCATCAATGAATGATGGCTCATATCAATCTGCTGGTGATAGTAATTGTGGTCTGCAAACTAGCCAAGAATATAAATGCATTCAAAGCAAAAGTTAGCAAAATAGATTATTCTGACATGAGAGATTTTTCAGGTAATATCAATATATGTTATCAACAATGTGGTACCTTGTCCTATCATTTCACGTAGTTGTGAAAAAACACAATGACCTAACAGTTGTGTCTAGTGGAGTTAAAGTTGGGCAGTAAGGGTGTTTATCAGGCTTCCTGCCCAAGCAGAATTCAGCCTTAGGTCTCTCTGATGGTTCCTAAAATCACATTCTAAGATCCTTTGCCTACTTCTGTGTGTGTGCTCCTGTACACATGCATAATAAAAAAAAAAAAGCAAACCAAACAAACAAAAAACAAATTAAAAACCTGACAAGCATTTGATTCAACGACTGCTTTTTCTTTAACAAGAACAAAAATAAAGTGAGCACTGCTCTTCACAGCTTTCCTCAGAGTCACAAAAGAAGGGCTGCTTCCTCCTCCCCACACACCGAACAAGCATCTGTGGTCATAGCTGGGCTTGTAGACATGACTGGATGCACACCAGGACTTGGGCAGAGATCTCTTGTTTGTAGGGTAGTGTGTCTGCTCACATAGCACGGTTGGTTGCATCTCTGTTTGTATTACAGTGTGTCTGCCCATGTAGCATGGTTGCTTGGCTCTTGTCACTTCAAAAACGGATGCTAGAGAAGAGGAAAAGAGAGGGAGAAGGAGGGGGAGATAAGACTGATGGGGAAGGGAGGGGAGAAGAGGAAAAGGGGGAAGGAAGTGAATATAGTATGTTTCAAAAGGCAGAGGAGAGTCAGGCCTGGCATTACCTATCTTTGCTCTGAGCTCAGAAGCAATGACAACTTCTAGGTTTTGCTGAATGTGGTTTGTCCACATTCAAGAACAGTCTCTAAATGTAAGCACAGTGGGAGCTTCTTGTGTGCACGGTTATTGGACAGTGTGAAGGGTTTCTCTTCCATTCCTTGTACATCCTATCCTGCAGCTCTTCCTGTGGACATGGCCTCTCCTCCAGCTCTTGACCGGACACACTTAGATCTGATCTATTGCATATATACCTGGGAGAGGTAATTTAAAAGAAAGATGATACAGAACGAGATACATTCTTTCATTAAGTAACAGTATAAGATGTCTAGACTTTCAGTACCTGTGACAGCACCAGTTCAGAACACTTCCTAGGCCTTAAACTGTTCCCTGTGAAAGCCAGGCACACCAGGAGCAGAACACACAATGTCAGGGATGACTAAGTCTTTAGGGTTGAGATGTAGCTCAGCATAACAGCACAGGCCCGTTCTTGAAGCTCTGGGTTCAGTTCCCTGTACTGCCCCTCCTCTCCTTGCCAAAATAGGGGGGTTCTTTAAGAAACCTTGTCACAACAGATCAATAGACCTTTAGGATGTTAAATCATTGAATAAGAATACTATCATTCGATGAGCATTCAGTATGCGACACATATTGTGTTGAGGGTGTCCTTTGGGTAAGAGCTGTCACTTTCTAACAGATGAGGACAGGTAGCATCCCTTGTCTAGGCAGGAATGGGTCTCCACCCAAAGCCAGTTTTCCACTGACAGACTCAGTTAGTTCCCACTTGGTGGCTTTAAATGCCAAGTTAAAATGCAGTTTCAAACAGAACAAGAACGAAAGAGTGATTTCACCTTCAAAGGACCCAGACAAGCCAAATGACAGAAACGGAAGAGGTCAAAGCTATCTTTGACAGTTCACTCAAAGGTCTTGTAGGGTCAAAGAGGAATAATTTACAGAAATGGCATGCAGAGCCAGCCGTAACCCGTTGCCACATCCCCAAAGCACAAAGGAACAAACAGACCAGACATATTCGAAGCCCCTGCTGGGCTCGTAGGAAGTAGATAAGACACTCGGCTTTATATTATTTTTTGCCTTTGTGACCCAAACCGTTCAGTAAAACGATTTTGTTCTCAGATCCTCTGGCTTCACCTTCCCTGAGAAAATCCAAATGGAGACAGGAGATTTGTGTCAGGAATTCCAGGGAATCACTGGCCTCAGCTCTCAGCCCAACAGTGCTGGTCATCATCTGGGTATATGCTAAGTCATTACTACCGTGTTCAGCTCTGAAGCTTGGCTTACATCTGGTCTATATTTTATCACCATCTTTGCAAGAATCAGCTACTTGAGATGAACACATCTCCGTCATTCCTTCCTGCCATCGCTGTATTGCAAGGCTGGGGGAAAACACTTAAATACTGAAACATACTGACTCACATTATCTTGTGCTCATTACTGACCTGCCGGCCTCTCTGAAAATGCATTTAGTTAATTGGTTTTCAGGTAAAATTTTGGAAATTTTCAATTTCCTTCTCTTTGCAATCTCATTGTGTGGAAGCAAAACTCATTTGTATTCCCAAGGGCTCTGAGCAGTTTCACCCAATTTTTTTCTCAAAAGTTCTGTTCCTCTGAGAATCCTTAATTCTCCTAAGAATATGGGATTCAGGAGAAAACCTGAGGGTCAAGAAGTCTGAACTGCCTCCTGAAAGCCTCCAGGGGATATCTGATAAGGTGGATATCTGGTGTGTGTGTGTGTGTGTGTGTGTGTGTGTGTGTGTGTGTGTGTGTGTATGTGTGTGTGTGTGTTCCTGCGCACGCCCCTAATGCATGTTCTTCTCAGCCTACATAACCTTCAGAAAGAAAACTAACTTTTTACATTTCCATGTCATAGCTCCCTATCAACATTGTGGGCAACACCCACAAAATAATACTAATTTTCCAGAATTGCCAACTGAGTTGTTGATGCTATTTATGGGGAGTTTCTGCCCCACTCTTTCCCATTTAGCTCCTGAATCAAAGACATAGAAACCTGGTATTTTATTTACAGGCTGCTGGCACTGTGCTGAGCAGGTTCTGAGCTATTCTAGCCCAGGTGAGCTAACAATAACCACGTGAATGCCCCAATACTTGCCAATGGAGTCTTGCTCTGTTTCATGTGTGCCCTCAGTGTGAGCTTCCTTTTGCCACATGCTCATGGCTCACCCTGCCTCATGTTGACCTCTTTCTTCTTCTCTCTTCTCCCTGTGATGCCTCCTTGAGACTCTCCACCTGATCTCTAGTTCTGCCTCCTTTCTCTCCTGCCCAGTCACAGGCCCTAACCTTTTATTAACCAATCAGGGACTATTGGGGGAACATTCTTTATAGAACACTGGTTAATACAATAGCCGTAAGATCAGGTAGCAGTTTGGATGGGGCACAAAACTCAGCTTCAGAATACACAGTGCACAAGACTAACCCCAACACTGAGGAATGTTTCATTCTTTTTATTTGAAAATAGATTTATAAGGAAAGCTATCTTGTAAACCTGAGACTTCCTAGAGACAGTTTTCAGTCAGAAAATGGTAGGAATATTTGCACATTAAATGCATTAGAGGAACATCTTCTTTGAATTACTACCCTAAAAGGCAAGAGCAGACTCCTCTCAAAAGTTATTCTCTGATCTCTACACATGTGCCAGTCTGTGTGGATATATGTATGTGCACCCATGTGCATACACACATAGACACACACACACACACACACACACACACACAGGCACACACAGGCACACACACGTGCATGTGTATGAATATAAATAGTAAGTGTTCAGTTCTATTAATGAATAGAACTGAAAGGGGAATTCTGTATGTTCCTTAAAGAAAGAGAAAAGAAATAGCTACCTGTTTATTTTTTAAAAATGTATTTTGCTTTTTATGTATTTATATATGTTTGAATGTATGTTATATGCATTCAATACCCTAGGAAGACAGGAGGAAGCACTGAACACTTGGCACTGGAGGTATAGATGGTTATGAATCTCCATGTGGGTGCTGAGAACTGAGCACGGCTTCTCTGAACCAGGACCCAGTGCTCTCAACCCTTCATGATTTCTCCAATCTTAATTACCTGCCTTCTAGTTTCTCCCTTGCAAATGACAGCCCATCAATATTTAAATTATCTCTCCCATGGCCTTCAATACACTGTGGAGTGAAATTATAAAAGTCACGAAACCCTTACAATGTAAGCAGATTTGTTTCTAGTCTTGGTTTGCTGGGAGAAACTGGGCAAAGATGCTTAGCACTTTGTAGTATTTCCCACATGGAATCAATCTAAAGCACTGTTTCCAACTTGGTCTGCGGGTAATATCCTCTTGTCGCTCTTGCAAAGATCTTCCCATGCCACCTTGACCCCTGACACACTTCCTTTAAAAGACTGAAAAAAGCGCTAAGGAAACCCTTTCTAGACATGATATGCAGTTTTCTGGCTTCATTCCTCTCTTGAACGTTGTCTTTTACTTCACAATGGCTACTACGAGCCATCAGATAAGGGGGATTTAGGATTTAAGTTTCAAAAAGCACAAAGTATATACCTTCTCTCTGTGCTTAATTTGAGTAGTCAAGGTGTCATGTCATTTGCTAAAGAATAATATTTAAATGTCTGTCACAGCCAATACAACTTGCAACCTGTCATGCAATGGGAAACAAAATGCATGCATGTGGCTGAAGTTCTTCAGATATAACACAGTCAATAATTCACTCAGGCATGTAGCAGATACTGAACATTGAGACACAAACAGCACAAAACAGAAGAGACAGGACATAGCCTTGCCCTTGTAATGACAAGACTCTTGTGTGGAAGTAGACATTTGACAATTTAGCCCTTGTGACTCTGTTCAAGGGAGAATCTATCAGGAAGCTATATCATCTGAGGTGAAGAGTCAGGCATGTTTCCTTAAATACCGAGTCTTAGTTCAAAGACTGAGACGTGATGTATTTCTTTAAGGTCTTTAAGCTGTGACCTCAATCACTCCTGGAGTCCAGTAAGACCCAGAGAGTAGAGAAAGATGTCTCTCGGTAGGAAGGAGGAGGGTGCACATGTGCAAAGGACGAAAGGTCACGGCAACTAAAGGAACATAAAAGAGGATAGCAGAAAACAGAGACATGTACAGGGCAGTCAGAAGAGACGGTGATGACAGCCATGCTTCACCAGTATAGGGTAGAGGGCAGGAAGATGAGTCTTGAACAGGTAGAGAAGAGATACAGCTTAAAAGAATATAAGATGTGATGTGTAAATACATGTAACCGCAGATGCAGGTGGGTATTGCATATACAACTACATGCAAATACAGGTCAATCTTTGTAATCTTTACTTTAGAGATGATAACTTCATGCTCAATATCCCGCTCAGCAGGTGAAACTGCTCCAGAAAATGACTTTGAATAGCAACAATAAATCTTCACTAGTTTGTTGACTGACATTAAAAAATAATGTCAGCTAGAGTGTTTCATTGGTAACATAAGCGGCCTTCAAAATTAATGAATTGACTCTGGTCCATTATGCAGACACTTCTGGGACCTCGTGAACAGAGTTCTGAGAATCTGCTGAGCCAGAAGCCTCTCACCTCTAGGAGTGATATTCAAGCCTAGAGTCATCTGCTCTGCATTCTGCTTCACAGAGGAGTTCAGTCCAGATGAGCTGAATGCTCCTGCTTTTTTTTTTTTTCATCCCAACCACGGTTTTCCATCCCTCCTCCTGGCCCCCTGCCTCTCCTTTGCCACCCTCCACTCACTCCTGCTCTGTTTCTCTTCAGAAAAGGGCAGGCCTCCCATGAATATCAACCAAGTGTCGCATACCAAGTTGCAGAAAGACTAGGCACCTTCCCTGCTATTGCCTAGGCTGGACAAGGCATCCCAGTCTGAGGGAAGGAATCCCAAAAGCAGGCAACAGAGACAGCCCTCCTCCCATTGTTAGGAGCCCCACAGAAGAACAGGCTACACAACTGTAACATACATGCAGAGGGTCCGTGTCAACCCTATGCAGGTGCTCTGGCTGGTGGTTCAGTCTCTGTGAGCCCCTATGAGCCTGGGTTGGTTGGTTCTGTGGGGTTCTTGTGGTGTCCTTGACCCGTCCAGCTCCTATAATCCTTCCTCCTCCTGTTCCTCCAGATTCCCTGAGCCCTGCCTAATGTCTGGCTATGAGTCTCTGTATCTATCTCTCTCAGTTCTAGATGAAGCCTCCCCCTCTGATGACAGTTGAACTAGGTGCCAATCTATGACTATAGGAGACTACGATTAGAATCATTTCGTTGACTTCTTTTCTTTTTTTCCCTACTCGTGTTTGGTTTTATCCTAGGTCTCCAGGCTACCTAACCTCTGGGTCAGCTTTAAGCACTGGTTAACTTTAAGCATTAGGAGTCTTATTTCTACCAGGTACTGGGTATTGTGATATCTACCGCGGGGGTAGCGGTTATTGTCTGGGGTTAAGCCAAGTGCCATGGAGGCCTCGGAGCTGGCCAACAGAGGCAACAGCCACACCACCGTGGGGCCATGCCACGGAGGCAGCCAGCTGGTGTCAGACTCTAGTGAGAAAACATGGAGGCCGTGGGAGCCAGTGGCTGTCTGTTTTGAATATTTCCCCCTACAGAGGACATTCAACATGAGGCACCAATTTGTTGCATAAATCTCCAACCCAAATAAGCCCAGTCAAAAAAAATACAACACAACAATTATGAATACAAGCTACACACCTAGATTGAGCAGATTCACCTCTACACTACTCTATTCCCCAGCTATGAGATCCTTATAACTTGCATTTTTTCCAGGCCATGTGCTTCTCCTCCATTTTCCTGCCACCTTCTCCTCCTCTCTCCCCCTCTCCCTCAAACTCTTTGCTCCACCTCCACTTCTTCTGCCCAATCACAGGCTCTAGCCTTTATTTTACAAATTAAGGTGGGAAGAAGGTTCACAAGAAGTCACCTGTATGCGTGTGATTCACTCCTTGCCTGCTCCCCCTCATGGGGAAAGCAGAATTAGCTTCAAAATACAAGTCCAGGGCTATCCACAAAAAACCAGTCTGTTACAAAATTCTCTCCCTGTAAAGCTTATTTCTACACATACTACAAGATAAACATGCATTATAATTATTATTATTGACATTTTATTTTATGTGTATTAGTATTTTACTTGTGTGTGTGTATGTATGCATGTATGTATGCATGTATGTATGCATGCATGTATGTATGTATGTATGTATGTATGTATGTATGTATATGTGCCATGAGCATGAAGTGGTTCATGGAGGCTTTGGATCCCTTGGAGCTGGATGGAGATAGAGGTAGTCGTGAGGTACCATGTGGGTGCTGGGAACCAAACCTGGGTCCTCTGCAAGAGCAATGCTCTTAAAAGGCTCTTCTTCAGCTGTCTGTTAGCTCCCTCTCCTTCCTCTTCCTATATTGATTTCTATGATAATTCTGTAATTATTCTGTAATGGACAGTAATCTCATTACTGACCCATCACTTAACTCCCCCAATACCCTCTCTCTAATCACTTCTTGGGTGTTTCTGCCCCCTTATGTTCCTCTTCCCCATTACTGATGTGAGTGATCATTCCTTCTTCTGTAGTCCCCGATTGGTCCTTCAGCAAAGATGCTTGTGGCCTTTGTTCAGTGACGCTGTTCCTTAAATCTTCATCTGAAATGAATATTTCTCATTTTCTCCAGTCGCAGGAATCAAGCATGCCTCCCCAGCTTTAGGCCTTGGTCTTCAGCTGTTCCCTGGGCCTCTGTACCTGTTCCCTCCCTCTCATGCTTTCCCCTCCCTGACCACCAGCAAACTACTGAGAGCACACAGGCTGTTTAGATCTCTTCACCATCCTCTTCAAATCCTTCTGCTGTGCCCAGGATCGGGTTTAAATTTTATTTCCCATAGCATGGTACACAGAGTGCTTCAGCCCCTTCTTCATCCTCCTCTCTTGCTACACCTAATGCGCCACTACGGCAGACATTCTAGATGGTTCTTAATTCTTGAAACTCTAAGCAATTCCCACCTCTCTTTCTCATTAGGGTTCAACTAACACACAAAAACCAATGACATGCAGATTTCATGAGAACAAAGCCATGGACGTTGGCAAGTGTTTGTACCCCAAACAATATACATGGGGTATGTCTGCCATCCTAGGGAGCTTCCCATGTCTTTAGTACTTGAAATCCTGTCCCTACTCCCATAGAGAGTAAGAAGAGTTATCATCTTTTTGTGTCTGCTTATTTTATTTTTATTTAAGTATATTTGTATATGTGTATGTGTGCATGTGCACACATACATGACATTACATGCACAGTACAGAAGAGAGTATCAGATCACATGGTGCTTCAGTTATAGGCAATATGGCTACCAGAACTCAATCCTCTGTAAGAATAGAAAGTACTGTTAACCACTAAGTTAACAGTATATCTCAGGTTGGTCTTGAACTTGCTATACAGCTGAAGTGAGCTTTGGATTTCTGTTCTCTTGAAACTATGTTCCGAAAGCTGAGGTTGCAGCTATAACATATTCAATTTACCACTGCCGTCATTCCTTATCATTTCCAGAATATTTTATAATATTACTGTTTTATTTGTATCATTTTGACAGGACCACACACCCCCATGTGGATCCTATTTACCTCCCTCACCCTCTACTATTCCTGTTGACTCCTTGTCCTTCTCAGCTAGTCCTTCTCACCTTCATGTTCTTTTTGAATGTGTGACCCAATGAGTTTAATTGGGGTTGCTTGAATGGCTGAGGACAGCGGATTATTTAGTGAGCATCTCTTCTTCCCCAGCTACTGCTGCAATTTCTGTCAACATATGACCTTGTGTGTCTGCTGTCCCAGGTTCCATCATAATGTCTGTGAGACTAAAACATGCTTATATATATGCTTATATAGTCATTTGTGACCACAGGTTTTTGTTTGTTTGTTTTTGAGAGTACAAATACCCAGGGGGGTATATGTTACTATGCTTATCATTGTGGGAATGTGCCTGTTGTCCTTTCACTGGGAATCTACAAGCCTCCCAATATGCAGGGTTGTCAGTATTTTCGCTCTTACTCACCTAGGACGTGTCATGTGATTCCATCGTGGTACTCTGGGTCCATTTTCTTGTCATCCAATTTTGTCGACTGTCTTTCAAATGTTTAGAAACAACTTATTCAAGTTTTTGCTCATTTAAATTTCAAAATTTTAAAAATCATTTACCTGCAATAGTTTTAAATGTATTCTGTATGTAAGGTTTTGTTAAACATGTACCCTGCCGTAGTTCTCCTTTATTCTCATTTTATATATTGGTTTATGAAGATGAGAATAAGTACATTGATACACACACACACACACACACACACACACACACACACACACACACCACAAAATATAACAAAAGAAAACAAGATCCAATAGCTGGAGAAAGAGCTCTCTTCACTCTCAAATTTGCAACTGAATTCGCACCTATAGTAGATAAAAGCTGTCCTGTTCTTCATAAGGTTATTATAGCAGAAGCTACTTAGATCGCTACTGTGTGTTCAATAACATTGAAATATGAAGGCTTTCCTCTAAAGATCTGTATAAACATTAAAGATACACTGCGGGCATAAAGAGTTTATGCAGGATATCAAAAATACAGATAGTGGCATATTGGTCCATGGACTAAGCTTAACTAGGTTACATATTATTATATATAAAATATAAAATTATATATAATAGTGTATGTATAATATATTACATATTATATATGAACTTCTGTGTAGGAGAAAGTGAGCAAGACATTGGGGATTGAGCTTCCAGAGTGGTATGTGCTAGATTTTGGAGTGCAAGATTATGCATGTCGGGCGAGCACTGTACTTCTGAGCTAACAGCTTGTGAAATTCTCTTTTGTTAGGCTTATTTTATTTATTACTACTACTGTACATGTGAGTGTGGGCATGCCTGCATGTGTGTAGAGGCCTGAGGGGAACTTTCAGGAGCTGGTTCTGTCTCATGACCTCTAGGGATCAAACTCAAATCGCCATGTTTGTGTGGCAACTGCTTTAATCTACTGGGCCATCGCATTAGTGTATAAAAGATGAGTGCAGAAAAAAAAAAAACCAAAATGGTTACTTTATTGGGAGGAAGGTTTTTATTGTGGATATAGAGAGAAAATATTTAGAGGAATCTGAAAGAGCAGAGAGTAAAAGAGACAGACTGGACATGGCCAGGCTAAAGGCGTGGGGTGTGGGAAGGTCATATGGTTTATAAGGAAGATGTGTAGCTGGGGGCAGGGAAGGTGAAATGAGAGATATTTAGAAAAGCCATGGAGCAGACCGTTATCTAATCAGTGGGGCAGCTCTGCTTAGCTCTTGCCACCATGTTCTGCACTAGAAGCAGCCAAAAGCCATGCATGCCACAGCTAGAAGTGGCCAGAGGTAAAGGTGCCACAACTAGATCCATGAGACGCCAGCATGGTGGATGGCTCTGCCAATCCACTACCCTGTCCCCACAAAGCTCAGCTGAGCTCTAGACAATACCCCATACTCGCAGTACCCGGTAGAATGAAGAATCTTAATGCTTAAAGATTATCCAATAAATTTATATATTTGGAAATGCTCCATTGACATGATGTCCACATAATTAGAATAGTTACCCAATATCTAACCTTTGATATAAGTTGTTACCCAGGACTGCTTTCGACCCATCCATCCTCCTCCATGGTTGCTAACCCACTCTCTCCTCTCTCCTTCTCTTCTCCTCTTCCTCTTTCCTTCTCCCAGCTCCTCCTCCTCTTCTACTGCCCAGTCACTGAGCTCCACTGCAAATACAATGTAGCAGAATAAATATCCCGCTACAGGAAGGGCCAGGAGGCAACATGGACTTTGAAATGTATAATACTAATTCAGGTTAAGTTGATAAATGTGTGTGTATTACAGAAAATAGTCCCATGCAAACATAGTAAGAATTTCTAAACATAGTAAGAATGTTCAATTCCTAAACATGTTGTATATGTAGTTTGAAAACTGAATGGATTTTTTTTTCTGAAAATCAAGCCAAGCTAATGTTTATTCAGAGAGGACCATTTTATTAGAGTTTAGGAGAAAAACTCTGGAGTGGCAAGCTGTAAATCTTGGCAGCTACCTGGAGGAGGAGAATGGAGGTGTGACAAAGGAAACCATGTCAGCATAGAGGTTAGCCACATGGTAGACAAGCATCCCCATGGTGAGGGTGGCTTTTTAAAGATATGACACGATAACTAATGCTTAATTCAGAATGCAATCATTGTCTGGCATGCAATTTTTGCTCCTGAAAGAGCTGGTTCTATTAGGGAGACATTGATAGCTGGAAACCTTTCCCTTGAATCAAGGCTTACTGTTGGGGGCTAGAGTAGGAGACAGGGGCTGCTCAAGTGGCCAAGAGCCTTAGGTAAGACTAGGGTGGCGGCCCCAGCACTGGAGTTCAGAAGACACCCAACATCCCATGGACCGTGGAAAGACAGCATGTGGCATGCTGCTTGTGATAGGCCACCTTGACGTCCTAGATCACGTTGGAACCATTCCTGTATTCCAAAATGTATATATAACAGTTCTGAAACTCTTCTGAGAATCTGTCATGACTGAGCTACAAATGAACTAAGGTGGCAAAGAATCGAAAGCTAAAAGTAGACACCTTTCATGCACTCTGTGCTTATAAAGTTTGGTGGGATAATTGGTGAAGGAACTAACAGGAGGCCTTTGAGGAAGAAATCAGATTAACAGAGTTGCCACCATGGTGGACAGGCTTTACTTAAGAGATTAGGCAAACCTGGTAAGTCAATTAAAACTCGGGGACTCAGGGAGCTATTGATCAAAGAGAATTTATTCACAGAGCTTTTCAAATACAAACAAAATAGTACTTTTTTTTCCCCTTTACAAAATGAATATTGCAATAATCGTGGTATAGCACAGTAGAATAATGAACACAAAAGAAAAGAAGATCCAATAGCTGGAGAAAGAGCTCCCTTCACTCTCAAATCTGCAACTGAATTCTCACCTATAGTAGACAAAAGCTGTCCTGTTCTTCATAAGGTTTTTATGGCAGAAGCTACTCAGATCGCTACTGTGTGTCTTTGAATAACATTGAAATATGAAGGCTTTTCTCTAAAGATCTGCATAAACACCAAAGGTACACTGCGGGCATAAAGAGTTTATGCAGGATATCAAAAATACTGATAGACTGGCATATTGGTCCATGGACTAGGCTTAATGTATGCTTAGATACGATGCTGTACTGACGTATATTTTTAAAAAAAGAAACAGGAGCAACAGGACACAGCTGACCCCCTGTGCAGTGGTGGGATGATGTGTGCATAGGATGTGTGGGTGTGACCTGTGCATATGACGTGTGCGTGTGATGTATGCATATGATGTGTGCATATGACATGTGCGTATGTGTGCTTTCAGGCTCAGTCAGTCCTCACCTACAGGGAATGTCTGCAGGGTACTTACCCTGCCTCCTAAGATAATACTGTTCCTACTAGCCCTTTTGACTCCCCTAGTCCTCATCTTTTTGAAAGAGAAAAAAATGAGATCCTCGTTTGCATATATAGACTTGCTGTGTGTATGTGATAGACATTAACGATACTCTGTGGAATAGAAACACCAATGCCCTGTAATGTTTTTAGCCTTTGGTCCATTTTTCTCTACTGACCCATATTCTCCATGTTTTTGACAATGTCCCCACCACCCTCCCTTCCTATAGAATGTTCCAGATTCAACCAAATTTCTTTACATTAACACTTTTCTGGGGTTACAACCACTATTCCACCTTATGAAAATCGCTGGATGATTCGGCTCTTCAGTCTCTGGTGGTCTGTCCTCTCCTCAGCTTGCTCCCGAGAGACTCAGTAGGGGTAGTGCTTTTGCTTCTTTCCCGAGAAGCATGCCAGCCACGTACACAGCAACATGGCAGCTGCAGCACCCGCCCCGGTGCAGTAGTAGGCCCAGCCGATTTCACACTTGCCTAAGGACAGAGCAAGGAGAGAAAAGCAGACAAGGGTGAGGATGGCTCTGAGGAGAGGGGTTTATTTTCTAGTGTGTGCACTTTAACATACCCACTAATGGCACGGAGTCCTTGCTTGCAGAGAATGCTACCATGAGAAGGAAGGATGGAGGCATGGTGTGTGTGTGTTTCCACAGGTCCCTGGCTCAGTGCCTCATGCCAACTAGGACTAAAGATTGATTATTCCCTTCTACCCATGACTGCAGCATGGAGTAGCAACCGCAAGGACAGGGGCAGTGATGGTATCCATTCTCACTTGATGCCTTAACCCAGACTTGTGTTTATATTAAGGTATAATAGGTGGCATTTAAGCTATAGGAAAAGTCCCCCTGAGGCAGGGGCCCATTTGAAGGACAACATTGAAGTAGGCACTGTGACACATGTGGAATGTGTTAAATGACCTTCACTCTGTGACCTAAACTGAGAATCAAGACACCCCAGATTGTCCTGGGGCCAAAACCCACTTTCAGTTCAATGTCCATTTAAATGAGAACACTAAGACCAGGGCCCAAATAGGTTCTTATTGCCCAGCATAGTAATGACACACTTGAAACTCTAAGAGATTAGATTTCTTTACCATATGCCCTCTGGGTCGATTCTTCTCACAGTACTGGGAGGTGGGATGCAGTTGACAAGGAGCCTGAAAACTGGAGACCCTTCAAGGGTCTTCAGGCTCATATAATTATTCAGAAATGGAGGCAGGGTTCAAACCAGCAATATCCTAACAAAAATCCTAAATAGCCTACCTAGTTTGGTGGAGTGGGCCTCCATGCTTGTGAACTTTGGTGAAGGCATCCCTTGTTTGTGAAACAGTCTGAGTACTCCAGAGTGTAATTTAGCATACAGCCTTTCTACCCTAGTCTCTATGGTTCTAGGCTTAGAGCATGAGTTGTCATGGGTGGCCATCTTGTTTTGTAAGGACAAAGGAGTTATTCTTTGTGTATGCACATACGTGAGCCCTTGCCTCTTCCATTGGTCAGTGTCCTCTCTGTTCTTAGTTCTAGTTACTCCTGTTTACAGTCTTCCTTTGCTTTCTGAGGGGCTTGGGGTGGGGGTAGGGAGCTGTGGTGGGGATGGATCCAGGACACGCTGGACAGGCCTGAGCTGCATATCCAGAGCCCACCCCTTCTTTTCTCCAGTTGTTTCCTCTTCCAATAGCAGGCAGTTTCCTCTGCTTTTTTATTCTTGCTTGCATAGTATGTTAGACACCAACATACTTGCGTCTAACACGGATTGAACATACCAACCTCAGAGAAAACCATGTCCCCTTTTTTTCAAGTTAGTCATTTTTGCCATGTTAATTTATTACAATTATAATAATAGTAATAATGATGATGATAATATCTCACTACCAAAAATACAAATACTGTTAGATCTATCAGGCCACCCAGCTGTCTTAACTAGACATTTATAGTTGGGTATCTAACTTGCCCGATGTACAGAACCAGCTGTGTGAGGTCCTGCCTTGTCTTAGGACTGTGGGTGGAGGTATGGTTGAGAACAAAGGCAAACATCTCTCTCTAGAACGGAAGTTTCAAGAAGTGGGGGTGATCTTTGCATGCTTTTGTTCCCTCTCATACCTCTCCCCACAGTGCTTGACCCAACCCAGGTACTCAGTAAATCACTGCTGAATGAGAAGGCAAGGTAAAGGAAGGAGGCAGGCAGGCAGGCAGCCAGGCTCCAGAAAAGTCTGAGTTTTTATTTTAAGAGTAACTCTAGTTCTGTTTTGGCACTGAACTTTAAAGGGAAAATTTCCAACCCAAGCATGCATTTCTGCCTCCCCCACAGGCTGTGCGATATTTAACAGGATAATATATTCAGAAGGATCAAATCTCCAGCTTGGGGCAGGTCCCAAGGGATGGTGACCTTCCTTCATACTGGTCAACTGGGGAAATGTTTTTCAAGGGTGACAGGATCCCTGCTTCGTGACCACATTTACTGACAACCACAGGCTGTGAGTCTTGGGAGCCATTGCCACTGTGAATGATTCGTTAGCCATATTAAATAAATCTAGGAGGGAGAATTAACAGGCAGCTAAGTGTAGCCAGTGGGTTAGAACCTTTCAAAGAGTCAGCAGAATGCGTGGTCTCTCTGTTCCACACAGGGTGCATAATCTGGAAGGCAATCCATCGCTCATTATTAACAGATATTGACCTGTTCACAGTTCTATGACCTAATGCAGAAGGCAGAGTATATTAATTATTGGACACATTCTCAGGAAGGCATAGCTGGCCTGGGTAGTTACTTGAGGATGTGCATGTGGCTATAGGTTACATCTATTAAGGATGATAAAAGGAGCTACGGAGGGACCAATTATCACAGGACTGGGGTGTGGGGTTGGGGGGATAACTCTAATTATTTCCTGTGGAGGAGTCAGTAAGTTTCAACCCTAGGAGCCTTTAGCTGATAGGGAGCTGCAGCTGATGGCACCATGCACCACAGTCCTCTGGATCCCTTTGCTGGCTCTAGGCACTGTCACCAACATCTGTTTGTCTTTGGCCTCTAACAACTTACACTGTACCCCCCAACACACACACACACACACACACACACACACACACACACACACACACA
>JANHMN010000001.1:94149020-94209122 GCA_030674055.1 Rhabdomys pumilio
GAGGGAGGGAGGGAGGGAGGGAGGGAGGGAGGGAGGGAGGGAGGGAGCATCTCTGCAGGCTCATGCCCAGACATCCCCCTAAGCAATCAAGCCATGTGGAAAGGCATAGAGACAGAGAAAGGAAGGGGCAGAGAAGGGAAGAGAGAGACAGAGACAGAGAGAAACACTAACAAGCAGTTTTTTATACATCTCACTCCTAGCTCTATCTGTGGACAGAGATGCAAGCTGTTGCTAGGTATCTGTTGGGTGGAGACTAACAGAATTGTTTGGAAACCAACAGTACCCCTTCCCTTCAGTTAATTTGTCTCCTGAGACCACCATGTGAACTCAGCAGCAGATTAACTCAGAAGCTGCACCTATGTTAAAGACTCCACAAAGTATATTAATTCACGTTTCACATTTGTGGAGAGTTGAGGAGGGTTGACATTTGTGGAGGGTTGGAATGTTGCAAGAACATTATTTTGAGCTATCTATAGCTCCCTCATTTACTGTTGACCTCTGCATCCGACCTTGTGACAATTAACTGAAACATTACATTAACAGACCACTGGCCTCCACTAACCCAAAAGCTAAGAATGCAGTCAGATATATTTGAAGCCTGTGGCAAAGACTGTCCTGTTCTGCTGTAACCAGCTTGCCTGTGTGCCCACCAAGTGTTTGAAACGTGCCTTGACTTATAATTTTTTTCTCTGTAATTAACAGCTTTATGAAAATATTACCTGCTTGGAGTATGGTATCTGGGTTAACCCATATCCTTGTTTCTAGGTTACGGTCTCTCATAGTCAGCTTCAGAATAAAGTCACCTTTCTTCCCTTAGTAATGGAAGCTGAGTTCCCATGTTAGTGACCACTACAGCGGGGGCAGGATTACACACACCCATGGAGAGCACATGGGTGCAGGAGGCAAGAATTTCAGAAGAGAGTTAAATGGTCCTGCCCATCTCCTCCTTCTCTAAAAGACTGTTGGGATGGGATGGTCTGACTTGCTGGGGGTCTTTATCTGGTAACAGCTGCAACTCTGTTTAAAACGGCAATGCTGTGCGACGCTCATTCTATAATAGCAGGCCAGGTCTAGTGTAAACTGGCTGTGGAACTCAGATAGTCCTTGCATGAAAACCAGCATTTGACATGCTCCAAACTTACCGCCTTTAGCCACACTGAAGCTGATCCTGTTAGATGAAGGTCATGAGGAATGCCCTAATTCCACACTGGGGCTGCCACCTGCTATGAATACTCAGCTGTACAACTGGAGCCACCCGACTATCCTAGCTCCTGCCTTGAGAGCCAGCGCAGGGCCCACAGTCAGATCCAACAGGCTTTGTTAGACACAGAACGAAGCAGAAAAAACTCAGGTCACCCTTGTTCCTGGACTACCTGGCATCCGGTATGGTTCAGGCACCATTTGCTTAAGTTTGTGTCCCCTGTGGGTTACTTTTAAAGTTAGTTATAGTGTGGGCATCATGAATGGGTGGGTGGTGGAGCCTTGGCAACATAGGTTCTTGTGGGAAGCCTTTAGGTTATTGGAGGACCTAGAAGGAACAAAGTGGCCCAGTCTCTTGTTCTAGTTTAAAATGTGATTACTCTGTATTGTATACCCTCTCTCCAAACCAGCAGAGTCACTCAGTCTTGAACTTCCAAAGGTGTGAACTACATAACCTTTTTTTCCTCCTCTTCATCCTCTTCCTCCTCTTCCTCCTCTTTTTCCTTCTCTTCCTCCTCCTCTTCCTCCTCCTCCTCTTTCTTTTCCTCCTTCTCTTCTTCTTTTTTCTCCTCCTCCTCCTCCTCTTTTTGTTTAAAGATAGCTGCTTTGGGTATTTGCTTTCCTAATGAAAACTTGACTGACATACTGCTATAGCTCCATCCCCACCCCACCCCCACCTCTCTGTCCTTGCTGTGCCATCTTGTGTTCTGCAGTGGGAACATGGGCTCCATGGCATTCGTGTTTATTTCTCTTTCCTCAGTGGGTCACTGCTGACCATCCAGCATGCCTTGTCACCGATACCCGAGTTGGGACTTTATAAGATGTCTGGTTTCAAAGCACATTATCTTTCATTTAGACATTTTGATAGTCTGATCTGTTATGCAAATGTAAAGTCTGGGTAGAGAAGAAGCAGGCATGTCTCACCTATTTTTTGTTGTAGAAAGAACAAAGGCAAAAAAAAAAAAAAGGATCAATGGAATGAGAAAAAAAAATCTATAGACTTAAATACCACAGAAAGATAGGTCTTTCTCTCCAAATCCTTCACACAGCTTCACAGTCGGGCCCTGCCCCCCTTTTCTTGCAAGCGTGTTGAGACAAAGAACGGAAAGGATATGTGCACTGTTTATAGAATCATTTCAAAAATCAAAACTGAACAGATCTCAATAAGAAAATGAGCTATAGATACATATACACTCATATACTCAAATGGGGGCAGGGTCCATGCTTTCAAGTCTATGGAGAGAGAAACAGATAAATAATGTGACTGGGGGACAGCTCCATCAGCAAAGTGCTGTCACACATACAGCGAACTGAGCTCAGCTCCCAGGACACATGTAAAGCAGAGCATAGCACTTGTATTTATAACCCCAAGCTTAAGATCAGGAGGGTAGACAGGCAGCTCACTGCAGCTCACTGCCCAGTACACACTGAATGTACACCACACACATATGCACACGCACACACATACATACACACATACACACACATGCTCATACATGTGCACACACAACACATAAATAAACATGAACCACACGCAAAATAAAAAAACTGGCATAATGACCACTCCTTCTCCAAAGTGAGTGTGTGTGGGGGGGAGGGGGGCTAAATTCAGGGACATGTCCCCTTTACCCAAGTATTATATAATTCAGCAACAGCTATAGCCTACAGATCATTTTTTTACTCTAACTACAGCCAACTGAGCCAACAGCTGACAAATTAAATCACCTGAGACTAAGAAGACATCCTAGCTTTATTCTTGTAATCTGATTGTGCAGTGACAGGTCAATTAAACCTATGTGCAGGTTCTCCATGCCCAGGTAGAAGGGAACAAGATCCAATCCATCCCCCCTGGGAGGAGCCACAGAGTGTGCCTGGGCATCACCTGGGGGTACACGTGGCCCATTTTCCTCACCAAATGCCTCTAGTCTAGCAAAATGAAGTAGATTTATACTCCGTGTGGGCAGCAATGCTTTCCATAGAATGAAAGAAATTTTTTCCTAGCCGATATATTTGAAAGACAAGGAACCCATGAGCCCTACACAGAATGACTATAGGGGCTTTTATGTGTAATCAAAACGGTCCCCGGGCAGCGGTGACAAATGCTTCAGGCAAGACAGGAAGGCAGCAGGGATGAGGGTAGATGCTGAGAAAGGATTGAACCTGAACACAACAGAGCCTCCTTTAATTTCAAGACCTGCCCAGAACCAGGGCATCCCTCCTCTGTATCTGAGACCTTTCTCTTTTTTTCTCTCTCATTTCTACCACTAAGTGAGCATATCACAGAGCCACAGACTTTAGCACTAAAGGCATTTTTTGAAAAGGAAGGCACAGGTCAAGTCTGGAGATCTTATTTTGTAAAGAGTCAGACAGTAAAAAATAGAGTTCAAAGGCAACCACCAATACCAAGTGTGTCAGTGAGCACTGCCGCCTGCCCGTAAAATGTCATTTACAGAAGCGTGTAGAGCAGATTTGGCCCATAGCTTGCTAGGCCTGTATCTAGGCCACTTTCTATATTTTAATCATGAGGATAGTTGTCCAGGACATTGGTGACTTTCCCAGATCTCTCAAAAGTGCTCTCCTCAGCATGTCACTAGTCTGCTGGCTTTGTTTATGATATAGAATGCCCAGATTCCCGCACTAAAGCAGGCTAGTGTCTCTGCTAATTGCAGCGAAAGATTTAATTTTGACTATTTACCTACACAGTATATGCAACCGTGACTACGTACTGTATCAGCAGCTTCTTTTTGCCTAGGACAAACGTTCTGACAGAGGCAATCTAAGGAAGGGAGGATTCCTTTGGGCTCCCGGCTTTTGGAGCTTTCAGTCCATTGGATGGGGAAGGGGTAGGTGAGCAGTTCCTTGTGATAATGAGCCTATGGCAAAGCCTCTCGAGGGGGACAGAGCGGGAAGGTGAGAGAGTCAAACTAGAACTGTGTGTGGGGCTGTACCTTCAAGATGCCATGCCAGCCAGCCAACCTCTCAAACAGCACACCTTCTAAGAATGTCCCAACACACAAGCCTGTGAGCGTGCATGTCTTTGTGTGTGTGTGTGTGTGTGTGTGTGTGTGTGTAGTGTAGTGTAGCATTAAACAGAACCACAACATTGGACTTCACTTAAAAAGAACTTATTTTTATTTTTTGTGTTTTGTCTGCTTGTACATATGTGCATCATGTGCAATGCCCACAAAGGCCAGAAGAGGGCGTCAGATCCCCTAGACCTGGAGTTCCAGATGGATGTGAGCCACCACATCCATCCAGGAGCTGAGAACTGAACCTGGGTCCTCTGAAAGAAACTTGGGTGTTCTTAACCACTGTGACTTCTTGTCAGCCCTGGATGCCTTCATTCTTTAAAGTACTTTCACATGCTCAGAGCAAATAGTTATAAGGTTGTGGGGTGAAAATAAGCCAGCATCATCTTTCACCATCAAACTAGGACATCACGTCTGACCTTGGTATCTACTGATTTTCGAAACACAGATTTGGCTTAACTGAAAATCAAGGTATTCCTTACCTGCAATGTGGTGTCTGCAGTGAACATGTATGTACACTGTTTCTGGTCCTTATCCCCCTCATAGTGTACTAGCAGGGTTAATACATTGGAACAGGTATTATAAGCCATCTGGAGATAAAATTAAATGTACAGGAAAGTATAGGGAGGCTGTATGAGAACACTATACCAATTTCAATAAGGAATGTGACCATTTTCTGAGATTGGTGTCTGCAAGGGTCTTGGAATCGTTCCCACTGAAGGCTAAAGATGACTGCGTATGCTTCATGTCAATATAAATTACTTATTAGGCTTATTTACAGAGCAGTTAATATGGTGGAGGTTATAGGCAGGAGTGTGGGAGGTCTTCAGGAAGCCCCACTGGAAGTCTGCACCCAGCATGGATAACTTCTCCTTAGCTGAGGAAGTAAAATTCCTGGAAGAAAAAGCCCTTTCTACAAAGACTGATCGACTACTTAGAGCTGTAGTGGTGTGGAACAACGGTTGGCATGTTGCAGGACCAGAAGCTGGTTATCTTATCTCGGGCTAGCCTTAGCCCCCTGAGTAGCCATTCCTTGCCTACCTCTGTGTTGGAACTAATATCCACAGATTAACCTTTCTGGAATCTATTAACTTAGCAGACAACTAACTTCTACCAACTCAAAAGCTAAGAATGCTGTCAGATAGCGTCAGAGGTCTATAGCAGAGTTTCCCTCATCTTGCTTTAGCCTCCTTTCTGATGTACCCATTACTATATTTTAAAACTGCCTTATAACAATTCTGTGTTATATAGCTATTAAAAAAAAACTTCATGAAACTGCTTCCATGTTGAAATATGAAGCCTGGGATGACCTCCCTGTGCATTTTCCAGGTGTGGGTCACTCAAGTTTGACTCTAGAATAAACTCTCATTCCCTTTGACGTGAGAGCTGTATTTTCACATTGACAGCTACAGAATCAGATCTCCAGCTTGGTCCTTCTATCCCCTCCCTGAGGCCATGTGCACTTAGGGAAGAATTGCATAGAGCTGGTTTGGAGGAGTGACTCATACTCGGATAAAAGTGCTATGAGTCAAGGCACCCAGTAGTGCTGATATGTGGAATCTGGCACAGCTAAATTCATGAAAACCTGACCATTTGGCTCAGGAGTACTAAACCAAGAACAAGAGGAGCAGAACAAGAGGAGCAGGGAGGTCCAGGGTCTTGGCTGTTGATATTGCCTCCCAGCGGGAGACTCAGCACCTTTACCAGAGTATGAGTCACTCCTCCAAAGCAGCTGTACTCAGTTCTTCCCTAAGTGCACATGGCCTCAGGGAGGGGATAGAAATCTATTGGCTGGGAAGGACCAAGCTGAGGATCCTACACACAGTGGGTCTAGGGAGGACACTCAGTGGGTCTAGGAACTGGGTGACCAGGTGATGCTGCGGCCATGGCTACATAGAGCAAAGCTACTCAATTCATCAAACATCTCAGACTCCGAAGGTAACCTCCTTATGATGCACCTGTTTGTTTTTCTTTTATGTCAGATTGATTCAGGGTCCTGCCTTCTGCACTTTACTTTGAATAGAGGCTTTACATCCCTCCAACTCAGCAAGCCAGTAAGACCCACATAATCACCAGAGAGGAGTTAAGGATGGATGCCTTGCCTACCCAACATTTTCTAGTACTCATGCCCAAGAACCCCAAACATCCCCTTAAAATACAGTGAAGCTAGGATGTGTGGAATGACTCCCATGATGCTCTATGGGACACATTAGACACACCTATTAACATACATCTTTGCACCATTCTTATTAAATGCAGTTTCTCCTTTGTCATTGGCTAGCTGGGTATCTGCCATCACATGCGCTATTGATCTTTGCTCTTTAACACTGAAGCAAGCTAAAAGCTTTACTAGAGATGTCTGCTGTTCCGGTGTCAGTATCATTGGTTGTGTGAACAGAGGTGGCCTTTGTGCTCACACTGTGAATGGACACAGAAGCTGCTCTCCAGGTGGGAATGGCTAAAATAACCAGCAAGGCTTCCTTCAGTTTACTGCCACAAGGGCCATGAAGATAATCCTTTAGTTTCTGTCTGGGGATGCTTTGATAAAGGCAGAGACTTCCTGGGAAAACCTGTTCTTTGATTTTTGGATGGGCTTAAAGAAAGAGTGTCTCCCCAAACCCCAAGTCTGTGTTTCAGTGCTGTTAGTTGGTGAGACCCACAGAAGTTTTGCAGGAACCCTGTGTGAAGAGAGGCAGCATTCAACTGTGATGGCTGCAGTCTCCCACCCTGACTGTCACATCTCCACTGAACACTGAGTGGTGTCTGCTTACTCTCTGTAGGCACTGAGCTATTGGGAGCCAGTGGCTCCAGGTAGGGCTTGATGCTGGCTATCTGCCCCCAGCTAGGAGTGAGTATTCCCTCTACAATCTCACCATGCTTGGAAGGCAAATCAAGGGAATATAATTAAACTCAATCCAGTCAGGCCCAATCTTGTGACTCCTTATGGTAAATTCCAACACCCACTGTTAAATCTGATGGATGGTGAATGGTTAGCCACTCATTTTTCAAAGACTGTATTTCCAAGATATAAATAAAAGGAAATCCCACTGAACATACACTTATTTAAAAAAACAAACACCAGCAAGCAGGTGTAACACAAATCATCAAGGCATGGTGCCATGTATCTGTAATACCAGGTTTTGGAAGGCAGAAATTCTGGAAGATCACAAGTTCAAAGCTAGCTTGAGCTACACAGTGAGACCTGGAATCAAAGCAAACTGAAGAAGGCAAAAGATTATCAAACTGTTCAATGTTACTGTTTGTGTCTGGGCCTCAGTGTGTGTGGAAAGACCACCAGTAGCAAGTACTGCAGGGGTCAAGCAGGCTTGTGTTCCCCTCAACAATTCACATGCATACATCCTTCAATAAAAAGACTAAACAGACCCTTTAAGAATGATCAAGTGGTGCCGGACAGTGGAGGCACATATCTTTAATCCCAGCACTGGGGAGGCAGAGGCAGGCCAGCCTGGTCTGCAGAGTGAGTTCCAGGACAGCCAAGGCTACACAGAGAAACCCTGGATAGATAGATAGATAGATAGATAGATAGATAGATAGATAGATAGATAGATAGATAGATCAAGTGGTGAATACCTATCTAAGCAGAAGGCCATAGCTGAAATTCTTCACTAAAGATGACATGGCTATTGCACTAGTCTTATCTGTTTCCTGGTAAGGAAACTGCCTTTGCCGAAGTTCCTCAAATATCACACTGATCTTTCTTCTCTTCAGGATAAAGATGGTGGAGATTCCTAGCTTCACATCCTGCAGGCCAGAGTTGATGCCTCTGAGCAAGAGGTTTCTATGTGAGCCTGCTTCACCACTGTGGCCACATGGGTTTGGATTACTCAGAGCCTATGCCGTACAAGTTGATAAATCTAAACATCACTCATGGTTGGAATAATGGTTCTATTCCTAGATGGCAACTAGACTCTTCCATGAATGGATGGGACGACTCTGTTATTTCAGGCAATCTTCACTCTCAAGTATCTTCATCAGTGAAAGTTCATTCTATAGATTCTTCACGCTAATTAAGAAGGCACATATTTCACCAATAAAAATCTGTCTGGCAACTGCTGTGTTCATTAAGAAAGCTTCTGGTGTTGATCGAGATTTGCATGACAGCAGTACTTGCACTGTAGGGTAGACAATGCACTCGATCTATGTTTTCTTTATAACACAGCAATGCCACTGTCTGTGCAGAGGTATTTTAAAGTATTGGAATAGTAACGTTAAAAAAAAAAAAAAAAAAGATGAAAAGCTGAGATTTTACTCATTAGCCACATTAGACTGGCAGCACGGCAAGACGTATGAGCTTCATGTTTTTTCTTGCTCCCACAGTCCAGTAGGGCTGAAACTCAGGAGCCCAGGCCAATATGGCAAGCACAGTGGGTCTGTGTCACAACTGAGGGGCTCCAGGCTTAGGAAACCTGAAGTTTCTAGAAAATCTTGGAAGAAGCTGCAAGAAAATATCCCTGACTTTTCTATCAGATAACATCATATGGACATAAAAACCCTCACCTCTGTGGTGTCTTCTATTGTCTGTTGACAATAAAGATGTATTCGTTACCATTCTGCTGCTGTGATAAAATATCACAACTAGAGCAACTTAAAGAGGAAGGGGTTTATTTGGGCTTGTGGTCACAGAGGGATTTAGTCCATCATGGTTAGGAAGGCATGGTGTCAATGCAGCAGCAGGAGGAGGAAGAAGCTAAGAGAACATTTTTTTCATCTGTATGCAGGAAGTGGAGAGAACTAGAAAAAGGTTGAGACTATAAACCCTTAAATCCCGTCCCCAGGGATGTACTTCCTCAATCAAGCCCCCGTCTCCAAAGGTTCCATAACCTTCCTAAACAGTGCTACCAAACAGGGACCAAAAGCTCAAATATGTGACCACATAGGGAACATTTCTCATTCAAATCGCCACTGCAGACACTTTTGAGAAGGTAGCCCAGAATAAAGTACTTCAATTCTCAAGTCTGAAATATGGAAATATGGCAATATCCATGGCGCTATGTCCTTGCAGTGCAGATAAAACTGGTTCAGGTGTAACTGGACAGGCAGTCAACTCACTGGGAAGACAGGGCACATTTTCATAGATGTGCCTTAAGTCAGAACTGTGCATGAGATTTATTTGCACGATACATATTGAAATAAGGGTGTTTTCCTCATAGCATTCCTTACAAGCACTTTCACAGATAATGAATCGTGTCTTTACAATTTCCAGTCTTCCTGGGGAGATCTGAGGCTCCTGAGGAGTTGTAAGTTTAGGGTTCAGGTCATTACACTTTCCGAGGTCAGATAACCAATGTTGTCTGCCAGAAGGGCTAAATCATCAGACATCAAGGATGTCTTTGAACAAAGTAGAAAGCTATGAGTGTTCTCTCTTGAAAGTAAATGCATGAATAAACAAAACTTTAAAAGCACATAACATGTAAAAGTCACACGAAACTTGACTAGCTCTCTGGGGACCTATGTCAATGAACTGAGTTGTCTAGAGACCACAAGCTGAAATCCATGTGTGGGTCAAGCATTCCTATAACACTGAACTCGTTTGCAGTACCAAAGGACTGAAATATACAGTTGTTCACCAAAATGAGTGCATTCACACACAATCAATCAATCAGCAAATAAATGTAAAATATAATATTCTGAAAGACATAGAGTACACAGAAACAAAGAACAAGGTGGTGCTATAAAACACGATTCTGAAATGACTATGATCAGAAATTATATGATGATTAGAAATAATAGAATAAGGATGAGAAGCATAATAGCAATAAATAAAAATGACAGTATGACATAAAAGCATAGAAAGGCAACAGAAAAGCCAGAAAAAAAATGGTAGGATTCCTTTAACCTCTGATGGTTTGTTTCAAAGGTAAGCCTCCTGTAACCTTTGATACTTTGTTTCAAAGGTAAGCCTTCTTTAACCTTTGATTCTTTGTCCCAAAGGTGGGATTCCTTTAACCTTTGATACTGTGTTTCAATGGTCCATTTTTTCTTGCCACTTGAAGAGGATCAAGTTCTGAGAAATAACCCAAACCTCAAATATTCACCCCAAGACCAATTCAATTTAAAATGTTCTCTAGACAAACTAACATCCAAGCAGAAGACAACAGGAAGCCATCAACAGCATATAAAAAACATTAGGGTGGCACTGACCAGTTCCCACAATGGTGACTAAAAGGGGCACGCCACAACAGGCACTATAACAAATAAAGAGCCTTCTAAAGGAGATCAGCACAATCCCAGCACTGGTTGGCAGTAGAACATCAAGAACTCTTACTTCACGCAGGTTTCGTGGTGTCGCAGAGCTTTAATCTCAGCAGAGACGAAGGCATATCTTTGTGAGTTCTAGGCCAGCCTGGCCTACAAAGCAAGTTTTTGTGATAGGAAGGGCTACACAGAGAAACCTTGTTACAAAAAAAAAAAAAAAAGGAAAAAAAGGGGGGCTTTTTTTTTTTTTTTTTTTTATTTTTTTAATTTCATTGTTAGAAATTTCATTGCTGCAAGAAATGAAGAAAAAAAGGGGGGGGGGGGAACAGCAGCATTCCATCCCAAACTACAGGGGCAAAGAATTTAACTTCTCAAAACCTATTGCCTAGTTCTTGAAACTATGACCCACTTTGGCTATTTTTTTGAGTAGTGACTAAGCCTGAGTCCTTTAGAGAGCCCTGTCTTTATTCTTGACTGGGTGTCAGATAACAAAATCTATAGAAACAGGGTGTAAGCTGGAAACCATCAGAACTTTTGTAGTTGTTCAGAATCTGCAACCAGGCGTCTCCACCTCCCACTCCCCTTTCTCCTCCTCTCCTGGTCCCGTCCTCCTTTTTGCCTTTGAGCATGAGGACACACACCACAAGTGAGCATCATCTCTGACTTTACTACCTTGAGTTTGCATGTCTGCCGTTCAAGGTGAGATGCGCTTGCAAAGATGTGTTGAGGGAGCCAGACAGAGCTAGGCATTCAATCAGACGAAATACAGCAGCCTTTCCTTTTAGAGGGAATAGGCACGTTTACTAACTGATAGCTTGAAGTAGAAATGCCCGCACTCTAAGTTCATAACCACGGAGAAAAAGTAGGCTGAATGAATGTTCCAGAAACGAATCTGTCGTTCTTCCCTTTTCTGGGGAGTATGCAGAGGCTACCAGAAAGCATAAATAACCTGAAAGCTGATGGGTTGTTTGCTTGTTTGTTTGTTTACTTTGCGTTGGTGATGCCTGAGTGCTTTTCCCAATCAGGTATCACTGGTAAAATTGGGCTTTCTTGGCCAGTTTCTCTGTATTATTTAAAGCTAGGCTCCTGAGTTTTCCAATGGTCCTTGGAGTACACAGGTCAGGTCTCAGCTAAACCCCTAACAGCATCATAACTTCCCTCCAACATCCTCCTGCACTGGGGTCTTTGTTGGGAGAATCCAGGCCCATGAAGGAACTCCTAGATGGTATCCAGTAACTTGGTCTTAAGCTTCAAAAGTTTGGAATAGATCCAGGGACTAGCCATGTGCAGCACATAAGTGAGGGTCCTGGCAGAGGCCAGAAGAGGGTGTTGTCAGGTGGCAGAGTGAGTCAGATGGCAGCTGTGACTCACTAAATGTGGATGCTGACAATCACATTTCAGTCCTCTACCAGAGCATCACACTGTGCTTAACTGCTGAACCATCTCTCCAGGCTTCCTGGCTAAATCCTGATGTGCACTGGGATCTTACCATTCACTGGCCTCACAAATAGCTATCTCATAATGGGACCATATGCTTACTTTAAGCAGTGACCATTGCGCTGGGTAAGAGGAGTCTGCTGTTCAACTGAATGATGGAAAAGTAATTCTGACTGAGACAAGAAAACAAGCAAATGAACAAACAACAAAACAAAACAACATCTGACTGCAGCATGACAGTCGGAGGCAGGAGCTGCCTGCACATGGAGCAGCTAACACATCCACACAAGGAGTAGGAGACTTGTAAAAATAGCCCCAAATTATATAGGTCATTAAATGTCACAGAGGTCGACACAGAGGTGTCTCTGTCATTGTTTCTACTAATGGAGGCTTCTGTGTGTCAGCTGAAAGACAGGTCATACAGCTAGAAAAACACCATGAATACCAGGCTTGTAAAAAGCTCAAAACTATAAAAAGGATTGGATGTGGGGGAGTAGGAGGAACTGTTTTTCTGCTCAGAGTTACCCACCGTCCTTCATGTAACTATCAGATCAAGTGTAGTTAGATCTAAGAATGGAACTTACGACTCAGGGGTCAGACAGCTAAAGGAGTCTAGAGGTATGTGGTTGTAATGGCTATTCCTGGTTGTCAACTTGACTACATCTGGAATGAACTACACACCTTTGATCCAGATCTTGAGTCTGGAAGACATAAGGCTTCTGACCTGGATCTTGATATGGGATGACAGACACTATTGATCCAGATCTTGAGACACAGTGACCACAAAAGCTTAGGCCTAGACATAGTGGAACTTGCCTTTAATCTCAGGAGATTGAGGCAAACAGATCTCTGAGCTGAAGACCAGCCTGGGACAGAGCAAGTTCTAAATCCAGGTGTGGTACACACCTTTAATCTGGGCCATAGAGACCTACATAAAGACAATGGAAAAAGGAAGGGTTTGTTCTTCGTCTGCTTGCACTTACTTGCCAGCATGGCTGCTAGAACCTACTTCTTCAGGATTCCAGTTTATACAGAAGACCAGCTGAAACAACTAGCCTTGTGGGACTGAGCAACTACTGAGCCAACTTCTTGGCCTTCCCATTCACAGCTGCCCATTGTTGGGTTAGCTGGACTGCAGACTGTAAGTCATCACAATTAATTCCTTTAATATATAGAGACATTCTATAAGTTCGGTGACTCTAGGGCCCCCCCCCCCCCCCCCGACTAATACAGTGGTCATTATTTAAATGGCAAAGAGAGGGATTTTTTTCTTGGATTGAAAGTGCAAAGAAAGACCCCCATCTTTTCACTGCTGGGATGCTGTAGTACACACCAGCAGCACAACCTCCAGGACAGAAAACACGGTGGCTTCTTAATCAAATTAAATAGCAAAATGAAAGCAATAATTACTCAAATTTACTTGGCAAATTAGCAAGACAAATTAATTGAAACGCTCCTTTTGAACAGAAGGGTGTAATTATAGTCTTCGATAGATGAAGATTATCTCTGAGGCGTGAATTAAACCAATTGGAAAACCTGATTATGGGCACCTCATGTTTAATATGTTAAAAAAAAAAGAACACATTAAAAGCACATATTAAAAACAGCCCAGTCAACAGCAAATCTCTGCCAGGCTTTCTTTATGTCAGGTGTTCTGCTGTGTCCTGGACTGGTTCCTATTACTTACATTTTTCTTCTTTCAACAAATAATGGAGACAATCACCATTGTTGATCTTACACGGCAGACACTACCATTGATCCTTGTCCCAACCACAGGCTACACAGATGAAATAAACTCTGATGCCTGACAAAGGAAGACAACAGGTTTCCTTCTCTTAGCGTTGATGGCAACTCACAAATCTCCATAAGACGCTAATTCAGACAAACTATCCCCAATAGTAGTTTTCTGTTCAAGGGTAGGTAGATGTGCAGCCAGGCTGACCCAACTCAAAAGGTAGGGGAAAGAGAGAAAAGAAGAGAGAGATGAGAGATGAGGGAGAGGGAGGGGGAGGGGGAGGGGAGGAGAAGGTGGGGGCAGTGCTATTGCATTACTGGGGAGCAGCTTGCCCAATGTGAATATGGTGATCAGAGCTACCAGTGCCAAATACATCTGTAAGGAGAATGAGCCTCAGGAGAACTCCAGTCTATAGATGGCAAATGGTTGCAGCCATTCTGCAGATGACTATTCTCAAACATGGACCCCAGACTGCATCTCTGAGACTCAGCCCAGTTAAGTTTGCACCTTAGGTCTAAACTTGTCTTAAGCCATCTGAAATGTCCTCTTTATTTTAGTCAATTTAAATCAGATTTTTGTAATCTAACCATAAAAGCATTCTAATGTAAATGATCAGTATTTAAAATACCAGTTAAGAGGGGGCTGGAGAAACGGCTAAGCAGTAAAGAGCACTATTCTTATAGAAACCTGGGTTTAGTTCCCAGAACCCACAAGGTACCCATAGTCTGTAACTCCAGATCTAGGGGAATCTGACAGCCTCTTCTGACATCTGTGGGTATGAGGCACACATGCAGAGCCCATATATTCATGCAGTCAAAACACACATATACATAGAAAAATCTATAAAAATAAACACCACTGAGAACATAATAATTTCTGAGATATGGGAACCAAGTATTTACTTTCCCAACAAGACCACTTCTGATTCTTATGTCAAAGATTGATATCTACTGTCAAGGTAGATGCAAGATTGGTGGAGATTCAGACACTCACTGTCCAACCTGTTGGGACTCTTAATTCTGTTTTTAAATGAATAAATTCATATATATATATATCTTCCTCATAAATCAGCATCATTCAAAGATTAGCATTATCACACTATCTGATTGGTCCAAGTAGTTACCATTGCAAAGTTGGCTCAAAGCTCTGGAGTTAATATGACAATGCTGGACAAATCAGTGACAGGAAAACAATTAGGAGTGCGAAGAACAAAACACCACCGACATCAGCAGACAGCCTCCTTTTTCCTCTCTAGGAAATGGAGACACGTCTGAGCTCAATCCTTCCCACACTGCATTATGGCAATGAATGTAAACTTTCAATGAAAACCCTTCTTGCCTATTCATGTACATTTTCTGGGACAGTTAAAATGTTTTCTCTGGCGGTTCTTGCTAACCTCTAATCTAATGAAGTTACTTTGTATCTTGCATCCACGGCTTATACTTGATATTAAACCCTGTTGCAAGATACTTGATCACATTGTGAACCTTGAGTTTGTGTTATTTATTGGAAAACCCTGTTTCTAGTAGTGGTGTGGCTCACCCTTAGCACATACTTTTAATCCCAAACTATAAAGGTAAAGTTAGTTTGTAAAAGGAAGCACCCATAGTTGAAAGTGATGTCTAATTGAGTAGCAGAAAAAGTGACAGATCAGACAAAGATTTGATAGAATAGGATATGCTCAACTCTCTCAAGAGGAGGGAAAAAAAGGAAAGAGAAGCTACTTAAGGAGCAATGAGGAGAGGAAAGGGTCGGCTTGGAGAGTTTGAGTCAGAACAGCTGAGTTGAAAGAGCCAGCCAGAGTTCAGAAAGAACTAGGAAGGATGAGCTTATTCAGCAGTAAGTCTCAGAGACTGAAAACATTCTAGGCCTCGATTAGATTGTTCAAAGTTTCCAGGACTAGGGTAGGCTAGCAGATGGAGGCAGTAAGCCTCTGAGATGACAATTACTTCAGGCCAATAAAATTAATTGTATTGGGAGAATAAAAGTTGCTTCTACAAAACCCTGCTCAAACAGAAAATCTAAACATAAAGAAGGCTCCTTTCTGGCCAAATGTATTCATCTCCCTGTAGCCCAACCTTCCATACACCCTCAAGGACACCCACACTCAATCTGTACCTATACAGATCCTATACAGCCAGTAGGGTTCAGCTGTGACACCTCCAGGGAAGGTCATGTGGTCCTGAGTTATTACTGGTAAATCACAACATCAAGCCGCTTTTAGCTACAAGTAGTGGAAGCACACATCTGTGTGTGAGCAATGTCTGAAGGCCAAGGGAAGGCAAGATTCAGAGATGACAGATCTTGGGCTGGCTTTGTTGTCCACTTCTGCTCCTCTCTGCTGCTTACTTACTCCATTCTGGGGTGTGTGTGTGTGTGTGTGTGTGTGTGTGTGTGTGTGTGTGTGTCAGGGGCCGGGGTAGGACAGCATGGTTTTGGTTCTTCTCCTATAGGCATATGACTCTTTCCTCAGAAATCTCAGAGAACATCTCCAGGGTCACTGGCTCTGTGATGTACACACCAGTGGGCCACAGTGGATCTGCAGTGTTTGTCACATGATTCTTCTCCACTGCCCAACAAAGCATTTCCACAGCACAGTAGGATAACAGAAAAGGACCGTGCAGTTGGTTTTCCACTGCCCCAAGCACATCACCAGCTGCTGTAAGGATCAGTGAATGAGTGCGCCCTTTCAAGAGGAGCAATATTCTAACATGTTAGAGGTCGTGTTTGCCTGGCATTGCACATCATCTTACTGTAGTTCCATTGTATGTTTTTGTAAATAAATATTGTCCCTTGTCCATAATCTCTCACGTTCCAGTTGCTGGGCTGAGTAGTCATGGCAGAGACACACAATTTGCCATGTTGGAAACATTACAGTCTGGCTCTTTATAGAAATGCTGGCCAACCTCTAGTTTAATCTCACCAACAGGAGTAGAACAGTATCATCAAGGCAATCACCACACCTGCAGTATCAGCCACACTTCCTATCTAACAGGCCTCAGATGTCTTAACTTCATCACACCTGTTGGTGGGATAAAGGGGTTATTTTAACTCACAGTCCATCAGAGCAAAGCTGTCAGAGCAGCAGGAGCCTGAAGGAGTTGGTCACATGTCACCCATAGTCAGAAAAAAAGAACAGTTAACGCATTCATGTCAAACCCAATTTACTTTCTCTAATCTCATACAGTTTAAAATACTCTGAGTAGGAAGTGGTGCCACCCACAGTGGAGAGGGCTTCCCACCTCAGCTAATGCAGTCAAGATAACCCCCTATACTTGCCCACAGGCCAACCTAATCTAGACAACCACTTACTCAGACTCTTGCTAGGTGATGCTGGAGTGTCAAGTTGACAATTAAAACTGAGCAGCACAGGTGCATATTATATTTTTATATTTGTCTCTCTTGCTAGTTTTAAGTTCCTGGAGGGCATTAAATAGTGACTTGTTTTACTCCTTTCTTATGCCATCTCCCTGGCCCCTTGTGAATGGTCTGGTGAATTCCAGGCTCCACTACTCTTCGGAAGGAAGTTGTGTCCACACATTGTCTCCTTCCAGAGGAGGTAGACATAAGCTCAGGTTTTCATAAATGGCAGAAGCAAGGGGTGACTGTGGCCCTTAATAGGTGACTCAGAGTGCTCCCCGTGGACAGGCTCACCCATGAACTCATGCTGGGCTTATCTACCCTGTCCTAGGGGCCTTGTCAAGTTAGCTTCACAGTTTGTACATGGATCATACTGAGCTTTAGTGCTTTAGTGAAGTCACAGAGGGAGGGCAACAGCTTCCTATGGGAGGTAAGCACAAGCAGTTATGTGGGACAGGTCTAATAATGGTTCTCTGCTTCTCCTCTGAAGTCTTTTAAAAAAGGAAAAAATGTCAGCGTTCCCAAAAATAGAACCTGTAAAAAAATAGCTCAATAAGCAAAAGCTATTTACTCAGGGGACCTAGAGCCGTTTTAATCTTTAGATAAAGTCAGTTTTCATCCACGCTCATCATCCAGTCTAACAGAAACATAAAAACAAATGGGCAGAAATTAAATCACACTGGACTCTTGAATTGTTAATGTGGTTTTAGTAACATAAAATAAATAATTAAAAGTTGGAGAGATGCTCAGAGGTTGAGAGCACTGGTTGCTCTTCCAGAGAACCTGGTTCTGTTTCCAGCACCCACATGGCTACTCACAACCATCTCTAACTCCAGTTCCAGAGCATCTGGTGCCCTCTTCTGGACTCTGAGGGCACTGCAGGCACATTGACACATAAACATGCAGGAAGGCAATGTTTTCACTTATATACGTAAACTAAAATTAACAAATTGTGAAAAATTATTGTAAACAAAAAATAGTAAAGAGGCAGGTTTTAATTGGACTTTCAATTTTTTTTTTTATCTGCAGGGTTGATAAAGCACAGGAAATGGGGGTCCAGCAAGTCTCGTTACACTCTTGTTACACTCTTGCTAATTAATTCAGCAATGCACCACAGCAACAGGTCAAGGTAGGGTAGGATTTCAGTCAAGTTGGGGCCCGTGCTAAACAGCTAGGAATGCTTCAAACACCAGAGAAAGGAAAAGCCAAACAACATCTTAAAATATTTCCCCTGGACATAGTATGCACTATGCAAAAGTAATCCAGACTTGGGCAAGCTTGTACTGGAAGAAGGGAGAGGAGACACAGGATGTTGCTTGTAGTGCCTATGCAAATTAGGAGGACACTGCTTTCTACAGGAGAGCAAGGTGACTGTCATCCACTAAGCCAAAGAAAAACCACTTCATCTTCATCTTTATCTTCTCACTTTTTACTTTTCTCGTTATCTGCTTATTTCCTTTAAACACTGTTTAGTTATGTAGCTCACTATATAGCAGAAAAAATAGTCATCACTATTACAACGTAAAAAAAAAAATCAAAAATACTGATTTAGGATATAATAAAAACCATGAGGCCATCTCTCTCAGAATTTTCCTTCTTGGAATCGAATGCCTTATGTGAGCAGCGGCTGTCTAGGAGAGTAAATTGCACTCGATAGAAATGGCCTGAGAAGCAGAAGCTCAGCCTCTGGTCTGCATGGCAGAGGGAACAGAGTCGCTGCCTTTGGTAGTCACAGCAGCACAGCTACCCCAAGTATGGCACCTTGGACTTTGGGAGAAGAACAGAAGCAGAAAAGTCACGCTGACCTGCCTGAGCCCTTCTGCCCAGAGACAGATCATGAAACCTAAGAAGACTGTGAACTCCCTCTAAATACGGCATTAAGAGCCACAAGTGTCTGCACCTGAAGGGTATCCAGGTTTCGTCAACACAGGCACACAAAGATGGAGGCAGATATATGGCCTTGCTATTACTATTGACTCATACCCCACATGGCCCTGTCCAATCCCAGCTCTCTCTGGCTATCTAATTACTCATATCTGCACAGGAAGCCATGGGTTTAGCATCTACACAATGTCTTTACCTTCCTATCAGAGCAAATGTCCCGTAAAATTTATTTTAAATACGTTCACATGCTTTTCCCCTATTAATTTACCTTTTGCTACAGGGGCCTGAGTCATGAACCTAGTAGTGTTTAAAGGCCTTATTATAAAGCCTGTTAACTCCAATTCCAGGAAAAATACTCCAAGAAATGTAATTCAGCAGAGACAACACATATTCAATCAAACACTTCATTAGAGCACACCTTAAAGCAATAGGGAGTGAGATAAACAGCTATTTTCTCAATTGAAAAGAAAGAAGGGGTGGTTAGATCAGTATAAGTTTTATTGACTGAATAAAACAGTCCCTGTTTACCACAAATTAAAATCTTGAACACTATGTAGCATGCACACCATTAGAAATCACAGAGTCTGCAGCGCGAGTAGCATGCACTTAGCTACAAGTGGAAACACCTGAACTTCTTCATTAGCACACAGACAAGCAAAGCCACAGAGGGCCCTGCTGCCGGGAGCCTCCATCCACTGCGGCAACCCACGTGTTCTGTGCTCAGGACCCTGCTGCTCTCGCCTTCCTTTTCTTTTCTTCTCTTTTCTTTCTTTCCTTCTTTCTTTCTTTTTTTAAAAAGATTATTTTATTTTATGTATCTGAGTGCTCTATCTGCATGTATACCTGCATGCCAGAAGAAGACATACAATCCCATTACGGATGGTTGGGAACCATCTGGGAATTGAACTCAGGACCCCTGGAAGAGCAACCAGAGCACTTAACAGTTGAGCCGTCCCTCCAGCCTCTCTTCTCTCCTTTCACAAAATGCTCCACATCCCAGAGAGAAACTTTACTTCCATTGTAATTTCTTTGATTGCTCTGTTTGCCTGTGAATTTCCTAGAGATATTTTCAGCATGTATAATGAGTGATAAATATATGATTTTGAACAAATTAATCAGAGGATATAAAAGCTCATGAGAGCAAGGCCATTTGTTTTCTTAGAATCTGCAGTATAAACCATAGTGGGTATCAATGACTCTTCAATAAACAAATGGATAAATGTATGTATGTACGTATTATCCAAGTATTTATGTCTGTATATACATGCGTATGTATGTTTGGTGTATGTATGTATGTATGTATGTATGTATGTATGTATGTATGTATGCATGCCAAAGCCAGGCCCAGACTGCCTTCCTTCCAGATAAGCCCCCTTTTTAAGAAGGATAACAAGAACTCACCCAAGTCAAACTGGCCAGAGATGTAGCCACAAGTCTGCCGGACTTCCTCACTGTCCCAGCCCAAGGGGTAGAGGGCACAGCCAGCACCAATCAACAAGCCTGTGAAGAAGTAAAACAGAAAGCCTTTACAAACCAAAGTTCAGAACAGGACAGAGCCATAATGCCTGCTCTTCGAAAACAACATGCTAAATTCCTTTAAGCAATGTAAAGTCAGTTAGATTCCAAGAACAATATTGAGTCTGCTTAAAATAAGAATAAAAACAGTAACAACTCAGTTTCTTTCCAACTTTACCTTTTAAGAGCACTAAAAGCCTCCGGAGTCTTGTTAAGGAACTAAAAAGAGTTTCTTTTAATCACACTTGCACAAAGCCAACCAATCCCATTAATCCCTTGGAGAACTAATTCAAGAGCAAGCAACATTAGTAAGTTACACTGCACCATTCAGTGGAATTTGTTTCCAGTGTAAGAATCAACATAGACTGTTGTCGTGTTGTGAAATTGTACAGGGCCCTTGAGCCTGTGAACCACACTGTGTATTCTTGCTCTGCTGAGACTCACCCAACACCCACACAGCTCAGGAATGATCTAGAAGGCAGATACATGGAAGACTAAATCTTCACATACATGTAAAACCAACGTGGTTTTATTTTAATGTAAATTAAGTTCTCTTGACAGCAGACTATGCTGTTTCCCACGAGCCTTTAATTTTACATATGGGTTTACAAGAGCCTGAAAGAGATTTAAATTTTCACCACCAGACTCTATAAGCTAATCTGACAGTAAGATCTAGTCACACCAATCAGTGAGCATTATCATCAACCACAACCCAAATATGCTAACCCAGAAGCACCGACATACAATTGTGTGATGCTTGAGAACGAGGGTTATCAGACACCAGGGAAGCAGCCCCACATGGGAATATGTTTTACTACAGTAACATAGATGAGAAATGCCATAACAGGAGACTCAGTTCTGACACACTGAATCTTGTCTCTCTGCCCAGTGTTTACCCTGCTCTACCCCCAGTGAGTCACCACTGGGTAAACTGTCTGTTTCCTTAACAGCAGTCTGAGGCTGTTCATGCCCCCCTCCCCACAGCCTGCTACCAACACTGAGCTAAGTCATGAAGAGAGACAGTCCTCAGAGTGTGACACTCATTTCCTGCCCTGGTACCCCTCCTCTCAACCTTTCCCCTGGTCAACAGGGGGGAAAAAAAAGGACCCAAGGGTCTGATTTGCAAGTTTTGAATTCTTGATACAAATCACCAGCTGCAGTGTGACCTGTCTGCAGTGCAGAGATTGGGAGCCATGTTTTGTCTGGAACATCATCCACAAACAGTAAGGCAAGGTTTTGTTGACCGGGCAAATGCCCCACTGGTTAGCTTCCTCAGGCTTTTCCCATTGGGAAAATATTTCCCAAGCTAGTTTTCCCACCATTAGATCGAAAGATAAGGAGGATGTCAAAGTTTGTGCAAGTTGAACCCCAGGTACATTTATTAATCAATGCAAAAACATTACATGATACTTAGTTTTTAAAGTTTTTTTTTTTTAATTTATTTTATGTGAGTACACTATAGATGTCTTCAGACACACCAGAGGAGGGCATCAGATCCCATTACAGATGGTTGTGAGACACCATGTGGTTTCTGGGAATTGAACTCAGGACCTTTGGAAAAGCAGTTAGTGCTCTTAACCACTGAGCCATCTCTCTAGCCGGAAACCTAATTTTTTTAATAGATATCACCTAATTTTTTTTTTTTGAGATTTTTTGTGAGTAAATTTGAAAGGATAACAAGCACAGAAATGTTTGGATATAGAATTTGTTCAAGTGTGATTTTTTTTTTTTAATGTTAACATGTAAGTCATCAATAGCTCCTTGTCTAATTTGGAAAGAACTATTCTAATTTACTAATCATGAAGTCCCAAAAGTACTTTCTTGTCCTGTTATGTGCTAGCTGGATTTGTATGCTGGACAGAGAGGAGCTGACTCATGCTTAGCTGTGTCTGTATATTCCTGTGCGTACAGGAAGGAGGTCAGCAGTTCCCTAAAGATCAAAGCACTTGAAAACCTGTTCATCTGAGAAATCTGGAACTGTCTTGGTGAAACTATGAAATGTAGACTCAGCCATGTAAATTAGCACTAATGTTGTGCACAGGAAACTCATGGTGTACGTGTGAATTTTGGGCAAACTTTCCTTTACTATCCCACATTCCCAGCCCTGTGCATGAATTTATGCTCACATTTAAAAATTAGCTGTTCTGTGGAGTTCACTGGTTCATGTGAAGTTTTATGTTAATATTTATGTAGACTGTGTTTTGTCATCTGCTACTGTCTGCCATAGGAAGGATGTTCTACACTCTAAACACTTTGAGGAACATCTCCAGAAGGCAAGTGGATGCCTTTGGGCTAGCTGGTGGTCACGCAGTTTAGGATCTGTGGGTGAACACCAATGGTCTGTATTCGCAGGTGAAAACCAAGAACAGTCAAGAAATCAACTCAACTTCACAGTTAAGGGTCCTGG
This sequence comes from Rhabdomys pumilio, assembly GCA_030674055.1. Classification (NCBI taxonomy): domain Eukaryota; kingdom Metazoa; phylum Chordata; class Mammalia; order Rodentia; family Muridae; genus Rhabdomys; species Rhabdomys pumilio. The sequence continues at coordinate 94,171,804 of JANHMN010000001.1, forward strand.
CAACTTCCTCAAGCACTTAGCCTTATCAGTATTTCAAAATATAATGGAAGTATCAGACCAAAGACTCGACAAACTTTAAGACATATGGACGACAACTGTCTCCCATTTGGTGAAAGTAGTATTGAATTTGGGGTCATAACCTGTTTCCCAAGTCAGGTCCACTCACCTATTTCCACTGATCCAATTTAAAATTAATAGTGGATTTATTCAATGTGGTCACACTGGAAGAGGGAGAAAGAGATTCAGGGATTCCCTCCAGTCTTAGAGGTACTGAGGAGAGACTCAAGTTTACATAGGAGGCCATGCATATGCACATCAAAGCAGACTCAGTCAAAGTGTGTCCTGCTCACTACTGACCCATCCTTGTCTGGGCTTTGGTCTCATCCTGTAAGCTGGTCTGACATGTTGTTAGAACTGTGTGAAATCTCTTTCCCTTTCCGGGAGACAAGGTCCCACTCTGGTGGGGCCTTTTCTAGCATCATATTCCTGGAGAAATTCCCAGTTCTTTGGAGTCTATTGGTTCAATTGTCTGGTAGACTGAGAGCCACAACGTCTCTTTAGAAAGTTTTCATTTCTGCCAGTCCTATTACAGAAGGGTGGGGTGCCAAGTGACCGCCATGCTGCACAGTGCAAATAGCAACCATTTTCATAGCTTCAGAAAACTCTAGTGGAGAGTTCTGCTCTAGGTGTAAGGACACACTTCAAAAGGGTGTGGGGCTTCCCGGATGCATATGCAGGCTCTGGGGCTGCTTTGCAATAATTAAAGCCGTCCCAGCTCTTCAGTCTCCTTTTCAGGTAAGGCCCATGGGTAGGAACTCTAGCTCTAAAATCTGTTCTTTACGCTGCTCTGCTAGCATGAGCTCTGTGTCACAGTGTGCCAGTGAGATGCTCTCGTGTGGGAATTAGAAGATGAGACAGAAAACTGGGCATTTGCCACTGGCAACTGCAGTCAGATGTAAGCCTTTCTACAAACAGCTGACTTAAGGTCTGGGGAGGGGCTTCCAGGCACCCAGTCCACATCACCCAGAGATGGCAGTTGGATATCAGGTTCTTCTGATCCCTGGACCTTTGATTTTTTGAATTCTTCAAATCAATTTCTCTGACCTTCACTTTCCTAAACCTTCCAACAGTCTTGGAAAACTTAAATTAAACCCATGGGCTTCCTACTAAAGTTATCTAGTGTGGCTCAGTCCATGGCTGGTTCATGCCTCACTCATATAAGACACATGATACATTTCTTTTATATTTTCTCATACTGCTCAAACAGTATGCATATGTTCAATTAACCATCACCTTGAATAAGGCTTGGACTAATTTTATCTGCCCATCTGGGGGAATGGAGAGATAGTGATATATAACTTAGAAAGGTTAGCCTTTAACTATCTCTGTGGAGACCTCTTGGGTTAGGGAATTTAACATACTGATTAACCTCTCTAGGAGTGGGGTTTCTGAGCAGATGCTTCAAATGTCAACTAACTGCCCTAAAGGTGTAGATTGCAGTTAACCAGCATTTTATGGTCTCCATGGAATGTACCACACTGTAAAATAAAAGCCACAAAATGTGAAAGCAAGAGCATCCTTTTGAATGAGAGAGACCTGCCATCATCCAGTTATAGCTCCTCTGAACCCCAGGCCAGGATGCAGGAATGCTCAACCAAAGTACAGTGTGGGAGCGCCCGGCTGTGTGGTCATTTTACTCTATGCCAAAATGGGGTCACAGCTGGAGTGTTCGCTTAAGCGATAACTTAATGACCCAACAGGTTTCAGAGAGTTCTGTTTGCTTAACTTTCCTATCAGGAATATGTGGTTTGATAGTACCTCTAGTTTACAAACTTTACTACTTATAAAGAATATCTTTACTATATTACAGACCTTGTTACCATCCAGGTTTAATTTTAGGCAAGTTCCTTTGCCATTACATAAAAAAAAAAAAAAAAAAAAAAAAAAAAATCACGAAGAAAAGTCACATTATCACATGTTTTGAAAAACCTGTGTAGTCAGGTGTGGAGTGAGAAGGGCACCCACCGGGAGCCAGGGCAGCATCCTGAGAGGTGCTAATGGAGGAGGGTGTTGGGCAGGGACAAGAGTCAGGCTCACTTGGGACTAGGAAGGAATCTATTTTGTAGTCCTAGAGACTGCAACTTTTAACAGGTCATGAGTAAGTCACAAAGTATACGTCAGACAAGTCTTCCCTTTTTATCAGCCTTATCACTGCGGTCTGTGGGGGGGTGGGGATAGGGGCAAGACATCCTGAATAAGGTCATTTTGTAGATTGCAGAGAGGCACTGCTTCCTAAAAAAAGAATTAAAAAAAAAAAAAAAAAAAGGAAAAGCCTAGGTGACTGAATAATTCTGCAATTTAACAAATCCATTTGAATGATATGGTAGTTCTTAGGCCATTCCACCCTGACTATGTAGGGCTTGAGACTCACTCTGTTCAAGGACAATTAAAGTATTTCAGGAGCCACATCTGTGGACTGACCTTTCGAGAGAAGCCAATGTTAATGGGAAAAAAAAAGACCTTTGATAAATGCAAAGAGCCAGACACTCCCTAGGGGTGCTGGTTAAAGTTAAAGGTCTACTTTCTGTGCTGGAGAGATGGCTCAGTGGCTAAATGCCCTTGTTGCCCTTGCAGAGGACCTGGGTTCGGTTCCCAGCACCTACACATGGCCCATAACCATCTGCAACTCCAGTTCTGGGGATCTAATACCCTCTTTTGGTCTCTATGGGTATTCTATACACATGTAGGTAAAACACTCATTTATAGAGAATAAAAAATAACGTCAATAGAAAATGTAGACGTCTTCTCTTCAGCGCAGTGAGCTCCTCAGCATGGATATTTCATCCATCCACGCTCCTACAGAAGATTCTCGTAGTTCTTTTCAGTGGCCATAAAAGGCTAGCAATATCTGCCATAATACTAATTATTTCTTAGAATGTGAATGTGAAGCCTAAACTCTGTGAAAGGTTCAGATGCTCAAGAACAAACCTGGGGCTGGGAACTTTCCCTGCTGCTGGGCTCTTTCTATTCAAACTCAGCACTGGACACTTGGCCCCAGGATATTACCATAACAACTCTGCTCCTGCCAAGGAGACAAAACAAACCTCCAGTCAGCCACTGCCAATTACTCTCCCGAGGTGGGAAGAATGGAGTCCTCCCACTAAGCTCATAAAGCCTTATTTTTATTATTTTTTTTCCAGGCCACTCTTGAAAGTTTGTATGTGACCTGCCTCTTCTTTTCCAAGACTATTGAACCATTTTTTCCATTTTTTTTTTAATAGCGTAACTTTTCCCACCGATCTTTCCCATCGATCCATCTTTTATGGTTTTTGGATACCTTCATCCATCCCCCAGTCCCTTTATCTTCTTTTCTGTGACAAGCACCGAGGGAAAGTGTTTTCTTTACTGTTCACATAAAGGCTGCCCGATCTTGTGGCCAGCTATCTGGATGTTTCCTTTGGAATGGGTTGGCAATCTCCCATTTCAAAGTCTCCACATGCTAATCTGTGTAGGAGACGCTCTCCATTTCCACAGCAGATAAGGACTCCTTTACAAAACGCTGCAGAATAAACAGCCATGGAGAGGGAGCGCCAGGGAGCTCTAATGCTGTAATTCTTCAGAGCCCCCCGCCCCCCAAATGTAGCTAAAAGCAAACTATATGTTGTATAGCAAGAAAGGTTGCTTAGGCTCTGGTAAACCACGACCCTCCAAATACTTAACAGAAACGAAGACACAAGAAGCTTGTCCAAGAAAAGGAGACCTCAGGTTAATTGCTCCGGGGTCCCAGGCCAGGGCTCTTTTCTATCTGCTGTCATCTCAATTTGGACATGAATCCACCCCAAGCCACATGCACAGCATGAGGTCAAACAGGAGCCATGGTAGCCGTGAACCTGTCTGAATATCTCTAACTCCCAATGCCTTGCCTACTGCTAACTAGACACACGGTGCCCTGGAGATCCCTGACTACTGCATCCACCACTGGCTCTTTATGTCTTGAGATCTTCGTTTCTCTGAAAGTTGGATTCTTTCTCTCTGACAGAGACACTTTTGTTATTATATTTGGGGATCACAGCCTGTGACCTAAGCCAGGTTTGGTCACCAGTGGTCCTCAGTAAGCCAATCAAAAGCCAATGTAACAGTGGAAAGCAGGAAAAGGAGACATATTCAATGAAAAGAGGAGAAGAGAGATCCTGGGACGCCCGCCCCCCCCCCCCCAAGTTCGTGTTTTGGGTCTTGAAGGGAGACTGAAGTTTAGATAGAGGGCTAAGCATATGTTCATTAAAGAGGTCATGGTCAAGGTATGGTCCCATCCGCCATGATCTGGGCTTTACTCTTCTCCTTAGGTAGTCTGACAAGTTGTTAGAACACTGTGGAAGCTCTTTCTGGGAGAAAAGTTTCTCTTCCCTCTTTGGCTTCTCCTAGCATCAGATTCCCGGAGAATTGCTATTTCTTTGGGGTCTGTGATTTCAGTAGTTGATTGTAAAACTGAAAGAGACAGGTGCCTTTTTGAAACATTCTTCACTAATGCAGGGCCAGGTACATTTCTGCTCCTTGGGTTAATCCTCAAACTCCATCATGAAATTACATGCTGTTTAGGTCTAGAAACATCAACATTCAGGTCCCCACCCCCCACCTTCACACTCACACTGCCCAGCAGTGAGTTACTAGTGTCACCCCTCCCAGGAGCTCCTGCATACATTAAGGTTTATTTGAGGTTGTATATTGTATTGTGGTTATTTCTGTATTATATCTCCTATCCATGGGATTATTTCCACTCAGTGCATTCGTTCATGATATTTGTTAAATATCAAGTCATTGTAGCATTATTATTTGTCACTTTCAAAAGCCTTAGGAAATCACACAATAGTTCATAATCAATAAATAATATGATATATGATTGCCTGTATTTAGTATAAAAGCTTATCAAAGTAGGCCTGTACTTGTAAATGGGCTGCAGTGTTTCCAGGAGACACACCCAGTACTCTGAGTATCCTCCATCTCCCACAGCCCCCCAAGGAGCCAAGTGTTCTCTGTCCCGCTCTCCACACCCAGAGTAGCCTCATGAGCCTTAGCCAGCTGGCAGCCTGCAATCCCAGACAAGGGACAGGCCCTTTAAAACCTGCCAATCCCTGCTTTGTTGGGTCCCAGTGACCCCAGTGTGAGTTCTAAGACACGGAGAGTCTCTGTCCAGTAAGTGTATCTGCAGGCACATAGCAAGCAATGGTCTTTGTCATCACAAGTAACACCTCAGTGCTGCAATACGGAGGAAAGTGTGCTCCTTTCTGCACTGACTCCCATGTATGATCTAATCGCAGGCAGAGTCTTTCTTTGTTTAATCATCCTTTGGACAACCATGGGCTTTCTTAAAATGTCTTTCCAAATGGTCCAACAATCCTCATTTCTTTTCCTTCTCCAGATCATGTGACACAAGACACAAAAGACAAAGTGTATTAGGTACCAGGATGCCTTCCTAGCACACAGAGAAACTTCCCAAGCTAATTTCAGCCATGAGTGGTTTGTCATCTTTTCTCTTTCCAGGGTCCTAGGCAATCGCTAGTACAAAGAAAAACAGTTTTGTCTCTGATCATGAAAGTTTGGAGGGTATTGCCATTTGCATGTGACACCTGTCAGGCAAGTGAGGGCTTCATCTTCCCAGCCCTGGGTTACAAGGGCCTCAGCTCCATCAGCCTCCAGGATCTACAAAATGAGAGAAGAGCTTCTCCTTGTACATCTGCAAAGATTAAATGAGATGCTTGTGAAGAAGTGGTACAGTCCTTGATCTCAAGAGTCAGTGAATGGTCTTAACTGGAAGCCTTAAATCTGTCCTGCAGGCAGAAGAGCGTGGTAAGTGCATTGTTTGTCATATATATGGGCAGGATACTGATGGTGTCCCTTTCTTTCAAAGATTCTCTTCTTACAAGGAAAAATAGAGAGGGTCCTAGCAGGATTATTCCTACAACAGTGGGTGCTGGGCACTTGTTCTCCAAGTCACATAGCTCAGCGCAAATTAAACATTGGTAGCCCGACAACCCTCCTGTGCGAGCAGAGAGAAAGCGCTCTGATGCTTATCCGTCTTGCTCATTTTCCATTTTCCTTGCTACTGTTTTACTTTGAGAGGAGGCACCACTTATACACATCATGTAGAGCCAGAAGTGATGCGATGGACATGTAGAGCTAGCTAAGTGCCACCCACCACTGGGATGACCAGAAGCAAGGGCAGTATATGGCTGCAGCTTGACACGTTTGCTTCATGGCTTTTACCGTAAGGCTTCTGGACAATGTCCCCAAAAGAGACAGTTACTTTCACTGACTCAATAGTTACAGTAATTTCAATTCCAGAGTGCAGTACAGAGCAGTGTGTGAGAGCCAGCTTGCCAGGTTAGGGGCACTTGTTAAAAAAAGAAATGCAGCTTCTGGTTTGCTGCTCTGGAACAGATCCCGATAAGGCCCAGACTGCTGGCTAGGACCCACAGAAAACAGCAAGGGCCTTTAAAGTACTTTCTGCAGATTTGAATGTGATACCACCCTAAGTTAGATATGTGACCACGGGCTTTTGACCTCTCTCGAGCTCATGCACAAAGTAGACCAAATAATTCCTGTCCCTTAGCACGGCACCTATATCTGCGCTATTGCCATTAGCAATACATTAAGGGTTTTCAACTGTATCATTTGGAATATAGCATACAATAGTGGCTTAGTATGACAGTGTATTGTACGGGATTGCTGTAACAATCATGCTACCGCTGAAGAAACAGAAGCACTTCAGTCAGTACCTGCCCATTTTAGATTCTTCCTTAGGCTACAGGTGCTCATGAATTTAAAGTGAACACACAAGCAATGGTATAATCTCATCACAAGCAATGGTATAATCTCATCAAAAGCAAAAATACTTTACTGTTTGTTCATGTCTTTGCAATAGAAACATTTTCTAGAGCCAACCACAGATCTGTGGCTAGGAATTGTTACATTCCCACCTAACATGATTCAAAGTTTCAACTCTTAGAAGAGATGATGGAAATGCACAGCTAACATCTGCTCACCGGCCATCCTGGATCTAAGATTGGCAGGTCTTTTAGAACTTGTTTATCCATTTGCTTAGCATCTACCTGCCCATTTTCCCATTTCTCTATGGATGTGGAAATCCATTGTTTTGGGGGCTTGGAGGGGGAAAGAGTATTTGTTACTGTAGGTATTGAGCCTCAACTAATATATTTTTTGTCATCGCTCAAATACTGTCCTCTTGCAAACTGTTTGCCATTATCCATACATTATTCTCTATCCTTTGGCCCAGAAGGCACTGAAACTGGGACCCATCAACTCTGGAAAATGATTTATGCACAAATCTCAAGAAAGGGCACTTCTAATCCTTTCACAGTTCCCAAACGACTCTCCTGCACATTAAAATAGAAACATCTTGCCTTGGCTCTCTGACCCAGAAATACCAATGGGAGTTCACAAGACACTTCAGAAAGCCCAGAATGACAGTGGAGTTCACTTTTAAGTACAAGTCTTCTCCCTTAAGGGTCCCTGTGTGGCTCTGAACAAAATGAATTATTCTTAAAATGATTTTAAAACTCAACCACCACAATTAAGCATTCAAGTTAAAAAAAAAAAAAAACCACAGGGCTAGGCTCCAATAATACCCTTTCAGAAATTAAACAAAAATAAAAAGCTGAACTCTTAAGTACACTGCAAACTCTGGCTCATTCTCTCCTTGCTTGGAAAATGCCGTATTGGTTCCAACAACACTCCAGTAAGTGTGTGCCCAGCCACAGAAAAATTTTCCAGTGGAAAACTGTTGGGGTAAGGGCTTTGGAGCCTTGCATTCAAATATTTGGTCTGCTGCTTATTAGATACTGACCGAGCAAGTTTTAAACTGGGGCTCTAGAAGTTTCTACATAAAATGGATACACCACTGCCTCTTATACAGTCATTGTGCCGGTTAAATAAAACATGTCTAAAGCCCAGGGACAGTCTAAGACATACAGCTCCCATCTTGTGATATTGTGACAAAGTGGAAGGAATGCTAGGAACATTTATTTATAGAATATGACAGGGAAGTGCTCTACCTTCAGGGTACATTGTTTTATAGGACAGGTTTGCAAAATGCTGGGATTCAAGGGCATATCATACTACATAGCTGGTCTCGCAGACAGCACAGCTCAGCACCCTAAAATCGAATGCTCTCCCCAGCCACCTCCCAGCCTGCCAGGCATGCAGATATTTACTTTGATTCCTGGTAAACAACTAGTTCAGTTTCCTTCACTGGTGCCCTGCTCTGAGTGTGGGAAGCACTTTGATGAACTCATCATGAATCTTCCCAGGATCCCTGGGCTAGCTGACACCAGGGACCTCACTGGTGAGATCAAGGGCCAATCAGTGCATAGACTGCCTCTGGAGAACAGGTTTTTGTCACATTGCCTCTTGCAAGAACTGGGGCAGATTTAGGAGTTGTGTCCTGTTTAAATGGAGATAAGTGTAAGACCTAGAAGCCCTAAGCAGAAGAAAGTACCTTATCTTGATAATACACAGAGGACCCAAGGACTGGTGACCTCTGGGAAGGGCTGGCTGGCCTGGGAACCAGAGAGATTTGAGTAGCCAAGTTCCATGGGAAGAAAAGAGAAGAGGGAATATGCACCAGACAGAAGTATACCTAGATTGAACCTCACGTAGCTGCAGAAAAGATTACTGCATCACTTATTACTCAGAGTGGATGAAGAAGGAGGATGGCTGGATTTTACCTTTTGAAGTCCTGAGCTGAACACTTATGGTATAGGGAGGGCAGTTAGCTTTGGGGTCTGAGGGTCAGGGTGTGGCCAGGATCTGGCTTAGGCTCAGAATACTATTGGTGCTATCATGAATAAGACTACCTGGCGTAGCTGGTGTGACATCAAAGCAATGTGCACAATAGCACAGCACATAATAGATGTGTCATAGCTGTGGTCCACAAGGTTTGCAGAAGGCATCTCTCAGTACAGGCACATAGGGAGAGAACCAACCAGAGGAGAGAAACATATCCAGGATCATTTACTTTCAGTGATAGTGACTGACCCCTGGGCTTTGTACATGCCACACAGTGTTTTATCAATGTCCTCTCCCTAGCGTTGATATCCTAACAGCATGAAATCACTAAAGACAGCAGAGAACCGAAGTATAAGAATCTACTAAAGGAGTGCTGGATCCCCAAGGCACTCACTCGGGTGGTCTGGTGGTCTGGATCCAACTGCAGGAGCTTAGTGCAGTTTTGACATAATGTTGAGCCTGAAGAACAAAACTCCTGCCTCACTAACAACCTGATCTCACACAGCAAGTGGCAAAACATTAGAGCCTTCAGGTCTTGATCAGGTTCATTTTTTCCACCAATTAAAGAATTAAAAGACAGGAAAAAAAATCTCAGATGCAGCATGAAGAAACAGCTAACAAACCTTATTACATTAATATCCATGACTGTATGTGTGTGTGTATACATATACACATACACATACACATACACATACACATACACATACACATACACATACACATACACATACACATATATATATATATGTTTACAACAGGTTTTAACTGAATTTTAAATTAACTTTACTTATAAACTGTCCTTTCACCAGTGAAATATTAGAAAATATGAGCATCTTATAACATTATTGATGAAGTCAAGCACACAGGTGGGCAACATAATCAAAGACTTTAAACATGTGTACACATGAGTGCACATGAGACAGAGATACATACAAAGACAGAAAGACAGAGACAGAGAGACAGAGAAAGAGAGACAGAAAGACAGAGAAACAGACAGAGAGAGAAAGATTCTTTCTTTCTATTCTGAGTGACTTCAAAGTAAGAACCCCATCTGTTTTCCTCAGGTCCTTTTAAAAATACTATAAATTCCACTGAAGCACTGCTCAGCCATCTGGAAAAGCTGACAGACAGCGACTGGGAAGAAGTTTCTTTCAGGACCTCTATAATGGTTTTCCTCTCTGTTCTCTTCCCCTTCTGAAATGTCAAGGATAAGTACCACTCTCTACTTCCCATCTGTGCTTTCACAATCAGGCCCAAGTACGTTTTGAAAGTTGGTGGAAAATTTTGTTTCCATTGGGTTCATTTTTTAAAACTTTTACTGAGTTTTTCTTAACTAACATATTGTTTTCAGTGATTTTTAAACATTTGAATATAAAATATATGTTAATGTACACATTACTGTGTCTTCCAAGTAGATCGCAGTGGAGAACAAAAATATATATATTATATCCAGGGACAGGCAGATACAATGAAGTTGCTCATAATTTAAGTGGCATAAGCACTCATCGTAAGTAGCATACTCAAATAATACCAGAGACAAACTTTGAAAAGACAATTCTGCACTTCAATGGAAGAAGGGTAGAAGATACGATCAGAATCAATCCTTTAAAAATATTTCTTTTTATTTTACATGTAAGGGTAGTTGCCTGTGTGAACACTGTGGAAGCCAGAAGAGGGTGGCAGATCCCCTGGAACTGGAGTTATAGATGGTTGTGAACCACCACATGGGTGCTGGGAACTGAACTTAGGTCTTCTGCAAGAGCAGCCAGAGCTCTTAGTCATTGAGCCATCTCTCCAGGCCCAGAATCAATAGCCTAAAGATCTAAATATAAATTTTACTCAAACAAAAACCTGAATAATAGATACAGACTCAAGGTTTAAACCGTGACATATAAATATATCTTATGGATATATATGGCATATAAATATATTTTATGAATATATAGACATATGTATCATATGTATACAGATATCCATAAAATATATTTATATACATAGATGCATGTATATATGATATATTTATATATCACGGTTTGAACTTTGAGTCTGTATCTGTTATCCAGATTTTTTTCTGTGTAATATATCTTATGAATGTATATATCTATATATCTATATATCTATATCTAGCTATATATATATTCATAAGGTATACTTACATATAACATATGCATACATCAAAAAGGAAGGAAACTAATGTCAGATTTTACCAGCTTAAGGTTGAATGAGTCCAGTCTACTAACAACCACAATATAAAGCACATATTAAGAATCACCTTAATTCATTTTTGGCAAGAAAGAGTGGACGGTGTCCACTGGAGAATGAGCAGGTTTCACCATGCTCACTTCTTGAGTGAAGGGAATCAGTTCCAGACTGGGAGGCTATACGACGAAACAGGGAAGTTAGGAGCCAAAGGACTATGGGAGAATAGCAGCCAAATGGTAGAGATGGGGACAGGGTCAGCAACAATTGCAGAACTCGTTCATTCATTCTGGGCCAGGAAAGCTGGCTGCCACTTAGTAGGCCCAGGGACACTGCAATATCTATTATAGTGACTATAACAAATTACTACAGACTGGATGACTTCAACAACAGAAGTTTATTTTCTTTTAATTCTAGACACAAAAGGTTGGGGATAAAAATGTAGGTAGGCTTGGTTTCTTCCGAGGCCTGTCTCTGTGGTACCGCCTCGCTGAGTCCTTCCATGGCTTTCTGCATGCATAGGCCTAAATTTCCCCTTGCAAAAGCATCAGATGGCTCAGGTCTCAACGTACTACCTTCACTTTTGAAAAACCACCATTTTATAAGCTTATGTCTAAGTGGGGACACAGCCTAAGATATTGAGAATTAGAACAGCAGCATATTAATTCTGGGGTCACACAGTGGAGCTCATAGTTCACAGTTTGGGGATTAAACTACCCAAGGCAAGAGCTAAAAGGAATCCTCAACATGACACAATCACTCTTTTTAAAAACAGTCATCAACATATTCCTGACGAGAAAGAGAACGGACCATTTATTTTTCTTGTATCTATTGGAAAATCACCATGGAAATTTCTATCTTATGCCATAGAAAATCTTTTTAAAATATATAAAAATACTTTCCCCCAAATGTTAAATTTGATACCCCAGTGAGATATTTTGGGGTCACCCTGGGCATCCTTTGAATATGAACACCACACCCACTTTTCTATAGGTTTACATATCGCTTGGTGTTAGCAGAAGGAAGCTAAGATGCATCTTGAGGAGATTAAACGGCAGCCTCAAGTCACAGAAAGTATCAATGAAGACAAAACAAGAGCAGCGACAACAAAAACATTTCAAGCAAAATGAACTTACGTTCTTTCCCAAAGCGTGTGGAATTTTTTGTAATGCCACAATGTCACAGAGAAAAGATACAAGTACTTGAAAAGACTACTGGTACAGGCCACATCCTGTTTAAAGAGGTTTAGAGTCACACATGGTCACCCTAAAGAAGACTCAGACTTCCTCTTGCAGCTGGCCAGCCAGTCCCCCACTACAAGGCTGCAAAGAGAGCATTCATTCTCCTAGCTGTGGCAAGGTGGCTCAGCCTAGGCTCTCTCCAGGGAAGCTGTCCTCAGTGGTACATCCCTGGCTTATTCAGGACTGGGTGACAGCACCTGAGAGAAATGCGCCTTCTTCTTAGTAGACCCCAGCAGCTGCTAATCAAAGGCTGTCAAGCAAGATGCATACTACACATGGCTTCATGGGAGGCATAAAGAGAGAGATCACAGCTGTGTGTTTATCTCCCTCTCATTCCTGTTTCTGGCAGTGATATTACAGACAAGCAGGCTGCGTCAAAACAATTTTCTAAAAATATGGATCAGCCGAGACCATTTAAAGCCTCGTTTTAAGGAGTTATTGTTAAGACTCTCCCAGGAGGTCTTCTGTGAACTCCTTCCCAGGCCCTCCTCCTCTAGCATCTAAGAATATGAATGGTACCATTCTTTTTTCTTGCCTCTCAGTGACTGATTAGTGAGTTTGCATTTTTCTCCTCAGGATCTTGGGCAGTATCCCTAAGGGCTTCATCACTGGACGGACCTGGCAAAGAACTCCAGTGAGGCTGTACTGAAGAGAAGGTGGTTTGCTGGCAGACCTGTCTGCTGTCATCCAGCAAATGGATGGGAACTCCATTCTTTCTAGCCCTGTGTGAATGTTAGAAGGTAGAGATCAAGGGGTGGAGGAGCAAAGATTCAATGGATAGTCCTTAACTGACAGGCATGAGGCCCTGGGTTCAGTCCTCAACTAGAAACTTGTGTTTCTCTCCTCACCTAAAGAAAGGAACCAGGAGAAACAGGCACAAAGTTCTATAGCTTCATGGTGTCCCATTGGAGAGACTGGGTATGGTGTCTGAAGAACACTCATTGGTTGGACTGAGCAGGGAGTCCTGGATGGGTGGATGAAGGAAATAGTTAGGTGTCATTTGTTAAGATGACTGGAGGAAGATGGGCCCTTGGTACAACATGAATAAGTTGTTTATACTAAAGCAGCCATGTGATAAGACAGAGATACAGAGATGACTGCAGGTGGTGGAGTCCACAGAGGCAGCAAGACCGAGCTTGTTTCTAGTCCCTCACCTCCCACAGAGGCATGCGCCTCTTCTGGCACTTTTTTTTCAGACTTTGAGGCTTTGAGAGAAGAGTTCATTCCCATTGTTTGGGGGTACACAGTTGGTAATCCCGTCTTATAAAAGCCTTAAGAAACTTAAACAGTTGCTTGAAGACACATTTTTCTCTCGCTGCTTGATGCATATCTTCCCTTAGGCGAAAAGTGAATACACCGTGAACTGAAAGATATTTTTTTTTTAAAGGGAACATCAGTTCCTAAGTTGACTGCTCGTTCTACACCTCTGTCCCCACCCACCCTTAAAGCAAACATCTGCAGCAAGAGGCGCCCATGGAAGCTCTGGTTTCTCTAAACACAGCTCAAAGAGGTGGGCCCATCCTCAAATACCACACAGTGGTGTAAATCTCCTTACCACCACGTCAAAGATGGAAGGTCGGGCTGCGTTGTTCACCTTGATAAGCCAGAGGCAGCATAATTTACACGTGAGACACGGCTAACCATGCATGCCTGACGTGAGATGGAAACTGGGTAGTCATAATTTATAGTTAAATGGCTTTTTTTCTCCAAAGAGCTTCAAGAAATTTACAGACTTTTACTTAATTAATCCCTGCAAGCCATCCATGGCGAAGTCTATCCATTCCTCTTGCTGCTGGCACCTCAAGGTTTGGCCACTGGCTGCATTCCTCTTTATTCTTGTGTTCACGATTGTTGAGGTCTCCTTTCTCGGTACACATCTACATTTGTGATGTTGGTACTCATATTTCCATTGAGCTGTTCCTGGGAGCTCCTCACTGATAGAAGAAATTGTCTCCCTTGATTCCTCTTGAGGACACTGGAGTCTCCTCTGAGAGGCCCTGGTTAGTTTGAAATGGTATAAAAATGTTTTTAAAGATAGAGGAGGCCTCTCGGTATCTCAGCAGACACTCCATATTTATGTATATATGTATATAACATGTAGAATATATAATGTATAATATAAAGAACATTCTATATATGTTCTCTATATATTATACGTTTTATATATTATGTATATATATATATATATATATATATACACATATATGTGTGTATATATACATACATATATATATATATTCTGCCTTCAGATCATATCTCAATGGTTTGTCCTCTGCCCTCTGCCCTCTGAGAACTGTGTTAATGGAACCAGAAGTAAAGAAGTGGAAGAGATGACACAGGTTCTAACCCGGTGATGCTGGGAAATTAGCGCTCTGGATCTGAGCTTGGAGCCCTTTCCTTGCATTTATCGAACAGCAAGGACTGTTACCAACTGGGTGCATCTCCATACCTCAGGCTTAGGGCTCTTCTACCACAGGCAGAACAAGAAGCTTGCCTTTGAGATGATTATGACTGACACATCTCACCAGGCTTGGAAACCTTGATAGCACTGGTTCACCCTCCTAAGTACTTTTCAGTGATTGACTTTACCAAGAGCTACTACCTTCTAATATAGAAAAACACTTTTTATTTGTTGTGGTGGTGGTGGTGGTTGTGGCGGTGGCGGTGGCCACACTGGGGATCAAGCCAAGGACCTCAGACATGCTAGGGAAGTTCTCTCTCACTGATTGGTACCATCATAAAGCTGAAGTGTGAATTCTAGAATGAATGGCGGTGCAAATAAGTGGCACTTGCCTCCAGCCCTATCATTCTTAGAGCCATCCGCTGTGTCTGTGGCCAGCCTCCTCTCCCTAGATCCAACAGTGGGTGCCAGAATGCACAAACATTTAAAACCTTGTGGTTACTCAGAAACTATAAGAATTTCAGCAATGGCCTTTCAAAATTTCAACACAAAGAAGTTTTTGTAAGCCAAAAGAATTTAACACTCAGCCTGGTTTATTCTGCTATTTACATTCACATCTGCAACTAACCATTTTATGTATAATTTGTAGCCATCCTGTTGAGATAGACATTACAGAAATAATCTAAATACTTTATATATAAATGCATACATCCATGCATATATACATACATCTATGAATGCATACATTTATTTATCTTCAAAATGACCTGAAGGGTCCAGAGGAGAATTAAATTTAATTTCTTTGGTTAAGCATTAGGCTTGCTAACAACAAGAATAATGACTTAATTAGCACTTACTACAGGAAGAAAGTGGTTTAGTAAAAAGACGAAGCTGGGAGGGGTGAAAAAGTCATTGTAAACTGTTATCAAAAACT
The DNA here is from genome assembly GCA_030674055.1 of Rhabdomys pumilio. Taxonomy (NCBI): domain Eukaryota; kingdom Metazoa; phylum Chordata; class Mammalia; order Rodentia; family Muridae; genus Rhabdomys; species Rhabdomys pumilio. The sequence goes on from JANHMN010000001.1 coordinate 94,187,381, forward strand.
CATGCAGGTAGCTGAAATTTTGGAAAGTCCCCTTCCCCTATTTTAAATTTACATCATTTGCTTGGGCTTTTGGCTATGTGCAGCCAGCCTGCAGAACTGCTTTACCTGAGCCTCTCACACTTACAACAAGAGTGGAGGCTAGACAGGAAGAAAGCCAGCACCACCTGTTCGCCCGGCCTTTCACACTACAGTTCACACCCCAGTTTCTCGATGGTACAAATGAGGGAGTCAGCAGAGATCAAGATGACTTCACTGTTCCTTGTGGTTGGATTGGATAACATTTGGAGGGGCCAGGTTCTATTCACATCTGCTCCCTTTGGCAGGTGTGAGCAGATTGATGCTGAAGCAGGAAGTTAACTACGGAAGATCTGCGAGCTTCGGTCAGTCATATGCTGAGCCTTGTCCAGGCCTGTGAGCTTTGGTGTGTTATATACAGAGCCTTCTCCTGTTTGGCATCTTCCTGGCTTGCTGAGATGGCCACCATGAGAAGCCACTGATCTACTTTTCACTTTTATATCATTTTAGTTAGTTGAACAATTAACCCAAATAGTGAGCGTATGAAATTTAAGACGTTAGAGTTACATGCTTTGTATCTACCAAAGCCAATCTATTACTGTTATTTTGAATAATCCTACCATTTAGCATGGAAGGAGATACGGAAAACAGATGTAAAATACAAACTTAATCTTTTAAATATTAATTAAAGGTTAAAATGACATTTTTAATATCTTGGGTTGCCAAATGTTATTAAACTTACCTTCATTTTCCTCTTAAAATAGAGCAACTAGAGAATTTTAAATGTCATGTGTAGCTCACAAGATTCTATTGACAAAATTGACAGGCGCCAGGATTAGCCTGTCTGCAGTGCAAAGGAACTTGAAAATGCTGACTCATGAAAAAATAACCTCAACACTGATCTGCAAGAAGGCAAAAGGATCCTTTGGCAACAAAAACAGAGGCCTACTCAGAACCAGAGAAGGCATGCTAAAATATCTCTGCTACCTGGAGTTCCATATAGGTGTGCCCAGTACCTAAAGCTGCAATATCAAAAAGAAATAAAACACAGATCTCAAAAATCCCTGCCTTGTCTTTTAAACCGGCTGAGAGAAAGCAGCTCACAGCCTGCAGAGGTGAGAACCATGGTTCCCACAGCAAGCAAATCCCCACTTTGATTTTCTCCTGATCAAAGATGGGACCTGAGTAATGAAAAGCAGTGAGCCAAGGGCCCCAGGAAGGAATTTCCCAGCAAGATATACAAAGGCCCAGAGACACAGTGAGATAATTTAATAACCACATCAAGAATTTTCAGACCAGCATTTAAATCTCCAGGCATTGGACAATAAGGGAAACTAGCAATCAACACATTATGTGAGAAACGGCAGACGCAGCTCTTCTCAGATGGCAATGTGAGTCACCAGAGAGCTAGACAATGAAGGTATTGGCCAGGCTTGCCAAGGAACAGCCAAGCAGTCCCTCCCTCTGTCTCCCTCTGCTCCTCCATGCCCTTATATAGACAGGAAGGAAGTCTACCTCCATCACCCAAGAATGTTATACTTGTCTCCTTTCAAATCTTTTTAAGCTCAGAGATACCCATTACTTCTTAGATACAAAGTCTGGTATTTAAATACCATCAGAATAACCTAAGTGATATTGTTCATGGACCAGTTGGTACTCAAGCTATCACAGTATAAAGGATGCCAGGCCAAGGGTATGAAGATTGCAGCCCCAAACACACCAAGAGCAGCTATAGCAAGCTCTTCTCTGTCTACATGTCAATCAAGAGCCTTGGCCAATAGCAAATAACATCAACAAGGAGGTTTTGTGGGTGAAAGTCACATTTTGTTAACTGGCATGATGATTGCAAGCCAGGATCTCTCTGGGGGGCATTTAGGATATGCAAAATATATGCATGAATAAACTTTTAGAAATACCCCTCTATTGTCTGAGGGTGTAAAAAGCCAGCAAGGCCTGTGTCCTGTATACATCTTAGAGAAAACGGTATTTGTGCTTGACACCCCCCCCCCTAGTTGGATCTGGGCCCAGCCAGCTACAGGTTTGGGATGATTTCTGTTTTTTATTGGCAAATAGAAGACTTGGACTCCTGCCTGGTGAATTCTGCTGCTTTTGCCTCAACCGAACCTCTTATGAGGAAAGGTTGCCATACCTACACGTACAGACAGCCGAAGCCTTTACATAACTAGATAGACAGACTGCAAGGACTGGTCTGTGCTTGTTTTGGTACAGGCTGCTATTAAATAAGCGTGTGATAGGATTTGTTTGAAAGGTGAATGTTTTGTGACCTGGTGGCCAGCTGATCATAGGGTGGATTTCTCTTTACATTTCTTACAGTTGGTCTCCAGTGCTGTGCATGGCCCCAGAGTTTGGCTTAGGCCAGTGGAGTACAGCTGCATTTTCTATTCTGATGCAATGGAACCTTCCTTCATCCTGGGTATAATCATCTTATCTTCTAGGGTACTGCCACATTTCCTCTGAATCCCTGAGTTTCTGAAACTCTCATCGCCCACGGTGTGTTCCACACAAGTTATCTTAGAACATCCAGAAATGGGAGTCAAGCATTGAGGGTTTTTTACGCCCCCAGTGATTTCCTAGAGGGTCAATAAAATGTCTCAGTAGGTAAAGATGATTGCTAACAGGACTGACAACTCTAGTTTGATCCCTGGGGGCTGGGGGGGGGGAACCCACAAGATAGAAGACAGCTGACTCTTGTAAATTGTCTCTGACTTCTACACATGTGCAGTGGGAGGGGGCACATTATGTGTGTGGATCATACACACACACACACACACACACACACACACACACAGGAATGAGTGAATAAACGTAAAAAATTTAAAAGATGCCTTGATTCCATTGTACAATAAAGCCCAAGAGCACCAATTTCATTGCGATTTTTGCAGTAAAGACTTCACAAATCACTCCTGGTAACTTAGGTTTCTCTGCACACACAGAAGCCAGAAGAAAGTATCATTTGGAACTGGAATAAAGGATGGCTATGAGCTGCCATGTAGATACAGGGAAAAGGAACTCTGGTCCTATGCAAGAGTAGCCAGTATTCTTAACTGAATCAACAGCCTCCTGTCTCTCAAAATTTAATTTCACTCTCAGTAAATCTTCCTGAACTTTATGCAGTATTTGCCTAAGTCCGTGGCCTTTTGCTTCCCGGAGTCAGCAAAGCCTATTCACCTACACATGTAAAGACATAGCTCCAGTTCTAAGCTGCCATCTTTGGCTTCTATCAAGCACTTGAGATGCTGTTTAAATGATCGGCCTGTTGAATCACAGCACTGCTTGGAGAGGCGGATCCAGGAACTTGAAAACATTTACTCTCTTCCTGTGCTTACCTTCCACTCAAATCCTTCCCATGCAAACATTCTCTGGGCTGTTTGTCCTATCAGCCATGCCTGCATCTGGCATGGATAGAAAGTTTCAGGCACGAACCCAGATAGAGGGCAAGGGCCGGTAAGCATAGCTGCCAATGTTAAGAGACACACACGGCACACACCAAGAACAGCCCAAAAGGAGGCTCTCAGGCACAGCTGTCTCCTCACACAAACAGGTGCAGCAAATGAAGACAACGTTCCCAGGCCACATCAGAGGAAGGATGAATAAATTCTAGGGAGCTCCAGGGTGAACGAAGGCATGTGGGAATGAATGGTACTAATGAAGGAGATGCAAGATTAGTCTGAGTTGCCGGAGGGCAGTAACAGCCCCTTTCTTTAGGAGAAATTTGACTTGATGGCTGGTCTCATACTATTAAAGCAAAGCAAAGCAAAGCAAAAAAAAAAAAAAAAAAAAAAAAAAAAAAAAAAAAAAAAAAAAAAAATTTGTTCGTCTGATTTTTGCCAATGGGTGACATTAAAGTAGCCCCGTGGGTGTGACTGACATGGATTTATTACTCTGTGTGGTCACTGGGTGAATGGAGCCACAATAAGTGATTCACACTGCATTTTCTCCACTTGATCCAGCTCAGCCCTGTGCCTTCGAAAAAGCATGAGGGCCTTTCCCAGCCAGGGCTGTCTGGTTGGATGCCTTTTCTTTTCACTCAACAAAGCACCATCTGAGGGAGAATTGTACCAGAGAAGAATGGAGAGACGGGGTTTGGTGCACAGTGAAAACTTTTTTAAGAGTTGTTTTCAAATGAAGTTTCACATTCTAAATTATAAAATCGTTTTTTGCAATGTAGCAAGTATTAACAATTCCCGCTCGGTGATCTCTGTTCAACAGCCGGCTACATTCTGAAATGCTACTCAATTCCTTAAACATTTTAAACTGTATTACACTTAGGGTTTAATTTCCTAATTAGGGTTTAATGTCCTCAGTAGCTTCAAATTCAAACAAACCCTATTATAAAAATAAGCGATTTGTATAAATAAAACAAATTAAAGTTTAAAATCTTAGGTTCTCAATTACTTCCATATTGTTTATAAATTTATTAACATTTCAACTTCTAATGCAGTATGCAAATGATCAAAGTATATTATATACACATAAGGAAATGAAATGTAAGAAGGAAATTATTTTGTATACTTAACAAGTGATAAAAAAAACTTTTCAGTAAGGTCATTTAAATTTAAAAAAACCTGTATTTTATTGAGAAGGCTGGGATTTACCAGTACCCCTGGTAAAGGCAGGTGTTTAAATGAGGATCAGACCAGTCCTCACATCAAAATAAGCAAGTATCTTTTTAATTCAACTAAAAGAAAATTTGTTCTGAATGAAAGCATCAGATACCCACTTAAAATTTAATCACAACACTTAGTGGAGATACTCAAAACTTAAGATGTCATGGAGATTAATTTATATAAAAGTATTTGACCAAATAGAATACTTTTTCTTAAGTATTGTGACTTTATATTGTTACGGAAGTAAATGAATCACCTTAAAAATAAATGTGATCATGCAGACCAGTGCCTGAGCCTGTTGTCTGCTCGGGGATGCTGGACACAAGCTGTAGATATCAGCATAGAGGTAAATTCAGAGACTCTCACTATTGCCACCAGTGCCACGTGACCCTTACCTGAATCACTAGGACAACACAGCCCGTGTTTCCACATAGGGAGGTCTTGATGCACAGGCTGCCTGACTAACTTGCTACCAGTAATAGAATTTTGCAGCCCACACGAGGTTCTGAACTGCTTCAATTGCATTTATTTGCATATATTTGGGGTACACACACATTACAGTTGGGTCCCACAGATTTCCCCCCTCTCCCTTTTCTTCTGCTGTATACCAACCAAGTGGTTAAGAACTTTCCTAACCTCTCAATGCCTGAGAAAGGATTCCTGGAGGCTCTAAGGCTTCCTGACCATGTCCCTCCACTGACCCCTTGTTCTGGCCACACCCCTGCGTGAAGTTCCCCCTGATACTGGCTGAGGCATTTGCCAACAGCAAGCAACTTTCCATTCTGCAGATTTTTAGCTACAAATAGCATCATTAACTTTTCTTAACCTCCAGGTAACAAAAACAAAACAAAACAAAAACAAACAAACAAACAAAAAAACCCAAATGCTAATGAACCAAACACCACACAGCTCAGAAACTGAAATCAGGACAAACTAGACCATGGCATCAAAACTCCGTAATGGCTAAGGAAAATGACCTTAGAAAGGATCTACCTGTAACTGAGAAAAGGACCCAGGACACCAAGAGGAGGCAGATGTAATGAATTCTGGAAAGCAAGCTTCACCACATCTTTCCTGGTTGTTTAAAAGCTGCTTCACTTTGACATGTACCAAGGAGCCACACAGAGTATGTGGTGCATTTAGGCTCACGATTAGTAGTGAAACCTAATGCACAGCTGATTGAGTGTTTCTTTAGGAACTTGTTACGAAGTTGATTCATTTATTGAACAACTAATGGCTGTTTAATTAAAAAGAGATGATTCTAAGCATCAGATAAACTGTAAGTTCCCTGGGGAAGAAATAAGGAGTCTGGGCCACACAGCCACGGTGCTCAGCTCTGCACCGCCCTCTTCCTCGACAGCACACTAACCTAAGCGGACTGCAGTAGCTACTCACTGATCTTAAGTATAAACAATAAACACATATCCACAAGAACACCACAAACATTCGGATAAAGAATTCAATGATGTCAAGAAATACCCATGCATTTGATGAATATATATATTAATGGCCTGAGTACATAAATTACAATTGCTATTTTCTTTCTGACAATATCTTGGTGGTCCAACTTATTCAGAATTAGTTAAATGTGCTAAAGCAGACAGAAGCCTGGCCCTAGAATGTGGAGCTAGAAGGCAGGAATTATGCTATAATAATGAAGATATCCTTTCACTTTCAAATTAAAAACAATGTCACAAAGTTCCTGGTATAATCACTTTAATTAAGCACAATTCATTCCATCCTTACACAGACCTTCCAAGATTGCTGCATGCACACAGCCAATTATAAATATCCAGAGACATCCCTGCTCTCATTACAGGAAACTAAAACACTAATCAATAATTCATCTCCTCACAGTCTGGACATTCTATTTCGGGTATGGTGCTTTCCTTTATTTTCATCAAACATACAATATACATTTTTTTTCTTTTTCTCAGAAAGGGGGTAAGGGGAAGCTGGAGAGATGGCTTAATGGTTAAATGCATTTGCTGCTCTTGTAGGGGGCCCAAGTCAATTTCTAGCACCCACCATCCAGTTGTAAACTACCATGTAGGTGCTGGGAACCGAACCTGGAAGAACGTGAAATGCTGTATTCATAAAGCCACCTCTCCAGCCCCCATTTAGAAAAAATTTAATATAATTGGAATGGTCAAGAGGTTTGTATTAGTACTTTAAATTGGTTAAGTTGGTGACCTATAAGAAAAAGAGAAATTTCCCCTTGTTTTTCTATATTTTATTTAAGGCAAGCAGAATAGATGGAAGAGCATGCTGGTCATTGTACATGGTGGGAAAGTGGCTACTTTTGAGTTCAAATTGAAATGCACTATGACATGATGAAGGTCTAGTGTCCCTAGGGACTCATGCACATCCCTGGGCCAACCTGGACTTGCTGACTCCAGTGCTATCATCATACTCTTTGTTTCCTATGGTAACCATTGAGTTATTTAGATAAAACTTATTGGGATATCTTCAAGTAACAGGATAACAGTATTTAAAAATGCTACATGGCTATTAAAAAAGAGATAGTATGGGTAAAGGGGTAGAGAAATTAATTCGAAATAATTTGTTCTAGAATAGGCTCCTTCCAGTTTCACCCTGTTCCAGAAAAAAAAAAGAATAATTCAAGAGCATCTAGAGACATTCAACCAGGTTCCAGAGGGCTTAATATTTCTGTTCCAGACACAATAACTCTGTGCTAGATCTTTCTTAGCAGGAAATGCCTGGGATGTTCTTAAAAAGAAAATTTTAACTTAAGCTAAAAATTCTTTAAAAGAGTGGCTAGCCCCTAACAAGTTCTGCTTAGGTAGTAAGTTATACGAATAACATTTATGTGCTAAAATTTTCTGTCTGGGTCACACGTCACATTTTGGATAACAAGGACATCATATCTGAAGAAAGAAAATAAGTGTTCAAACTGTGATTTAAGGGATGGCGGGGGTGTAAAAGAGTCAAGAACAAAACCTCTTTCACAACAGCTCAAAAATTCAGAGGCCAAATTTATTCATTCATTTGGCTTTCAGGAGGCAATGGCTTTGTCCTTGCAGTATTGTGCAAGCTCACTTTAAAAAGGAGCAGAACACAGAGGACTGAAAATTCTGTTCCTATTGCCATGGTGAACACTGGGCGGCTAAGAAAGCAAGCCCTCCACCCACTCCCCACACAAGTGGGGTGGTCTTCCGTATTCTTTTCTAACCTCACCACTGAACTTGAAAACAATATTAGAAGTTAGACAGGAGCCCTCTGTCTAGACTCTAAAAAGATACTTGATACTTCAAATATCAATTCAGGAATGAGAAGGAGATCATAAGAGGAGAGAAGGGATCTTAAGGCTTGTGTGTGTGTGTGTGTGTGTGTGTGTGTGTGTGTGTGTGTGTGATGAAACACACGCATTTGACATGAAAGCAGAGGAGGGCATATTAGGGGAGAAGGGAACAGGCCAAAGGCGGATGAAAGGGGCATGGGAGAGGGCAGTGGGTGAGAGGAGCCAAGTCAGAGCAAAGGGTGAAAAACAAAACGGTGCAACCCGTCAGTCTATATGATAACTTTAACAAGCAATCTGTTTCCATCCAATATTATTTCATGGAAATAGCGCCACTTTCTCTCCATCCAATCAACGAGGGCACAAAGCTAACAAAAGGTCATCTAGACAGACAAATTCTCCAGGACTTGACCCCTACCAGACAAATTAGTCAGGCTTACAATGTCTTTCCCACGTCGTAGAAAGGGTCTGCTCCTTGCAGCAGAATCTAACCAAGATACTTCTCCTCAAATCCACCCAAAGGAACCCCCACTGACATGATCGATCAGTCTCCTGTAGCTTCAACAGGCTTTCCACAGCAATGTCTATGGAAAACGTTACCATCTCAACACTTCCTTTTCTGAGTGCTGTTAAAATCAGGAAATCACTGTGACTCATCAATCTTTACAGGGAAAGGAACACAATGACATATATCTATAACCTCCTGATGGCTTGGGTCAATGGCTGCTTTTCAGCCAACATTCTACACTATGGGAAATTACATATTAAGCCATCATAATGAGAACCATCCCAGGAAGGGCCTCTGTCAAGAGATTTAAATGAAGGCTTGAATTTGCTGCCTGTGATATGGCAGAAGGACACATATGCGTGAGTAGACTGATTATAATCTGTGTGAGGTTTTTTATAATAGTTTTTTTAAACTAAAATACAATTTCAACTGCAACTAGGAAGAATTCTATCAGAAACTCACAGCCTAAGTGGCTACTGCAGATTCACTGTCGTTATTTTAACTTCTGTGTTACCCTGCAGTGTTATAATTGTAAAAAATGGAATTTGAAGTATGAGGTCTTGCAAAATAATTTTTTAAAGCTCCATATATGTGCATTAACTAGAATCTGAAGATGTTCTTTGTTCTTCCACAGTACATGCAAGGAATCTAGAAGCATCCTAGTGAGTTATGGCGGGCGCACCCTTGGAAACAATTCCTGAAATGGCATTCAGGCATGAATCAGGGGACTTCAGTCCCCAGATGGCATCTCTGAGGTTCAGTGACATCCCATACCCACTGTGCAACTCAGAGTGAGTGCAGAACAGACTACTTAGATGCCTGTCCACGGGTCTCAGTGAAGATACTGTGACCACCAGGGCTCGGACTTAGTACATGGTCCGAGTGCATGTCTGCGTTTCAATGGCTCTCATTTTACTCAAAAAACAAAAACAAAAGCAAAAACAAACAAACAAAAACAGCAGACACAAAATTCAATTTAGTCTTCAAAGATGCATACTGAAACTATGCTTCCCAGCTGTTCTCTAGTCTGATGTGGGTGGTGACTGAAGTTCAGCCCAAGGAGACCAGAGGAACCGCCATTTACATGGTGACAGATACACCCCTTGAGCTATCTCCTTTGCTCAATTCTGTTTTGTGCACTGTTTTGGATTGATGGCTATTCCTGAGTCTACTTTTTTTTTTTTTTGTCTTTTGGGAATCCCAACAGCACCTGAATGAGGATTAAAAATAGGAATTGTTGAACATTTACTCTGTGTGCCAAGACCTGTTCTCAGAGCTTGATACCTCAATTCGTTTTACCTTTTAAACAACCCTGAGGCTGATCCCACATTATCCCCATTGAAAGAGAAAAGATAACTTAAGAACAAAGCTAAATGTTTACCCAAAGTTACACAAATTATAAGATGTATCGTAGAGGGAGTCAGAAGCCAGGCAGTGTAGCATCTGTACACACTGTCTCAGCTGCATCCTCCTGTGGACCACCCTGCCACACAGGAGTCAGTGATGAAGAGACTTGACCTTGCCTCATAAGTTTACAAAATTACATGTAATACAAAGTGATACTGTATGTACCACTAAGTGAAACAAAATCCCATGGACTCTGGAAAAAAGGAAGAAATGCTAACTAGCAAAAGATGAGTAATAGCTTCTGCAGAAAAAAAAAAAAAACAACCCAGCATTTGTTAATCATTTTACTTGAATTGAGCATTCTTCTATTGAGAACCGTTTTATGCCAAGTCTTTAGACACTCTGTAGCCAAATAACTACAAAATGTAACCACAGAGCCACATCCTCAGGAAAATATCTTGGCTTTAATATAGGAAAACAAATTGGAATATTCATAAGTGATGAAACTTCAAACAAGAGCTATAGTTTTCAAATGAGTTTTTCTTCTGTCACTTCGGTTATTAAGTGAACATGTGTTTGTATTTGTATGAGTGATTTCAATCGAGCACGCATGCTGTCATGTGTAGCCATAAGGGCAGGGCTCAGGCTGTTCATAAGTCAGATGTGACCTTTACTCAGATTTAAAAAAACAATATGACCAATGCCCAGCATCCATCCTTCTGTTCCTTTTGATTTAGGACGCCTTCCCCGGGGTAACTCTCACTCTTTGTTCTTACAGAAGTGGAGCAGAGATCTCCCACTCTTCTGTTCTTCTGTTGTGGCTTATTTCACTCATTTATGTGTGTGCTGGTGACCCACAGTGCCAAGTACGGTTATCATTGGCTTAATTTCATGGTTTCACAGCATTCTTTTGAGGGAATATGCCAAGATCTGTCAGATTTTAGCCACACCAGTGGCAGCTTAACCTAGGGACTGATCTTGTCATTTTCCACAAAGCTGTTTTTAAAACATCACTGATCTTCATCTGAAGGAATCCTCGTGGTAGATGTTGGCTGGAAGAAGAGCTGGCTAACCAGGCTCTCTCTCTCTGCGAATGGCTAGACAAGTCTTCCAGGAACTTCTTTAGGGTCACGTATTCACCCTCTTTCTCATTCACACTAATGAGTGTTAGACATAAGACCCAAGTTCCTATCGCTTTGGGCTCCTTCTGACTACTTATGTTAAAACATTCTGTGAACGTCTGGCAAAGGAAACTTAGGTAGAAGGGATAACACTGCCAGTTATCAGTTTTATCTCTGCCTAACAACTTAAATGCATATTAGTGGCTAAGGTCTCCTTACCCATTGGCATTTAGACTCTTGAGAGTATTGGAAAGACTGAAGGTAATTAAATTGAGAGAAAATTAGCATGTTAACTTATTTAAAAACATAAATAATTCACCGGAATGAGGCCAAATCAATGTCTTTGTGAAGCTACAGGGGCTTGTGTAAAATTCATGGCCGAGCGTGGTCCTCTTTTTTAAGAACAGAATTCAAAGCATCCCTTGGATGAGTCTAGTGGCTCCTTTCCCTAACCTGAATGTAGCAGATGGCCAGTGCATTTGGTGGAGCCCACATTCCTTATCCACAAGGGCAGGCCAACTTGGCCTGCTTTAACTTGCAGGCCAAGTTCAAACTGGGCCTTTTTTGTAATAGTAACGGATGGTGGAAACATCTGGAAAAAAATAACATGACTGGTGGGACAAAAAATCTAAGTGAAAGAACTGATTTTGAGTTTTTAGAGACTGACAGGGGATAGACCGATGGAAATGGATGGGTACACATCCCTCCAGGTTAAGGAGTACTTGCCCATCACAATATTGCTTCACCAGACAGTGGAGGGAAAAGAGACCACAACATTGAGGAAAAATAAAATTTGTGTATGCACATATCTGCACACACCTGGAACCTTAAATGTGCTTTCAACATGTTAACAGTGTGAGCCTCTCAGAGCAAAGGCTATTTGCCCATCAGAGGTCCCCACTGTGTCACATGGTAGCATCTCTGGGGACAGAAAGGATTCAGGTGGAAGAAAATGCTTTGGGGTAACAAACAAAGGCAGAGTACTGAGCACGGAGAAACTGCAGCAAGACCAGTAAATTGAGTGTGAACTGAAGCTCTGCACTGGGAGTCGGGGAGCTGGGAGTGGGGGAGCTGGCAGTGTCTGGGGGAGATAACCAGAGAAGGCTCTAGGATTCAGATAAAGGTCACACCTTCAAACAACACCCAGGGGAGCTGGTATATTCCTGATGTTCATTGATGTATCCTAAGGACTAAGACAATACTTGGCATAGTGTAGATGACTGGAGAAAACCACATGATACTCAGGGCCTTATTTACCTAGTTTATGGAGTGTCACAGTGATACTTAGAATTTACTTTTAAAAGGTGGAGAATAAAAAGACCTCCTCTTTTCCCATGCAGACCCTTAGATATTTAGGCAATAAAAATCACATGCGTGCAGCGGGAGAAAAACAGAATCAGATTTACCTACTTGATGCATAAATGCATTATTTAGTTCTCAAAGAAAAGATAAAATGCTGGCTTCGTTTTACAGGTTACACGAACATAAATCAAACACAGGGAAGTTATAAAGTCACTGCGCAGTTTTTAGAACTTTCATAGCTCTGCTATAAGAGGGGGGAAGAAACAATGTATACACAGCTCGCAACTCAGGTTCCCCTCCTAAAGCACTTCGCTAGCCCTAATACTTATCTTCTTGTCTCTGACAGGCATACGGATTTGTCACCAGGCATTTCATGATGACTATGTTTTGTATAATCTCACACGGTTGCTTGTGAATGCTGCTTTGTTTTAAAGTATCCTGCTGCTACATAAAGCAAGTTTAGAAATGCCCACAGGCAGATAGAGATGTCAATGAACAAAGATAGAAGAAGCCAATATGCCTTTGTTACATGTCTATAGTGTCCTTTCCAGCGAACCACCCATGCTACCACATGCTCCTCTCAAGACAGCTCTCCACATACTAACTGGTCAGGCTTCTGGCCCCAGGCGCTGTTGGCAAAATCCTTGGGAAGCTGTCAGTGGCTGACCAGGCTGAACATGGTTATCACTGCTCTTAAATGAGGCCACGGCTGCCCAAACCAATCGGCCAGACAACTCTCCACTACTCAAAGCTGGAAGAAGGAGCCAAAGTGGGAGTTTTTGTTTTTCCCTTTGAAGATGCAGCTTTGCATCTATCTTCCTCTTCCATGTAACTCAGAGTTCCTAACTCCCTTCCTGTTCAAATAGGTGAAGAAGAGGGGGAAGAAGTCACATCCAACTACCAGTCTCCCTTCAGAAAGTTCTCCCTCGTTACCCAAATGCAAAAGTTCAATAGCCAAATAAACCATTCTCTTCAGACCTCATCTTTATCCCTTCCTCTCTGCCCTTCCCCCCTCCTTTCTTTTTAACCTTTCGGTGCAGAATAAAGTCTTTGTGATATTCAACACACTAAGGAACTCACTTTCATGCAGTCAGGCCTGGCGCTTGGGCCCCTGGCAGGGCTGACTTTGTGGGCTGTGTTCCAGTTAGTGAATTGATGCGAAGGAGACCCTCCAAACTGGCCCTGTGTCTGCATGCCATTCACACCCCAAACACGCCCAGGAAATGAAGAAAAAAGCAGAGAGGCATGGGATTGGGGGTGATGGATTCAGGATCTGGGGCACTCTGGGGAGACAGACACTCATCTGTGGCCCAGCAGCCTCTCTGTAAAGCAGAGCTGTAGCAAGAGAATGTACCAGAAGAATGACACTTCTCAGCATTATGAGATGCTCCCAAACTCAAATAAAGCAGACCCAACCCCTCAGCTCCTCCATCTCCCTCCTAGCCTGACCTAGCAGAACAAAAGCATGCACGGATGAATGAGCGAATGAGCCAGAGGAAAAAAGGAACAACCCTTCTGTGACTATAGCCAATCGTGTATAGACTTTTATGGGATTTGAAGAAATACTGTAATCATGTTTAAATATTCACATAAAAGTTTATTTTAGAGTCCTCATTTATATAGGGAAATATCCACATAGAGTACAGTAGATTCAGAGCTAAAAATCTGGTCAGCTGGTAATACACTCTGATACGTACGAGAATAGTTTAAGGAAAAGAGAAAAAAATGATTTATTTTCTTAGGGTGCAACAGATCTGTCTGAAGAGTAACAGGTCACTTTTCTCTTAAGAACCCCACCCCACACCTGTTTTAAGAGAACTGCTTTCATTTTGCATTTTATCTAAAATTGGCTTATAACTCATGTGGCAGGCAGGAAAGTAGAAATCATTAAAGCTAGGAAGAGGCCTTTTTCAGTGTATGTGGTGGTGATGCCATCACATGTTATCGGAGAAACACCTGCAAGGCCCCTTCTTAAGCTGACTGCTCACAGCTCCAAGCAGTGCTGTGCCCTTCACAGTTGTGCCGTTTGATTTGGTGATGGTAAGATTTCCATGTTGCCTTAGCTTTGGAACTTTAGCCTTAGGGCTGGGGAGATGGCTCAGTGGTTAAGGGCACTGGCTGTTCTTGCAGGGGACCCAGGTTTGGTTCTGAGCACCTACATGCTCACAAACAACCAACACAAAACTCAAATAAATAAGCAAATAACCTTTAAAGTCCAGAAATGTCTACTCTCTCTGTTGAGCAGGAGGAGTGTTTTCATCTCCTGAAATTAACTAAAATACTTCAACTTCTATTAAAGCATATTATACTCTTAATTATGGAAAATAGCTCCTAACTCCTTCTAAATAGCATTCTTTAATCAATTTTTAAATTACTGTGATTTCTACACACACTCATCCCCAACAAAACACGCTGTCCATAAAATATTTTTTCCACTGAAAGAGTCTTTTCCTAAAGTAAGTCTTAGTGATATGTTAGTACTTATTTTTTTTCTAGAAATACTTAAAATATCCAAGTAAAACATAGAGAGTGATACTTTTTAGTAATATGACCAAAGACACTAGGGGATTTTAGAGATGACATGGCTTAGGAGCCTTGTGTTCCAGGATGATGTGACTCACCAGCACCCGACCTGCTCCGAGCTTGTCTCAGAGTACTGTGAGTCAGTCTCCCTCACTGGACCCAATATGTGGGATAATTAGCCTATGAGGGAAAGATTGTTAAGATGGAATCCATGATCTTGGCTTCATTGCTGGAGGAAAGGCTTATCATGGAGTGAACAAAAGAGAGGCTGACATTGCACCTCAGCCTGGAGCTAAAGAAAGACAAGGACGCACAGTCTCCCTTTAGAGAGCTCCTAATTATCTGTAGACCTTATATATCCCCCTCCGCTCTCCCAGTGATACCAGTCTGGGGAACAAGCCTTTTATACATAGGCCGGTGGAGCTAATGGAGACCCAGTTATAATAGATGTCCTTGAACTTTGGTCCTCTGGGTCAGCAGCCGCCATTCTCCCACGACTGGTTTTCTAGCTGGAGCCCACAGCAGCCATCGAAATGATGTTTATTTTCCAAAGGCTTTAGAGTTTCAGTCACCATATAATCCTCAACATATGGAGTATAGCCTTGAACATTCAAGTAATCTACACTTCAGTTTACACTTCTTAAACAGGTTTGATTGAGAAAACACAGACCCTTTGTGTCTTCATTCTGTAAATCGCAATCAATACTGCCAGTATTCTGAGAAAAGCATTTAAAATGACTACGGGGCAGAATGGTGGCCACTAGACACCAGGCCTGTCATTAATGAAGACACATAGAGTTAGATGAGGGGTTAATGAAAAACGGTCAAATATGAGGAATTCCTCTGGCTTCTTGTATCAGAGCTAAGTTTTGGTTGTAAAAACCTATAATACATGTTATAATCCCTACAAGAACATGATGATACTGTGTGCTGGGGCACACAGGAAAAATTACTGTCATAGGAGATGGTAATAATTTTTACCTTGATTTGACCAATGTAAATTGATTTTCTATTATTGTATCATATCCGATGCACATGTAAATATAAAAAACCAAGCCAAAGGATTGTTCAGTAAGAAATTCCTTCTCACTTGCAAGAAACCACCCAGCAGCTAGAATAACAATAAAAAACCACGAGTTAATCCAGCCAAGCTTCTCAGGATGGGTTTGTGAATATCAAGGTTGAGGAGCTGGGAGACACTCTGATCCAAAATTAACACTTCAAGACTCTAAGCAGGGAAGGGGCTTCTTCTCAGAAAGCTTTCAGAAGAACATTCAAGAAGCTTGAACAGATTGTGTTTTTTCTCTGAATGTGAGAGACCCTTGGGAGAGATGAGCATGCCAGGCAAGAGAGAGGATGTTCTGCAGAAGATGCTGCAGACCACAGAGGAGACGCACACTGCTGCAAATTCTCTTGTCTGTGTTTGCCCCACACGTTCTCAGCTTGTTTTCTTAGCCAGGAAATTATTTCTCCTGGGAAGATTTTTTTCTTTCTTCTTGGAGTTGGATTTCACAAACAGCAATATCATGTGGCATTTTTTTTTTTATTTTTCTCCCAATCTAGGAAATAGTTTTGTGATGTCATTGAAAAGGTTCAGTGCTCCGTTGTTTCTGTCTTGCCGAGGGGGGCATTTTTATTTCTGGTGGTCTATCTAATAACTCTCTATCAGATCAGACAGACAGAGATGGACAAAATATAGAATCATAAGTGTGTTTGCCCAATGTTCTGTTTGTCCCCTAAGGACAGGCTGCCAATCACAGAGAAAGATCAAAAAAGAAAAAAAAAAAAAACTAAAATTAAAATTTTAGCTGCCAAAATTGCTCAGTTGAGGAGTGTGCATCTGAGAAGTAAATTTCAAGACTCAACAGTGATTCTTAGATCATGATATTCATTTAGTTTAAATTCCTCAGTCATAAACATGCTTCCTTTAAAATACTTTACAAAATACAAACAACAGTTTAATTTTTTAGGAAGATCAGCAAATACTGAACTCCATACCATTACACCATGGGTTCACAGCACTCTAATGACACACACACTGTGATGAACTAGACTGTAGCCTTGTGACCGTGCCTACATACTGAACTAATTTAAAAACCGTTTCAATATCATTAAGATTTCATTGACAGTGTGCTGTTTTACAAATACAGAATCAGACATCTCACTCTGAGAAGGTCATCATTTGTAAATGAAGAGAATCACTCGGCTTCCCTGGGAACAGAATGGAGGTTTGACCCCATTGTAAACACCGCGGTTATTAATGGAAACCTTCAGCTGTCAATTCCCTCAGTCCTACAGAAGGAGCCTTTCCAGAGAACAGGGCAAGGTGGAAGATGGTTTCGGATTAACATGATCCGAAGGCTGACTGCACATAAACCCTCTTCTATAACATATTTGAAGTCCTGCAACCTGGTAAAATACACACATGCAAAAGCAACCAGAGGAAGAGTCTAACAGACTAAGCACCACACTGGCGCCGTAAAGCAAAGTCTGGACTGAGTCCCAGTGACTGGTTTAGGGATTATTGCTACCACTTTATTACGATTGTTGCTTGAATCCCCGTGCTGGAACCGTCAGTTCATGCCACTTCTAGCTGATATTTTCAGGAATAACTAGGGTTTGGTAACTGATAGGCAAGTACCTGGTTAAGTTTTAAAAGAAGCTGTGCTCCCCTGATAGTTTCCTATATAAGTAGAAGCGAATGGTGTGCCATGTTTCCGTGTAAATCATGCCGGATTCTGGAGAATCAACATGGCACAGTCCGCACCACGAAGGAAACAGAGTTGGGGAGCAGCCCCAAGTTCTGCACTAAAAAAACGTTCTCTTGGCTCAGAGATTTTTCCTGAGCAGTCTATTTGGGGTCAAGTGCCTTCACTGCAGGTGAAGCATGGCAGTAGCTTGAGCTGCAACAGGGGAAACTAAGGCAGTAAACCTCTTCTGTACCGGCTGCTTATAAACCAGCATCTGTAAATAAATACAACGTATAACAAATTCTAAAAGACCACATACTAGGGGCACTTACCAAAACTGTAGTTTCCCCTGAAATAGCTCATGCATTCAGATGAAAATACAATGGCAGTTATGAGAGAAATGACTCAATAAAATGAAAAGTTTTTAAAAATAGTTTAACCTTCAATTAACATTAGAAAAATTAGATTTTCTTTTTACAGTCAGCATCACTATTTATGAGAAGAAAGGGTTTTTCTTTTGTTGTTGTTGTTGTTTTTGATGGGATGTGGGGCGTGTCTCTCTCTCTCTCTCTCTCTCTCTCTCTCTGTGTGTGTGTGTGTGTGTGTGTGTGTGTGTGTGTGTCTTGCTATCTAGTTCTGTCTGATCTGCAACTATATAGCCCAGTTTCACACAGACTCCTGTCTCTGTCTCTCAAGTCCTGCTATACAGGCATGGCCAGGAATAGAATTTTAAGAAAGCACAAATAAATGAAAGTTGTAAAAAACCAATAAACACCGAGGATGAAAAATAAATAATCAGCCAACTACCTTGACTTGGGTCTCACACTGATGATTATACTAAGGGCAGTGAGGTCCCATCCCCCCTGCATGAGTGTGGAGCACGAGGCAGGTGAGTAAGACACTCTGTAAAGTGCGAACGGAAAATTTATCGCCTGGTATGTATTACTTTACATCCTCATAAATAAACAGCAAGATAATGTCTGATCGAATATCATGGAGATTTTTCACAAAGCTGGAATGTGTTGCTTCAGTTTTCCAGGCTAATGGAAAGAGCTGGATATAATTTCAGAGACCTGGAACCTGTGTGACCATCATGTCTTCAAGGGCATTATACATTCCCAGATAACTTCCGAGGACCCAGAAGTCATAGAGGATAATCTCTCAGCTGATTTGCATGCTGGAACCACAGTTTAATTTTGCACTCCTAAACTGTGTTCGAAAGATTTACTAGGGTAGGAGTGACACACAGCCAAGCACACAGCTTTACCGCATGTAATCTGGTGATTTAGGCAGATATACTCTTGTGAAACCAAGGCTACAGTCAGGATAATGAGCGCGTCTGTCAGCTCTCAAAGTGTCTTTGTGCCAACCTGTAGCTCATCTCCCTCCTTGCCAGCATCCCTTCCTCTGTTTCTGCACCTTTCTTCCTTCCCACTGCCCTTCCCCACCTATACCTCTGCCTCATCCAGGGATGAACACTGATTGGTTTCTAGAGAGTGTAAAGGAAACAACGAAGTGCGTAATCCTGGCCCTGTGTCATGAAGCGTAAATATCCCGAGCGTCCCCCATACTGCATCTACGAGCACTTCTTCCAGTCATTGTTTGGTAACAGTCCAAAATATGAAGATGCCAAAATCGACTCACACATTCACCTGTTGATAACATCTGTTTCTAGAGCTTAGCTATTACGAACAAGGTTGCAATAAATATTTGTATATAAATCTACATATGGACACATGTTTTCTTTATTATAGAAATATGTCTAGGAGTAATTGCATGCTACCCTTAACTTCTGAAGGTAGTCCCAAACTGTTTTCAAAAGGCTTTTACCACTTTTAAGAATAGATCCCAAGAAGATCTTCTAAACTCACTAAAAATGCCCCTTTCCCAAAAAAAAGACAGGGGAAGGAAGGAATTAGATACAAAATTTCAATTAAATACTGTGGCTTTCAGAGTGAGGTCTGGGAGAAGCCTACTTTAGAGATTGCTATTTTCGTTCACCACACTGATATAGCTGAGTAGCTAGGCCCCTTGCTTGTTGTGAAGTGACAGGCACATGATGCCCTCCTCCACACCCTTAGAACCAAAGGAAATGCCAGTGTCTCAACAAAAAACCTTCATGAAGCAAACTAAAACTCTACCTATTAGTGTCCTGAAATGTGTACTCTTCAAATGTTCTGATCAGACAGGAGCTTCATACTATTCCTTTTCAGATGAGGCACCGGGGTTGCTTCCGGTTATCTTTTTACTTTCTTCTTGTTTGTTTTCTCCCTCACAAAAAAAATCTTGTTCGCTTGAAGAACAAGTATCAGTGTGGTGTTGTTCAGACCTGAGTATTTGATAAATGCTCTCTCTTTGGTGAGCACAGGGCTGATCATTGTTTATTGCCAAAAATAAAATATGAACTTTCAAGCAAAAAAAAAAAAATAAGATTTGTCTGTAGTGTGCTTGGCCACTAATCTGTAGTAAGAGACTGATAAGAAAAGGTTACTAGTGGTGTTAGTAGATAGAATTTTTTTTTTGTCACAAAGTGATACGTATAAATATTGGGAAATTCTATACCAGTCAGTAAGTCAGCATTTTCCCAAGTGGCTAATACATGACATTATATACCACAGATGGGTAAAGATTCCTCCTGATGCTGAGCTGGAGCGGTGGATTTGACATGTGCCCCATGTATCACCACAGCTAGAGAAGATCAGCCATGAACTCATCAATCAAACTTTAAGAGACAACCACTTGTCAAATTGTCCAGTGGAATCATAAAAGAGTTTAACTGTTTGAAAACGTATTAAAATACTGCTTAGGGTTTTTTTTTTTTGTTTTGTTTGTTTTTGTTTTGTTTTAGTTTGGTTTGGTTTTTGCAACTGCAGAAATTTGTAAGCTCATAGTTCTGTCATATGTGTAGTCAAAGCAACGTTTTGCAACAAACTAAATGTATAGACAGATATGGTAATTTAAATCTCCTTTCTTAAACTAGACAGATATCAAGAAAACGATGATTACAAAAATTAAAAAATAATTCTGCTCTTAACTCTAGGTGGAAGAGTATATTTATAAAATATATTCATTTTAATATTATTAAATTAATATTTTTGGAATTGCCATAATATACATGGTCTATTTTAGCCAGAATACTATGCAACACATAACTGTGCAGTCTGGTCAGTTAGTCAAAATACAGATCAATTCAAAGTGTTAATTTTGTATAAAACTATCTTTACAGAAATATCCAGAGTAATATTTGAGTAGATATATCTGAGTTCAAGCCTGGACAAACTGACACAGACAATGACTTGAGGTTGTGGAGCAGGAATTTCTAGCAGGAGTGTATGCACACAGGTAGGGAAGTGGACACAATACATACAGACTTTGTGCCATATCAATATATACAAGAAAATAATGATGTCTTACAAATGTATCAAAAATAGGAGACAGTGGCATAGCAAGATGGTTTAGTGGGTAAAAGTGTTTGCCACACAAGCCTGATGACCTGCAATTGATCCTCAGAACCACTGTACAGATGAAAGGAGAGAACTGACTTTAATAATGTTGTCTTGGACTTCCACATACATGTCATGGTATGTATACACACGCACATGTGCAAACACACACACACACACACACACACATACTCAAGGGATATTTTTCAAGAGGCAAGGAGATAGTACAATCTGTCCTTTGGATACTAGCCAGCTCCTCATTGCAACAACCTAAGGTAAAAGAAGACCAAAAAGACGCAATGCCAAAGGTGGAAAGTCAGTGGGAATCAAACATGGATGCCTTCCAACTCTGAAGACTTCTCTAGTTGTTGTGGTTGCTATGAAATCCCACCCTGCCAAGGGCCAGAGACTGAGGCAGAGCCTCTAAGATGGCCAGTTTGGAAAGACCTGCTAGCCAGCTGGTGGCAAGTCATTATACCAGATTTTTTCCACTTCAGAAAACAGAGACCCGGACTGACCCATGGTGACATAAAGAGCTGCCTTCCCTACACAGTGACTCTGCCAGTGTCACCAGCTAGAGACCCACAAAAGGTCTGATGTACTATTATGTTTAAATGGCATTTCCTCAGAAGAAAGGACCCACTGTATGATAAAGGAAATGCAAGAGTAAATAAGATATAGAGCTTGCTAGTTTAAAAGTGTATTTCTATCATCCTAAAGTAACCTTTAGGAAGGAGCTAAGATGCCAGGAAAAGTTCATTACCTATCAGGTGAGCGGGGTACCACCCTTCACAGTGTGATGGGAGAGAAAACTGAGATATTAGACAGATAGATGATGATGAAGATAGATAGATAGATAGATAGATAGATAGATAGATAGATAGATAGATAGATAGATAGATAGAT